>JAUMIR010000004.1:234767500-234937500 GCA_030847615.1 Gambelia wislizenii
TGGATCCATGTGTTCCACCATCCATGGTTTGACAATATTCAACAATAACAACATCAAAAAACAAACCTTGATTTTGCCATTTTATATAAAGGATGCCATTTTACAAATGAATTATATATAATGGGATTTGCACATCCACAGATTTTGGTATCCATGGTAACCCAACCCCAGTGGATGCCAAGGGCCCACTGTATGCATATTGGAACTGCAAGTTCAAAGGCCATATTTCTGAAAACCAGTTGCAAGAGCCAGAGATGAGATGCAGGAATGTCAGGTGGCCACAAAGCCAGCTTAAGATAGTTGGCATTTCTAAAAACAGGGCTACTTTTTGGATGTGTGCATCTCCCCTCTTGGAAGTCTCACTTTTTGTTTCAGTGGCTTGGGCCTGACCCTTCCCTGGAGCCAAGCAAAACTCTTTCAGGCCCAAAGGTGGCTTTGCGTACCCCTTCTGTCTTTTCCCAGTTGGCATGACCAACACCAGAGCCTTAGATGTTTTAACCCCCAAATAATGTTGTAATTCAGTGGGGGTGTGAGAGAAGTTGTGTGGTAATTAGAAATCCAGAGATCAAGAAGCTGTGGGATCCATCAGTAGCTGGGAAAACCAAGATGGGCAAAGGGACATACAAAATAATAGTCAGGGTCCAGTTCGAAAGTCACAGAAAGAAGAGCAGAGTCTCTGGATTTTATCAGACTAGCCCCTTTAAATGTTCTTTTGCTGGCATAAAAAATCCATTTTTATGCCAGTAAAAGAACACCCCCTACCACACTGACCTTCTCTCCTGGTTGAAGGCTTCCCTGGCAATGAAGAGGAAGTGAACGAAGCCCTATTCACTTACTCCTTTGAAATTCTGTGAGACTTCATTGCATGGGGAATTTAAAAATAAAACATAAAAAGTTACATCAAGCACATACGCACACTTAAAACCTCCAAGTAACCCGGGGAAGGTCATAAAAGTGTGTCACCTACCTGGATGTCACGATCTCACCCAGAAGTGTTCTGGCTGGTCCAGCCATTCATGAGGTAAGTACATGAAAAAAAAAAAGGCACGAGGTTACATACACCGGCTATACCAGCAAAAAACAAACAAACAAAAAAACAAAACAAAAAACAAACAAACAACCACAGCACAGCTGATCTATTGATGGTTTGGGCCGCCAATAAAATAGATTGGCCTAAGGACAAGACATAAATACGAAAGGGTGATGTCATCTGGTATGCGCACCCTTTCGCATTTTTGTGGCATTGTTATGATGCTGTATTTAGTGCATCTGATAAAGTCCTCTGAGGTGGCTCGGATGCCTTTTCCACTGAATGGGAGAGAGATGTTGCTTCCAGCAGCTTACAATTGTTTGCAGTCTGCCTTATGTAGCCAGGCTGATTGTTCAGTTGAGGCAGCACCACCTGAGCCAAGGTGCGCCAAAACCTTCCCAAGCACTCTTATATTGCTGCTATCCCAGGAGGAGGCATGGCACTTACTTACTTACTTACTTATCTACTTACTTATTTATAATCAATCAATCAATTAATTCATATCCTGCTTTTCTTCCATAGGAGGTCCTAACTTAACATGCCTTTGCACATATTCCCTAGCTGGGAAATTGGTGTGTGTGTGTGTGTGTGTGTGAAAAAGAGAAGTTTATAGCTCCCTCTTCCTCAGAGCACTTCTGTGTTGACATCACAGTACAAGATGTGTGTATGTCTGTGTCTGTGTTGTCCTCTGCGTATGCATTTTCAGCAGCAGCATGTGTCCACTAGCCACGGAAGACCCTGGAGCCCTTGCTCCAGTTGCACTGTTAATAATCCAGCCATGGGTTGCCAATATCTTTATGTTAACTTCTTATAAGCAACTGCTTATCAAGTGTTGGAAAGAGGATCCTGCTCTAGATGGGTCCCTGACCTTAGCTAGCAGAGCTGCTCTTACATTGTAGTAAACATGTGTGTGTGTTACAATTCTTGGACAAGAAAAAAAGAACACATCCAGCACAAGTGGATTTCTATTTGTCTAACCAGAATCCTCCCTCTGGAGTGTGGATGGTGCTGCAGGCACCATTTCCTAAGAACCTAGCATTTTATGCCGAGGTTGGTTTACAACACGTTCTGCTACTGCCGATTTTCCTGGCTGGCCCAGTCTACAGTGTCTCTCATGTTCCTTGATTCGTGTTTGCACACTGCGTTTTGTGGTCCCTGTGCAGACTTGTCCACAGTTGCATGGTATGTGGTAAACTCCTTCAGCTGTGAGAGGGTCTCTTTTCTCCTTTGCTGAGTGCAGCATTTCTTGGATTTTCTTGGTTGGTTTGTAGATCGTTTGGAGGTTGTGTTTCTTCATCAGTTTCCCTATTCTGTCTGTGACTCCTTTGATGTATGGTAAAAATACCTTCCCTTTGGTGGTTGTTTTTCTTCACTCCTGTGAAGAAAAGGTATACAGAAAACCTACACACACCGACAGATACCTACACAAGAACTCCAATCATCACCCAGGACAAAAAAGAAACACAATAAACACATTGGTAGACACACAAAAAGGATCTGCGAACTCCACTACCTGGAGGAGGAACTGAAACACCCAAACTGGGTTTTACAGGCTAATGGTTATTCCAGATCAGACATCGCAAGAGTGGTCAGAACCAGGAAAAACCACAGGAGTAAAGAAAAACAATCACACATTTTTTACCATAGGGATCTTTACCATACATCGAAGGAGTCACAGACAGAATAGAGAAACTGATGAGGAAATACAGCCTCTGAATGATCTACAGACCAATCAAGTAAATCCAAGAAATGCTGCACTCAGCGAAGGACAAAAGAGACCGTCTCATAGCCACAGGAGTTTACCGCATACCATGCAGCTGTAGACAAGTCTACATAGGGACCACAAAACGTAGTGGGCAAAGATGAATCAAGGAGCATGAGAGACACTGCAGACCGGGCCAGCCAGAAAAATCAGCAGTAGCAGAACACATTTATAAACCAACCCGGGCACAAAATGCTATTTGAAAACACTGAAATTCTGGACCAGGCTAACAACTATCAGGTCAGAATGCATAAGGAAGCTTTTGAAATCCACAGACATCTGGACAACTTCAACAGGAAAGAAGAAACCCTAAAAGTAAACAAAGTTTGTCTACCAGTCCTGAAAAACACCAAAATAAAAACTCAACACATGCAAATGAACTTCCTCCAGGGACAGGGGGCTTCCCAGCAGAAAATGGACCATAAGCTAAATAGACACAAATCCCCCTCGCATATCCTTCCATCCTAAGAATTGAATATTCAACAACTGAATACACAAATTTACATGCTAATCCTCTTCAACAGGGACTCACAGTATATAAACCCCACACATCCATCCAGACTGCCACCATTCTCTGAAGATGCCAACCACAGATGCATGCGAAATATCAGGAATAAACTCTTCTAGAACACAGCCTGGAAAAAAAACCCACAAAAAACCTATGGATGCCGGCCGGGAAAGCTTTGGACTTCACATTGAAAAGGTAGACTTTGGGGGTCATTTTTTGTTGTTAACATTCATTAACATGAATCCTAGCAGCCATAAAATAGTTCAAGTCCAGCTTAGAATCTCATAACTAATGAACAGGATGCTAACCATCATTTTTAATTCGGGAGAACAGGGGCTTTCATGTGAGGCTGGGGAAACTGAAAAACAGGGGCTGGAGCCAGTTGTGTCCTCAGTCTGCACTTTCCACACCCCTGTTCTACAAACAGGCTATGTCATCTCTCTCCCTTTCCCATTTATAGTCATTAGACCATGAACCTGTAAAGATCAGGACTATTGAAAAGCGGGGTGGTAGTGGGGAAATAACTCCCTTTTACTGCAGAGAAACAATTTTCTGCACACAGCTTTTATGTGAAAGCTGAGTTCTCTTGTTATCTCATACTTTCTCTGGATCTTTGTCCCCAAAGGAAGAAGAAAAATGTTCAGTGACATTAGTGGGATGAAAACCATGTAATTTTGAGTTTAAGTAGTCAGGGTTACAATATGGCCCAAGGGAGAATGTAAACCACTTAACAGCCCACTGTTTACCCACCATTTTGCAGATAAAATAACTCGGATTCATTCTGACTTAGATGTCAGAGCTGACACAGTTCTGTGGGATGTAACCTTGGCTCCTGCTTGTCAAGTGTTGATGGGTACTTTTCAGTTTGTGCAGCCTGAGGATGTGGACAGAGGTGAGAGCCACCACATGTGTTCTAGATCCTTGCCCTTCCTGGCTAATTAAACAGGTCAGAGGAGGACTGGCTCAGTGGGTATGGGAAGTGATTAATGCCTCTTTAGAACATGGCAGGGTCCCAACACACCTGAAGTTGGCTGTGGTAAGACCTCTTCCGAAAAATATCTTCCCTGGATCCTACTATACTAGATAACTGTAGGTCAGTCTCTAACATCCTGTTCTTGGGTAAGGTACTAGACCATGTGGTGGCTTCACATCTTCAGGGTTCCTGGCTGAGGCAGATTTTATCTAGATCCATTTCAGTCTGGTTTCAGACCCGGTTATGGGTCAGCAACAGCTTTAGTCACTAAAGCTGGTGGATGACCTACACAAGGAACTGGACAGTGGGAGTGTATCCCTATTGAATCTGCTGGACCTCTCAGTAGCTTTCAAAACCATCAACCATGGTATCATTCTGAATCACCTCTCTGGGATTTGGCTTGAAGGTACTGTTATGCAGTTACTCTGTTTCTTCTTGGAATAACTCTCTCAGAGGATGGTGCTGGTTGATTTCTGCTTGAATTCTTGGCTGTTGGCCTGTAGAGCCAGTCTTGTTCCCTATGCTATTCAACACCTACATGAAACCACTGGGAGAGGTTGCCTGGAGTTTTGGGGTCAGGAGTCACCAGTATTCTGATGATACCCAGATCAATTTCCACCTAATTCCAAGGAAGCTGTTCTTATGCTAAACCGGTGGCTGGCAGCTGTAATGGACTGGATGAAGGAAAACAAGTTGAAGGTTAATCCAAACAAGACAGAGGTGCTCCTGGTCAGTTGAAAGACAGATCTGGGAATAGAGATTCAGCCTGTGTTAGATGGGTCTGCACTCCCTCTTAAGAAGCAGGTTTGCAGTTTGGGGATACTCCTGGATTAAGCTCTGAGACAACAGGGCCAGGTTCCAGCAGTGACCAGGAGTGCTTTTATACAGTTAAAGCTAGTGCATCAACTGCACCCGTTCCTGGAGAAGTCAGATGTGACTACATTGGCACATACCTTGGTTAAATCCCATTTGATTACTGTAATGTATTCTACATGGGACTGCCTTGGAAAAATGCTAAAAAACTTCATTTGGCCTAAAGAAAAGGAGGTAGGTTGTTAACTGGGGCAGGCTACCTTGAGCACACAACTCGCACGTTGCAACAGCTCTATTGGCTGCTGGTCTGTTTCTGAACACAATTCAAAGTGCTGGTGATGACCTATAAAGCCCTATATGGCTCGGGTCCATGATATTTGAAGGACTGAATCTCCCTCTATGAGCCCATTAAAAATCTATGATCGTCTGGAGAGGCCCTTCTCTCTGGCTCATTTGGTGTGGAATGGTATGTTTCAGTGTGGCCAGTTCAGAGTGACCATTTCAGTGTGGCATGGTTTTGATAATTGATAATAACCTTATTCTAAACCTTACCCTAATGGTTTTGCAAGACAATCCTAACCAAAATGTTTTGATCACATTTTCTTGACAAAATTATCAATTATCAGTTGATACGCAAGCAGAATTGCGCCACACTGAAATGACCACACTGAAATGTCCTAGACCTCATTTGTTGGGAGAAGCCTTTTGCAGTGGTTGCTCCCAGATATTAGAACTCCCTCTCTAGAGCAGCCAGGATGGCCCCATCCTTGTTCTCCTTCCTACAGCAGGTCAAAAGATTTCTGTGCCATTAAGCTTTTATAAACTAACTAGGGTTGGGCTTTTAATGCTGCATGGTTCTGTTTTTAAGGTTGCTATACAGATTTTTTTAATGCAATTTAATATTTTAATGTTTAATGTTTTTAACCCTCATACATTGTTTAATTGTTTTTAACCTTGCATTTATGCTTTGATTAATATGCTTATGTTGTTTTAATTTGTATTGTTTTAAATATGTTGTTAGCTGCATTGGAAACTGCTTAATGCAGTGTAGATGTGTAAATTGCTATTGCTTAAAACCAACTGTAAGCCGCTTTGATAGCCTTTGTGGCTGAAGAGTGGGGTATAAATATGTAATTAATTAATTAATTAATTAATAATAGTTTAATTGTAAGTACCCTCCTACAAATGTTCACTCCTGAAATATTCACCCCATCTTTTCAAGAAGTTTGCCCCATGTGACAAATTTAACAAAAGGTAAGGCCCTGCTTCAGCTCAGCCTTTTTTATTTCTATAGCTGAAGAAGGAAGGTCAAATCTGCTTCCTGTACATCAGTGGTTTTCAAAGTTTGGTCCTCCAGATGTTTTAGACTTCAGCTCCAAGAATTCCTGACTGTTGGCCAAGTCAGCTATGGCATCTGGGAGCTGAAGTCCAAAACATCTGGAGGACCAAAATTTGGGAATCACTGCTGTCGATTTTCTTCAAGCTGGCTCACAAGAAGGAGATGGACCGGGTGGCTTTCTAAATTCCATTCTGAATTCAAAATGATGCAATTCTAACCACACTGAAGGAGCGTCCACACCCATATGTGCATACTTGGACCCTAAAGTGTGTATTCCTGGATCTTCTCTCAGGCCTTCCTTCAGTTGACCCAAAGAGATGAAGTGGGTGGCTACAAAAGAGGTGACTTCTCTGAGGTTGCACAGAGAAGTCCTTCTTCCCTCTTTTGTGGAATCCAACAGAGGCTCACCTGGCATCAGCATTGTGGTCTTTTCAGTGCAAGGTGGCCACCATTTTATCCCATCCCTTCCCCAGGCATTTTATGAATGGTTTTCAGTGCTTGTAGATCATAACACTCTTCAGCATTGATGTTGGTATGCTGTCTTATATTTACTTTGTCCACTGGTTTTTATCCTGGTTTCATTTTGTGCTATTTCTAGGTGTTTTTTTAAAATGGTTTTTAAGCATGTTTTTAAAATGCTTTCTATATTGCTTAGAGAACTTTTATTACTGAGTGGTTTCAAACTTCAATCAATCAATCAATCAATCAAATAAACTTGGTTTGAAAAGTTAGCCCCGAGTTACCAATTCAAAATCTATTTTCACTCAAAATAAGGAATTTTTTTTAAAAAAATCTCAGAATAGGCATTTTGATGCATTTTGATAAGTTTCTTTTCTGCTGCATTGTGAGATGTAAACTAGTACAGAAACAGTACAAAAACAATTAATAATTAAGCAACTACACAATTAAAAACAGTAAACAATAAAAATAAGTGATACAAAACAAAGTGAACAGTGACAATAATGACCTTGGAAGTAATGGTTTAACTGAGAGATAAGTTTTTAGCTGGCATGTCAAGATGAACACTTTCTTTGCACCTTTAACCAGCCAGGAAAGAGTGCTCCAAAGGATTGCTTTAAATGAAACTGATGAAGTGTTTCATTATGGACATGTTACATTTCCCAAGCATCTCTCTTAGAAGATTGAAAGAATATCTACCTATATCTTGGGTATGTTGCTGTTTTCAGTGTGCTGATTGGCTGCTTAGGTGTCAGGATCTGCCTCTACTTGCAGGACTAGGCCCCTGGCTGCACAGCTTCTTTGCAGACTCAGGCCCTGGCTGTAGGAGTCTTGGAAGAACAGGGCAAAGCTATCAGATGCAGCTGGCTGCAATCATGCAGCATGCCTGAAGCAGCCAGTGGAACTGCTATTTAAGAGTGGCATTCAGCCCTCACTCTTGGCCACAACAACATGGTCTTTTGTGATGTCTGTAGCTGCTCCTTGCCTTTGGGTTCAGGCTGTGGGTCTTTTGTGGTGTCTGCAGTTGCTCCTTGGCATTGGACCTTCTATGCTGTCTGTAACTGTGCCTTGGGCTTAGGCCTTGGAATGGAAACATATGGAAAGCTTCAAGTCCTTTCTAAACGTGGTGGTGGAGGGGCTTTTGCATCCAGGTGCATGTCGTGTGGGGCATTGTGTGGAGTGTGGTGTGTATGCACATGCTGTTCCATGATGGCAGAGGGGCTCTCATGTCCTGGCATGCATGGTGTGTGTGTGTGTCTGTGTGTATGTGTGGTTGCATAGTGGCGGCAGTGGAGGGGCTCTTGACATGAAACTAGCCATTACAGTTGATTTGAAAGGTTATATATTAATGTGTCAAATGATCATATTCTTGGCATGTTTCCTAAGTGGCTAATCAACAGAGTTGGAACAGAAACATACCGAAGCATTTTATATATGTAGATAATGGTGTATGTTACACCAGATATAGCTAGTTTATAGTTATTTGTTCCCAGGTTGAGAAATGAGTTTCCAAACATTTTTCTTGTTTTTTCTCTCCTCCCGGGCTGTGAGGCTGTGTTCTGGGGAGGAAAAAAACCGAAGAAAGTCTATGGATGATGGCCATGAAAGCCTTCAAATTTCCCCATGTTTGAACATCCAAAAGCGTTGCAGAGGAGGTATTGTGTAGAGAGACACAAATGGCTTTTTTTGGCACAAAAACCTGTTTTCTGCAGAGAAGACAGGTTTTGTGCATAGGAAACATACTTTTTGTGAAGAAATCCCCTCCCCCGCCACACACAACTAAGCTAGGATTTTCCTTGGTTTTTTTCCGGGTTGTGAGGCCATGTTCTGGAAGAGTTTGCGTCTGATGTTTTGCCTGCATCTGTGACTGGCACAGATGCAGGTGAAACCTCAGAAGCAAACTCTTCCACAATATGTCCTCACAGCCTGGAAAAAAACCAAGGAAAATCTATGGATGCCGGCTGTGAAAGCCTTTGACTTCACAAACAAAGCCAGGCATTGCCACCACCTTTGGGATCTCTGAGGTACTTGGGATTGGGGTAAAGAGTGAAGAAGGAGCTATTCCTCTTCTGGCAGTGAGGTACTTTGCGACAAACAGCTGCAATAGGACCCCTGTGGGTGCTTATTGCAAAGTGCCTCACTGATGCTAAATTCTTCTTCACTCACAACCGAATGCCCCAATGCCTCAGAAATTTGTATTTTGGTGGTACTGCCTGGCTTCTAAGGTGGGTTTGGGGAGTCTCATTGGGAGACGTAGCTAGAACAACAAACTTCTGTCATTGTGGCTACGTCTCATGATACAGGATCTCAGCCCACATAATTTTTTTCAGCCAAACAATCTCTCCACAACAAGACGTTAAATATGAGAAGAATCCTGTGGAGAAATATTGGTTTTCTCATGCAGTGGGGAGAAAACTACAGCAATTATTTATCCTGACACAAAAGGATGAAATGCCCCTAGTTACTATGCATAATGGATAATAGCAAACCCATAGGATCTTCACCACAGACAGATATAATCACACAGCTGATGTTCTCATTGGGCTGGGCCTAGTACATGTCCTGTTTGGGTCTTGGCTGCATAGTACAATAATGAACAGGTCCATTCTGTAACAGAATGTTGTCCCAAAAGAGGAATGATAGCTCCCAAAGTCTTGTAGCATCAGTTACTTATTACAACATTTTTCAGATGTTCCCAGATTCCCTGCATTTGGGTTAATGTTATTTGCCTAGATTTATTAAAGAAATACAGCCTATGTATTTAACAGTTTGTGACACTGTTGGGGGAACTATTTCCCTCCAGACCCCAGTAGTAGCCAGAGGATGTTATATCTTTGCTTTTGCTTTTCTCTTGTCAGTCCTACAAACTTTTATTGCTCATACAAACAAAATACCCAACAGGAACATAATAAATTGACTGAAGTAAATAACAAAAGTTCTTTTCTCTTTTCCTTAACTTTTACTAAATCTCTAATGGCTTTCCCCTGCAGCTAAATAAAATGGTTCTTTTGCTTTCTATAAGATGCTGTTAGCAAAGTCTCATCAGGCTATAAATGCTTTCAAAACTCACCTTTTTGGCAAGCTTCCCCATCACAGGCTAGAAGTAGACTGTTCTCCACCTCCCCAGGAAGATGCTGGCCTAAATCCAACATCCTCCTAGGACTTTTTCGGATGCGTCAAAAATAATGCAAGCAGCCTCATCGCGTTGTGAGGCTGCTGTGCTGCAAAGCATCGGTTTCGGATGACGCTCTCCCCTGCTGGTACTGTTGCGGTACTGTGGGGAGATTTGAGCATCATATTTCGTCGATTTTTAAGCACGAAAGTTGATTGTGATTAAAAACCAACGAAATATGACGCTCAAATCTCCCCGCGGTACCGCAACAGTACCGGCAGGGGAGAGCGTCATCCGAAACCGACACTATGCAGCGCAGCAGCCTCGCAACGCGATGAGGCTGCTAACGTTATTTTTGATGCGTCCAAAAAAGTCCTTAGTGTAGTGTAAATATGCACCTACATGAGCACTATGCAATCCCCATGCAGATTAGCAACATTGTGCAACTCATGTCAACAACTAGGTGCCATTGCACAATGCAAAGTATGCCATGCACAACTACCATACAAAGTATAGGATGTCGAACCACAACAACATGATGTGAAATGCACAACTTGCAAAGACAAGGCACAGATGAACCTGCTGTCTGCTCAATTCCGCTTTGACTGCTATCAGCAGAATGTGTCTGTTACACAGTGGTAGCATAACTTACACATGCATATGTCCCTAAGAGAATTCCAGTGCTTATGAGACGATAGCCAAAAAGAAGAGATAGATCATGTGTGTTAATGCAGTTCATTTGATGGATTCTCTTCAGTGATCATATCATAGGATTAGTAAGAAATGTTGATTGTCCTTTGTGTTTTGCCCATTTACATCATGTTACTGAGACACCTTGAGCATTTATAAAGCAATATAAGTAAGTCCTATGTCTAGCTAACCTTTTTCTTGGTACATCATTGCTACTCAAACTGCATTTTTAGTCAAAATGGGGAGGGGAGGAGATTGGAGGTTACAATGTTATGGTTAGTTTGGTTGCTATTTTGGTCCTAAACTGGCGCCTATCATCACTAATGGACTGGATGAGGGTGAACAAATGGAATCCTAATCCAGAAGATAGAGGTACTCTTGGTCAGTCGAAAAGCACTTTGAGGAATAGGATTTCAGCCCTTGCTGGATGTTTACAATCAACGCTGAACCTGGTTTTGATTCAGGTTTTGGAAGTGGCCAGGAGTGCCTTTGCACAATTAAAGCTTCTGTGCCAGCTGTGCCTATTCCTAGAGACACTGGATCTGGCTACAGTGATGCATGCCTTAGTTACATCTTGTTTGGATTACCGTAACATGCTCTGTGTGGTGCTTTCTTAGAAGAGTGTTGAGAAACTTCAAATGGTCCAAAGAGCTTTAGCCCAATTGTTAATGGTGGCTGACTACAGGAAGTGCACAACTCCCTTGTTGAAATAGCTCCACTGGCTGCCAGCCCATTTTCAGGCACAATTCAAATCACTGCTTATGACCTTTAGAGCCCTACATAGGTAATGTACAGGTTATTTGAAGGACCGCATTCTCCCATACAGACCTGCCAGTGTCTTCAGATTTTCTGCAGAGGTTTCAATTGTTTGATAGTTTAATTGCTTTTAAACTCTTATATGCTGAAAATTTTAACTATATTTATTTTAACTATTGTAAACTGTCTTGAGTCTCAAACTGGGGAAAAGTTGAGAATAATCATAATCATATCACCACTCCATTTTTCCTTGTGGTGTTGTAAATTAAATCAGTAGTTTATCACTTTCAACTACTGACATTTTGCTAGTGGCATTAGCTCCATTTTCCAGACTCCTACCTTACCTTGGTCACCTTGTTAATATGTAAAGGTGATTTAAATGACTGAAGGATTTGTGGCTACCTTCACCTTAGATTGTTTAAACAATGTTATGCTTCAAATAGTAATAGAAGAGCTATACAAGCTAGTATCACTACCAGTGATATCACCCACTAACTTAGTTTTGGGTGTTGATACTGCCGTCTTGCATTGTTTTGTACTTGTGTGAACTTTTCCTGAGCAAGATTAGAAAAAAATATATAAGATGACAGTTCAGATCTTAGCTCAATGGCATACTTGTTGAATCTCAGATGGACAAGAGATGAATTCAGAATAATTCAGGCAATCCTGAAATGTTATGTAGGAACACATTTTTGCTTGTGCTGTAAATGTTCACACTCGGTGTTTTAATATTATGCAAACGCTGTTAAAATATATGAACAGCATTATAGAATTTGTATCGTTGGAATCCTTGTTTGAGTAGCAGAGCATACACTCTCTTCTCCGATATTAGGTCGGTTTAATCAAAACTGGCTTTAGATACTCTTATTCAATCCAATCTCTTTTCTTTATCAAGTTCAGCACAGATTATTAGGCAGAGAAATTACATAAAATTACTACTGCAGCTAGGATGTACAAAGCCATGTAAAACGCTAATTATAATTTAAACATGTATGCCATAGTGCATGTGCACTTTGTGTGAAATTATCTGTGGAGTTAACACCTTTAAGTGGATGTCCACACTATACACACAAAGACTCATTCTACCCTCTGACCAAACGAGCATTAGAGTAAATTAAACTTAACTTATAAACTTTCCATGAAAAATCAGAGCTGATACTTAATGTGAAATAATGTGATGGACAAGTAGGAGATACCTCACACAATGTGGCAGATATCTTGTTAAATTATCCGTGGTATTGGGAACTTGCAGGTCATTGACTACCCCAATTTAATTTGGCTAGTACAGGACATTTCTAATAATTAATACTGTAATAACACTTAATGATCTGCACTCATGCAATCTGAAAAACCAGCTAGGAGTGCAGTTTTTAGTGCCTGCACAAACAGCTAGTTTTAAATTTGTCAAACACTGCTATTTTAGCAACAGATGTGTAGAAGACTCTGCCTATGGGGTTACCACTGACCCAGATGGTGGTGATCCAGCTAAGCATGACATAGCAAAAATCAAGGACGCCATCCCAAGGGAAGTGCTGGTTTATTTGGAAATGGAACAAGCCCTTAGAAGCAGTATTTAGAGGAGAGATCATCTAATCCTCCAAATCGGGTGTATGTTCAGGTTTCACTTTGAGGAGCAATGAAAGACTAAGGGCCTATTCACACTACAGAACTGTAGTGATATTATTGCACTTTAATTGCCATGGTTCCCTCATATGGAATCCTGGGATTGGCAGTTTAGGGATGGGCATTTAGAATCCTCAGTCAGGAAGCTCTGGTAACTCACCAAACTACAAACCCAGGATTCCATACGATGGAATCTTAGCAGTTAGAGTGGAATAATATGCTATAATTCTGTAGTGTGAATGCACTCTAAGGAGATTATCAGACAGGGATGCAAAAAGCATTCCTGCCCCACAATCTCCAATCCCACCCCTGTCCTGGCACAATAATCCTCCCCACTGCACTTACCTTCTCTCCCATCATTCAGGCACCCCAGCGGTGAACGGAACTCTAACGGAGCTCCATTCACTTCCTGGAGTGAAATTCCGCCCATCCTTGCAAGAAGACACGAGGGTAGGAAATTAAAAAAAATAAAAAGTTAAACAACACAAAAAAAGTTACACCAAGCATATACACACACTAAAAACATTACAAGTAACCCAGGGAGGATACGAAAAAGAGTGTAGGTTACCTGGATGTCCTGATCTCACCTGGAAGTGTTCTGGAAGGACCGCCCATTGATGCTGGAATCTCTCAAGCAAAACGGGGCACAATCCGGAAGAGAAATGCCATGGGAGATCAATTGGCAGCTTCTCCCAGTCAATTTAAAAAAAAATCCCCCATAATGGAAGCAGAACACTTGGGAGACGATGCCATCAAATAAGGAAACCCTTTTGTAATCTAATGGCATCATAATGCCATTTTTGATACTTCTGATAATGTCCTAAGAGACTTTGTTAAAAGTATTCACTGGGAAAATGAGAAAGTTGTAAATTCATGACATTTGCCTTTTCTTATACAAATTCTTAGCTGCTTAGAAATACCCTTCACAGTTCTCATTTATCTCCTATCATCACTTTTGATATTACAGATATTTTGAACACAAAAGAAAATGCCTTATACTGAAGTAGACAATTGGTTTGTCTACACTACTATAGATAGCGACTTTCCAAGGGCTCAGAAGGCTTTCTACCTTTCCTATAATTTCCTATTCAGAGACTCATAGAATCATAGAACCAGAGAGCTGGAAGAGACCACAAAGGCCATCCAGTCCAACCCCCTGCCATGCAGGAATGCACAATCAAAGTACTCTCGACAGGTGGCCACCCAGCCTCTATTTTAAAACTTCCAAAGAAGGTGACTCCACCACACTCTGAGGCAGTGCATTCCACAGCTCTTATTGTCAGAAAGGTCTTCCTAATGTTTAGGTGGAATCTCTTCTCCTGTTGTTTGAGTCCATTGCTCTGTGTCCTAGTCTCTGGAGCAGCAGAAATCAAGCTTGCTCCCTCTTCAATATGACATCCTTTCAAATATTTAAACATGACTCTCATGTCACTTCTTAACCTTCACTTCCCCAGGCTAAACATAATCAGCTCTCTAAACTGCTCCTGATATGGTGTGGCTTCAACAGACCTTTGACCATTTTGCTTGCTCTCCTCTGGACACGTTCCAGTTTGTCTTGAATTGTGGTGCCCAGGACTGGACATAGTATTCCAGGTGAGGTCTGAGAAGATGTCTTAAGATCTTTTGCAAAGGATGTGCTTTATCCAGAGCTTGGAAAAATCCTTTTTTGGGTTTACAGCTTCCAGATTCCACAACCATGGTGAGCCTTCTATTTTGGGTCTCTGTGCAGATTACATCATGTTTCTGGTAACTGATGATGCTGAGGCACCATATAGGCTAACACTAGTGTGGTTCAGATGGCACTCCCCCATGCTAAACATTTATAGAGCTGCTTCGGCTAAACCTGTAACACCCCACCTCCATACTTGACTGGTGACACCACCTATGATCTGCTCTCTGACTGTCCCAGTGAATATCCATTTAGGTCTTCAAACACAGTGAACTTCTATGCATGTACATTGGTAAGTTCAGAAATCTCTTGCTCATGAGTATTGAATGCATCAGTGGTTGGGCAGGGCTATTGTTCTTTCCCCTCCAACTTCTATTTAAACACATAGAAAATGTCAGTTGAACTTTCCTATTGTGATAAAGACAAGTCATATGGCATACCTGTAATAACAGGGTGTGCGTGTTTAAAAAGTATCTTTATTTTTTATCAGATATTGTAACATGTGCACTGATCCCCAAGACTTAATTTCAGAAAGAAATGGATGAGCAAAACCTCTGAGCTACTGCAGATTCATTTAAGACAACAGTCCGAAACACATTTGCTAGAAGTAAATATCTTCAATGTAAAAGGAACCTTCCAACCCAAATAAATATCCCCCTGCTTGTAGTAAACCAGCTGTGTGCTACCAGAAACACGTAACAGAGCTAGAGTTTTTGCATCCCATTTCCAATTGGTAATGCAGTCTGGTGACTGAAATGTGAGTAGGGCGGTGTATCTGGTTCTGCACCTTGAACATCTTCAAAGATAACTTTAACTCCTTTAAAATTCAGACTAAGGACTTTTTCGGATGATCTTTTAGAGCACTAGAAGCCTCGTCCCCGTTGCGAGGTTGCTGTGCTGCAGGGCGTCCCTTTCGGATGATGCTTTCCCCTGCCGGTACTGTTGCGTTACCGCAGGGACACTGCAGCGTTATATTCGGCGGTTTTCTACTCACAATCAACTTTTGTGATTAGAAAACCACCGAATATAACGCTGCAGTGTCCCCGCAGTAATGCAACAGTACCGGCAGGGGAGAGCATCATCCGAAAGGGACGCCCTGCAGCGCAGCAGCATCGCAATGGGGATGAGGCTGCTAGCGCTCTAAAAGCTCATCCAAAAAGTCCTAAAACTCTGAGAGAATCCACCACTCCACTAATATCAGTCTCTAGCCTCCATTGCAGAACTGGTTAAACATGAATTGGCTTCAGTGTGATATTGTGTGGGACAGTTCCTGCAGGGACCCTGGTCCACATCATCAGAGCAGAGCAGAAAACTAAAATGTGTAGCTTGTTTATCTATCATACACTTAGTCGACAATCTGAAAGTAGGATTGCTAGGAGAGTTGGTTCTCCCTTTTCTTAGCCTTGTCACAGCACATATAAAAACAAGTTTGGGAGCAGTCAGACAAGCTTGTGCTTCCCCCAGCAAATTATTTCCTTAGGAAAGCTTGACTCATACTTTATAAATCAGAAGAAACTTGCAGGGGGCTTAATGGATATTCTAGCAGAAATCAAACACACACACAAACACATCCCCCACACAAATCTAAAGCAAACATACAGAAGGAAACCCAGCCTCACTCAAACCTCCATTGTGGGGCTTTGTGGGGGGAAATTTTGTTCCAATGTAAATGACAGAGGAATTCAGAGAAACTGATCTGATAGTACAAAAATCAATGCCTTATCATCTCTCTAAGTTTGCACTGTCAAATCAGTTTCTATTGGAATAAAATCTTTAAGGGAGGATAATTGATATTTTCAAGACTGCCAATTTCCTGTTTAAATAACTTTTCAAATGAAAATAAAAGAAAAAGAAACATTTTCCTCCAATAGCATTAGGAAGAAACTCACTTATAAAGCAAGAGTTTAGTTAGTTAGTTAGTTATACCCTGCTCTTCAGCCACAAGGCTATCAGAGCGGCTTACAAATTGTTTTAAGCAATAGCAGTTTACACATCTACACTGCAATAAGCAGCTTCCAATGTGTGTTAGCTAATTGCCCCCCACAAGCTGGGTACTCAATTTACCAACCTACAAAAGGATGGAAGGCTGAGTGAACCTTGGAGCCCGCTGGAATTGAACTTGCAATGTGATGACTTGCTGTACTGGCATTTAACCACTGCACCATCAGGGCTCCTGGTCCTAGTCTTGCTCCATCCTCAGTATGACATCCCTTCAAATATTTAAACATGGCTATCTTGTCTCCTCCAAAATTTAAAAAAAATTGCCCACCTGGGTGGCTATAGTGATCCCTTTACTTTTTGGAGGTTCAACATAGACAGACTTTGATTCATGCACCAAATGATGACAAATATCATGTCTAAAACGATATTCTGGTTCAGTGTATCAGATGTCTATGACAGATAAATGCATTTCGTCTTTAGATGTGGGTCCCATTTCCATGGAGATTTTCAGGCACGATTTTCGGCAGGATATATTGCAAAACAGCTCCGTTGCTGCCGCGTGGCAGGGGAGCTGTTTCGGATGATGACGTCCCTCTGCCAAAACCCTCTGTGTCACTTCCGTGATAGAATGGAGGAAACCGTGTTGTATTTCACTCACGGGCAACAATCTGTCATGGAAGTGACACGGAGGGTTTTGGCAGAGGGACGTCGTCGTCCAAAACAGCTCTCCTGCCACACGGCAGCAACGGAGCTGTTTTGCAATATATCCTGCTGAAAATCGTGTCTGAAAATCTCCCAAGAGATCTCATTATGTGTAATATATGCAATTATTCCAAAATCTGGGGGGGTGGGTTAGGGGAATTATTGGCCAATCAAAAATGCACAAAATTTTGGGTTTTGTTTCATGGCCAATGTGGCTGCCCCAGAATGAGGGTTTGCAGGGCCTTGCAGAAATATTTTATGATGCAGAAGTCTTTTATGATGTAATACCCTGGATTTGAAAGGGATCTGATTGTTATGGCTACTGCTGGATGGACACAAGACAACCCACATTGTGAAAGGAAAAAATACAGGTTGCTTTATGTTCTTTTTGAAATGTCTCCCTCCTCCTCCTCCTCCTCCTCCTCCTCTCTGACTTGACTAAGTGTGAAGAAAACTAAACAAACATCAAAGAATGATCAGGAAATAGGATTCAACCATATATGAGAAAAAATGTCAAGTATGTTTCTTCCCCAAGAAATAGTGTTCACTTCATAATCCCAAATAAGAAGTTAAGGCTACCTGAATAGATACAGTTGCAGAGCTACAGTATATATGTAACGTGTCAGAATTTGATCTAGTTGGTTCATGTGTTATGACAGAGGTTTGTGCTGTTGCTGAGTTGGGGGCTGCAGAATGAAATGACCAGTCCCCTTCTGCCAGCAAGTAATGCTGTGAAGAGCAAAATCAGAGATCCCTAGGGGTCTGTCTCAACTCTTCATTGTAGCATCACTCACTGGTGGGAGAGGACTGGTCACAACATCCTGCAGTGTTGCACTCAGCAGCAGCACAGACATCTGTCACTCCTGGTGACTGAAAGGCTTTTAAGGTGAGCTTCAGGGTCATTTGCAGTCATGACAATGGACTCACAATTGCAAATGAGAGTACACAGGTGGGGACTCCTTTAATCAGCCAGCTTGACCATGGATTACCAACACTTTACATGGAATATAAATACAGCTAATGCTCCACAAAAGACAAGGAAGATATTTCATTATTTGAAAAAAAAAAACACTTAATCAGGATGTCATTTGTCTGCAAGAAATGCATATCACAAAAAAGGATGTTATGTATTCAACATATAAAAAACTAGGTGAAGAATTCATCTCTACTGACCAAAGAAGAAAAATGGAATTGCTTTGAATATAAGTCCACTCTCTGATATTGGCTGAAGAAAAAGGCAGGTATGTGGGAATACAGATTGACTTTCATGGGGTAAAGACTCTGGTGGAGGGGTATATGCCATGAATCAGGACAAGGCAACATTTTATATAGAGCTTATGGATAAATTGTTAGAACTAGGATAGCTGTACCCGGCGTAACATACACCTTTATAGGAGATTGTAAAGATTATTAATTAAGAACTCATTTTATATATTTATTCATATATTTCATCAATTGTTTTACATGTTTTTTTCTCAGAATCCTTTCACATGGTTCATCTACATGGTATTATTTTAGGAAAAAATATTGCATTGTTTTACATGTGGGTGGTGAGTGGCTGGGGGAGTGAGAGGAGGGAGGGGCCCTTATGAGGATGGGAGTAGCAGGAGTGGACTGTGAAATGAGAGGGAATTTGCATGTGGGTGGTGATTGGCTGAGGAAATGAGAGGAGGGAGGGGATTGGTTGGGTATGTTTCCTAAGTGACCAATCAGCACACTTGGAAAGAAAACATACCCAAGAGTTTTAGATAGATAGATAGATAGATAGATAGATAGATAGATTGCCATATGATAATTAGTGTCTTATGGGAGACGGGAATGGGGTAGTATGTCCCCCAGAAGGTAGAACTTTTGAGGAAATTAAGTTCTCCCAAGTTAAGTTACCAAAAGTTTTTTTATTGTTATTTAATGGATAATTTGGAGTTGGTTGAGACATGGATATATAAGTATAGGGATTTGAAATAATATCCTTCTTCCCTGAATATTATCAAGAATAGACATGATTTGTGTTTTGAAAACTTTGGCTACTAAGGTAAAAATAAAGTTATACTGCCAAAGACTTTTTCAGAACATAATCCAGTGGCCTTGGTTATTTACCAAACATAGTGGAGTTTCAGATGGAGATTCCATGAAAGTATTTTACAGAATAAAAAGGTGGTGGTTAATTGTAAAGAGAAAATCAAAGATTTTTTTGAGAAGAATTTGGATAAAGGTACTGATATTACAATGGTGTGGGATGCAAGTAAAACATTTATGAAAGAATGTTTTATTCAGTGTATTTAATTCATTCAATGTTTTAAAAAGAGGCAAGAGAAGATTCAATTGATTTTGGAGGAGATAAAAAAGAAAGGAAAATGAGTTTTACAACTCTCGTTCAAAAACTCTTATTGATAATGATATTAAGATCTTGCAGAGACAGTTATCAATGTTAATGGTGAATGAGATTGAAAAAAAGTTGACATATAGAAAGCAAAAGAATTTTGTTTTTGCAAATACACTGAGGAGATTATTGACATTAAATTATGAAAAGGTAAAGAAAAGGAAGTGATATTGAAATTACAAGAGGGTAATACTGGGAAACCGCCTCTGAACAAATCTTGCCAAGAAAAGCCTGTGATAGGTTTGCCTTAGGGTTGCCATAAATCAGAAACAGCTTAAAGGCATACAACAACATTTTTCCTTCCTGGCTTTCAAATCATGCCATGACACTAAAAAAAAGTATGGGCTATTCTGTGATAGACCATCTTTACATAGTGATGGACAGAGGTGAAAGAGTAATGCTGATACTACTTGATATATCAGCCATGAGTTATCCCTAATTCACCAATCATCCCGACAGGAGCCAACAAAATTTCCAAGTTGCCTATTGCTGCCTGACAGACCTCACAGAATAATGATAGGTTGCTGACCTTCTGCCCCCTTCCATATGTTTTGCCATACACAGCAAACCAGAAAGTTCCATGCAGCCATTCACTAACAAGATTTAATCCTGTATCTGGATATCATTATTTGGTGTGAAGCATGGTGGGATAACATAGACGGGAAGTCATTAATATGGTACATACCTCTTTGCATATATGGCTTCATAGATAACTTTTTTGACTTAATCAATTGTATATAAACAGGATTTTTAGAAGCTAAAGAGATGTCAGCTTTAGTATTGACCTTTCCCCATATCTTCTAATTCACTGTGGTGAAGAGGTAATCCTGGAGATGCTACTTTATTATTGTGCATTACATGTACAATAATGATGACCTTCCATAACCTATGGAGGTGCTCAGACTAAACCTAGGCCACTACCCTTCCACTGTGATAGTCCTATCTAATCAGCAACAACTGATAGCTGTCATACATAGATGGGAGCTGTGTTTTGCTTCATCCAGTACACACAGTGCAGCCTTCTTTCACTAGTTGACAAGATGGTTAACTGACAACAACATTAAATTTGAACAGAAAACAATGGAGTTTTGTTAAAACTACGGATGGGTTAATATTATGTTTTGGGCTTTGGTTTGTTTTTGATATTTATGTACTAAAAGTTGAAGAAAAATCTTCTTATTCTTGATGTAAAGATTTTGAAAGGAAAAATATATATGGGAAAAACTAATCTTTACAGATTTGACCATTTGGGCTTAGGACTTTCAGTGCTTAGCTCTTAAATCTGGCTTTGTATCTCTGTCTATCAAGCAAGCTGGTACTTAACTAGGGTTGGCACCCTTCATACCCTGTTCCTTCATGTTCTACATCCTCAACACATTAATGGCAAGCAAGTGCAACACAGCTCTCTGTGCTAGGAATAATTTTAACTGTTGAACCTAGATGAGAATTGCATTTCACTTAGGTTTTTGTGACAATTTATCACGATCGGCAGATTTCTTCCACTTCAATGGAGAAACAACATAATATTTTAAAAACCAGAAAACAAAACTGACAGATTTTCCCATGCATAATTAAAATGCTACTAGTATTACTAGTGCTACTGTCACTTCATAATTTTATATATAAAAATCAGCTAAGTGTTTGCTTTGTTGTTGGGTACAATAAACCTGATGATGGTCTGATACCAAAATTGCATTAAGGTCATAAACAGAACTTCTCCTTTCAGAATGTCATCAGAATCCTCTGTAACGTACATTCCTTCCCCATGATAAAAATTAGCTGATGGACAATTCCTACCCTTGGAACCAATCAATTCTGTTTTGAGCCTGGGTGGTACCCTGTCCTCCCCCCCCCCAAATAAAATTGTTTGATGGACTCAGTGAAGGGGACTTACAATTTTGTCACTGGCATAGTCCCAACACATGATCTGCATCACTGAATAAAACAGACTAAACCTGGTTTGAATATATGTAGTACATGTACTCTAGGGATGGAATTCTTCACAAATTTTCTTCTCAAAGGAAGCAATGAGTAATTTTACCCATTTTCTTTCCTTTCTGAGAAACCATGCAGTTTCAAAGTCAATTCTTGGAGTCTGGAGTTTACTGTTCAATTCAATCTTTATTACAGTCATTGACCAGAGTGATAATAAAAACTGGTTTCATCATTAAATACATAAAATATGAGTACAATAGGAAAAGTGATACAAATCATTATGAAGTAAAACAGGCACTATATTTAAAAAGCTTGAGTAATTAGGATATTTTAGCATTTAAGATATTAAAATATTAAAAATATTAAAAGTCATAATGATGATAATGCTAAAACTAGTCATAATAATTCCACATATGAGCTAGCACGTTATCTAAATCCGTATATTAACTCTACTTCATTTTTGCTCCCTTAGCTAGTTAAGTCTGTGCTGTGCTATCTTGCGCTACTGCTTGCTTGTCATCTGCCTACGGATCTCTATGGCAGATGCAAGAAATTTAGCAACTTTATCTGTAATGTGTGTTGCCTGGTCTGCAAGCAGGTAGGCACTATAAAATAGTTCTGATCTGCCAGGAATTCTCTGAATAATTGGTGTAATTAGCGCAAGACACATTCCTTGGTAGAAAGGGCAATATAACGGCACATGAATGAGAGATTCTATTGCCCCATTATCACAAGGGCACATGCACTCATGATATGATGGGGATTTCTTATATCTTCCTTCAAGTACAGCAGATGGGAGAGCATCAAACCGTGCCAGTGTAAAAGCCTTCCTATACTTAGGAATTATTAAGTTAGTAAGATCATTAGGGTGAGTAAAGCGTTCTGCAGTAATTCCTAAGGTAGGATATTTAATAGTTAGGCTCAGATGGTTTTGTAGCTCTATATCCCTTATATGCTGTTTGATGGTAACTTTGACACTGGTAAAGCTAAGGGCTATCAGGACATTCGGAGTAAACCCATTTGTTAAAACTTTCTTGTGTAACTCCTGTTTCCATGTGGATTGGAATCCATCAGCTAATGTTAAAGGGGCCAGCCCAGCTGGGCAGAAAATAAGTTTTATTAAAAAAAATATTTATTTATCAATAAACATAATACATAGTACAGTATTATACACCATATATAATCATGAATTTTTACATATCCGAAATCATAATCTCTTGTATTCGAAATTCTAATACAAATAGTGTATCTCATCAAGAATTATTCTACCTCTTCCATCTCTTCTTTATCCTAAACACTTCATTATCTTGCCCTCCCCCAATCTTGACTTCCCAAGATTACGAACCCAAAGGATTTATTCTCCTTTAATTCTTTTTCTATCTTTGATCCAAAGTTACCATATTAACCTCCCTTATATACCTTATTGCATGTTTCATCTTTTTCGTATAATTTGCCATTTATTTTCAACATATACTCATTTATTGTTGACACTTTCTGGAATCCTCACCTTTACTCAATACTTCTCAAATGAATTAAACTCTGCCTCTTTTATGCAAATAGTCAGTGATATGTTTCCATTCTTCTCTCACTGCTTTTGTCTTTCTATTATTTATAATCCGTGTCAGTTTATCGTTATTCTCCATCTCTATCAACTTATCTAAACATTCTTCTTTATTTGGTGCCTCTTTTGCTTTCTATACTGCAGCTATCTTTAGTCTGGCAGCTGTAATTATGTAAAGCATCACCCTCCAATATTTTTTCTCTATCTGTTTTTCTAGTCTCATTGTTATGTTTAACAAGTATAGTTTCGGATCCAATATGAATGTTATTCCAAGTATCTTTTGTATGGCATCGTGCACTTTTTTTTCCAAAATCTCTTTATCTTAGGGCAACCCCACCACATATGATATAAGGACCCCACCTCTTTGTTGCATTTCCAGCATTTTTCAGATAGAGAGAGAGAGAAGATAAGTTTTAACCAGTAACTGATCTTAAGGATTCAGGTGCGAGCCTCAATGGGGATCAAGCCTACCTCAAGGCGCAAAACTACATTAGGGACACAACAAGGAGTAGCACATATGCTTCTGAGGAATTTTGTTTGTACTACTTCAAATGCTTCAAAGTTTTTGTAAGTACACAATTGTGAGCCATAGAGTATTTGTGATAAAATCTTGGCTGTGAACACTTGGGTGACAGAAGGGACGTGCTGCCCCCTTTGTGTGTAGAAAAATCTCAACAGGTCTAGCATTGTCCTCTGTGTGTTCTCTACTACTCTTTCTTTATGGATCTTCCATGTCTCAGAAGATTGAAAAACTACCCCAAGGTACTAATAATTTGTAACCTATTTACAATAGGAGTTCAATTTATTTTCCATTTGTGGATGGTCTTCCTGGTGAATACCATCACCTTTGTTTTATCATAATTTATAGTTATAAATTGATTGTTGCAATAACTGGCAAGTTCTTCCAGGAGTCTCCTTAAACCAACTGCTGAAAATGATAAGAGCACAGAATCATCTGCATATAGGAGGCCTGATAAAGGCCGCTTATCCAATTGGGGGGATGGAAACAAGTACCTGCAAAACTTTTAATCAGTGGATTAATATAAAAGTTAAATAGCGTAGGCGCTAAGATGAAACCCTGTTTGACTCCTCTGAAGGTAGGAACTAGATTCGAAAGGTGCCCTAGGTGGTTGCATCTTACCCGGAGGTGGGTATTTTTGTATAGGCCACACATGAGAGTGAGCAGCCTTTTCTCAATGGTGGTGTCTTCAAATTTCTTCCATAACCTTTCCCTGAGGATTAAGTCCAAGGCTGACTTGAAATCGATAAAGGCCACATAAAGACTCCTCCCCCAAGTGGGGATGTGTATTTTCCCACCAAATGTTGGAGAATAAGCCCCTGATTTATTGTTGAGTATCCTTGTCTAAAACCCGCTTGTTCCTCATACAGTATGTTTTCCTGGTCTATCCAGTCCAATAGTTTTAAGTGCAGATGGCTTGCATACAGTTTGCTGATTATACGAAGCAAGCTAACTGGTCTGTAGTTTGCCAGGTCTGAGCAGTTGCCTTTTTAATAAATTGGAATAATAATTGAAAGCCCCCAATCCACAGGAAAAATTGCTGAGCAATCAATCCAAGTGAAAAGCTGGGCTAAAACAGGAGTCCACAGGCTGAGTTTCTTTTGAGGAGTTCTGGAGGAATGTTGTCACTTCCTGGGGCTTTACTTGGCTTTAACAAATAGATTAATTTGGATACCTCAGTTTCTGTGACTGGAGGCCATTCTGGTAAATTTCTAACATCAGCTTTTGCTTCACACACATGAATATGCTCCTTGGCATAGATGTGGCATGAAAGTGAGCTTCCCATGAGGATGCTGGAATATTATTAGCTGAAATAGAGCCTGGGTTGCAAAGTCCTCTTGCTACTATTCTCTAGAACGAGGTTGAGTTATGCATCCTGGATACTGCAATTAGACATTGCCAATTTTTCTCCTGAAACTGCCTCTTTTTCTCCTTTATTAGCATTTTATCTCTCTCTCTCTCTCTCTCTTTTTTTTTTTAAAGAAACCAGTTCTTAGGGAGAGTCAGTGAGTTCTGTTCTCTGTACATCCTATATTTGCAATTAGGGCATTTTTCATGAGAATGCATTCATGATCAAACCAGGGTTTGGAGTTATAACTGGTTTTGTGGGTTCTGTTAGAAAATTTGGAAGTCAATGGGTGTTGTAAAAGTGCAATCAGCATTTGGAACAGACCCATGACTTTCTTTGGAGTGTCTGCTAATATCATTGAAGAGCATAAGGAGAGGAAATGCTCTGAGTGGAGCATCTCGTTTATAGATTTGTCTAACGAATCAGACCACTTAAGGCGACATGATCTTATATCTGTTGATAAAATTGGTAGTTGTTTATAGTCCGCATAAATATTTTGCTCATTTAACTCCAAGTGGAGTGCCAGTGGGAGGTGATCACTGTCTGAGCGGCACTCCACTACAAAGTTGATTACTGAGGCCCACAAATTGCAAGAAACTGAGATATAATCAGTTGTAGAAGCTTCATTATTAGATAGAAAAGTGAACGCCCATCTTTGTCTCCTTCTGTACTTCCATTCAAGATAGCCAGGTCAAATTTATTTGTCATGCATCTAAGGCATACCCCTGTATAATTACAACCCTTATTCTTCGATTTTCTGTTGGGTAAGGGGTGGGTCTCATCACTTTCCAAAGTGATCTCATGAAAATGAGAAAAAAGCATCTCATCATTCTGTCCTGTCCAAGCATTAAAATCTCCTGCTGTGATGGTAAATTTGCAATTCGGGACCTATTCTGCACAAAATTCACACATGGTTGTTTTGCACAGAAAACAGAATTTTCTACATATATCACAACGTTTTGTTTGTTTGCAGAGTATATTTCTCACAATATGTTTTCTCACAAAAATGTTGTGCAAAAAATGCTTCCATTGGAGATTTAGGAGATTTTCAGACTACACTGTTATAATGTTACTATTCCACTTTAACTGTTCTGGCTTCCTGTTGTGGAATTCTGGGGTTTGTAGTTTAGTGAGGCCTAAGATCTTTCTGGCTGAGGGTTGTAAATGCCCCTCCCTAAACTGCAAATCCCAGTATTCAAGAGGAGGCAGCCATAGCAAATAAAGTGGAATAGTAACACTATAACAGTGTTGTCTGAAAATCTCCGTAGTTTGTGCAAATTTGGGCATGTGGTTGATTTGCATAGAAAACTGTATTTCTAGCTGTTTCCTGTACAGAAAATGCTGTACAGGATGGCGAGGGTTTCCCCCCCATCTATTTCTTGAATATTTTCAAATATCCTTCTTATTCCTATTGTACTGTAGCCTTGAACTCTGGTAGCACAATCAGGCTAGGGACTCAGAGTATATAGAAGGGATGTTATCAGCAAAGCAGATGGCAAACTAATTAGAGTAAGTGTGTAACTATGCTGGAATCACAAGGCCAATCACTACATGAAGGAGTTCCGCAGCAAAAGCACTTTGCATATATTTTCATATAAAGGGGGGGATACATATATCATGATACATGACAGATTTCCCAAAGCTGTTGACCTCCAGATAATTTGGACTATAGCTCGCAGAATTCCTAACCACTGGATGATGGGAATTAGCCTAAAACATCTGAATGGCACCAGATTAGAGAAAGCTACAATTTAATCAATCAGCTTTCAAACAGAGCACTACTCTTAACATTCAGCAGTCAGCAATGGTTGGCCTTCCTTTTTTCCAGGGCTTTTACCTGAGTGGAAATTTGTGTAGCAACAATCATGGAATAGCCTTTATTTCCAAATTGCTAAGAAAGATCTCCTGCTCCACCTCTTGAGACCACGTTGTAAGGTACACTAGCTCTTATAGAACTGATTCCAGGCTGTAGACCTTTCTTGACTACTCTGTCTCTGTTTCTTCTTTTCCATCTCAGAGCATCAGCTCCAATTTTTAGATCAAAGACATAAGTTATAGCACTGACTATTGGGAAATAAATACTCAAGACTACCATTCCATTCCAAATCCTTCAGCTGATGGAAGGAATATTCAGCATTATTAGTTTCCTGGCTGAGAAATGAATGTCCAGACATTCATGAAACTGTGTCAGGAAAATTTTTGCAGAGTTTTCAGCTGGTATTCAGACATCCCAAAGTGTTCCAGGAAATCATTCTGTGCAGAAATGCATCCAGTTTTCTGTTGGTAGTGAAAGATTTTTGTTGTTCAAAATTGCCATTTTGTTTTGATAGAAAACAGCAATATTATGCAAAAAGCCCACAATTCTCCTGCAAGGAAACCACACATATTTCTTTGCAGAATGGTCTCCCAAAACAATTTGGGCTGTGTAGGTACTGGCTAGAACTGCACAGAATCCCCTCCCCCCTTCACATCAGGGAGAAAACTGGAAATAATGTATCCTCACTTTTAAGGACAAAATAGTAAGTATTAACATCCTTACATCTGAACAACCCCCACCCCACCCCACCCCGACTTAATCAGCAGATAACCAGTGATGTTGTTAACACTGGAATGCAGTGCTCTGTGATCTGGACAACCTCTAAAGTTCCCAAACAAAACTCAAATGGCCAGCAGTGAAACACCACAACATGCTAGAAAGGGTGTTCCAGTAAGTGGGGCTAAAGCCAGGGGCCACTTTAATTTAAGCATTTTACTCAGAGGTATCTGGTCAGCGTGGATAATGGAGCACTCAGGGGGCAGGCTAAGTCCCTTCTTTGCCATCCTGGTGCCTTCCCTGCCCTGCAACTCAACACCTGGTGCCTGATTAGCTCATCTCACTGCCACTCTTTCTCTGGAGTTTATTTGAATGAACATTTTGGGATGGGGGGATAGCAGACAGGGAAGAAGAACAGATGGCACTGCCACTCACATACAAAGTGGGACAATGGTGGCAGACACACAGAGTGGAAGCTAAGAGGGTAGCCCAGGACCCTAATAAAAAGTAAAAATAAACCAGCCGGGGGTGCTAGCATGATGAAGGAATGTAATGTCTACCCCCAAACCATTTAAAACACCACTATCAGGTTTCCCTCAAGCATGGCAGAAGAACTGGATAAACTGCCCAGATGCATAGAGCTCAATTGATTTCAGTTTCTGTCTCCAAGAAAGGAGAAATCCTAACAGATGCAGCACAATAATGTAATAATAGTAAGATTTTTTTTTACTGAATTGTGCTCTTAATTTCATGACAAACAGGGACCAGCAATTCACAGTACAGTAATACACTTTCCCTGTCCCCCTGAAATACAGCAACAAGTCTTCCCAGCATTCAGAACAATAGTATCTTGCGGGGAATGCTAAACTGACAAGGATTTTTTTTCCTGTGAGAAATGTCTGAAATTAGGGACAATATGAGGGTAATAACTAATGTGATTAAATACCTGCATTATCATAACCAAACTGAGGGAGCATTAATTTTTTGAGATATGGAAAAAGCATTTGCTAATTTAAAGTGGCCCTTCCCAATAAGAGTGATAAAAGAAATGGATATGAGGGGAAATTTTAATAATTGGATTCAGGCTATATATAGGAGACAAAATGTGAAACTAAATATAAATGGAAAACTCACAGAGAGATTCGAAATTGAGAAAGGTACCAGACAAGGTTGTCCCTTATCTCCATTATTATTTATTCTGGTTTAGAAATATTGAATAACAAGACAAGAAAAGACAAAAGAATTAAAGGGATAAAAATTAGTAAAGAGGAGTATAAATTACAAGCATTTCCTGATGACCTAGTAATTATATTGGAATACCTGCTAAATGGAATTAAGACATTACTTAAAGTAATAACTGAATTTGGAAGACAGGCAGGTTTTAAAATAAATTTGGAAAAAACAAAAATATTAGTAAAAAATATGGGTATAACAGGAAAAGAAAATTTACAAAGAATTACAAATTTTGAAATTGCAAAAAAAGTGAAATATTTGGGGGTAAACTTAACAACTAATAACCAGCAACTATTTGAAAATAGTTATACTACATTATGGGAAGAAATTAAAAAAAGATTTAAATAAATGGAAAGACTTAAATTTATCCCTCACGGGAAGAATTTCCACTATTAAAATGAGTGTCTTACCCAAATTAATGTTCCTTTTCCAAACAATTCCATTTATTCATAATAATAACATATTCAAGAAATGGCAGGGAGACATAACTAAATTTTTGCGGGCAGGAGGAAAACCAAGGATTAAATGGAAAGTATTAACAGATATAAAAGAAAGAGGAGGTCTTGGATTGCCAAATTTGCAATTATATTTTGAAGCAGTATGTCTATCTTGGATAAAACAATGGATGTTATTAGAAAATAAAAGAATATTAGAATTAGAAGGACATAATATATTGATGGGTTGGCATGGATAACTATGGTATGGAAAGGTTAAAATTAACAAAGGATTTAAAAATCATGTAATAAGGAAATCTTTATTTAGAATATGGCAAAAATACAAAGATACACTGTGTCCCAAAATCCCAGGATGGATATCCTCACAAGAAGCATTTGGTAGAAGAAAATTAAGAAAATACAGTTGGTTAAGATATAGAGATTTAATGGTGAAGAAATCAGGAAAATGGGAAATTAAGGAATGGGAAGATCTGAAAAAAGAGGGGAAACAAATTCAATTATTACTCAGTGAGGACTAAAATGAAGGAAGAATTAAGAGACGGCCAATTTGAAGAAGAAATTTTCAAATTTGAAGAAATAGTAAATTTAGATAAGAGATTTAATAAGTTCTTTATATAAACTACTATTAAGATTTGATATGGAAGTTGAACAAGTGAAACACTGTATGGTAAAATGGGTGTTAGATCTAGGACACAATATTTATATGGTACAATGGGAAGATATATGGAAAAGAGGCTTAAAATTCATGTGTTGTTATAATTTGAAGGAAAACTTCTATAAGATGATGCATAGGTGGTACATGACCGCAGTTAAAAAGACCAAAATGAATACAAAATTATCTAATATTTTCTGGAGAGGCAGAACTCAAATAGGATCTTTTTTCCATATATGGTGGAAATGCGAAAAGACGAGAAAGTATTGGTACAAAGTAAATAAAGAAATAGAAAAAATATGGGCTTTGAAATAGGGTTAAGACCCGGATAATATCTATTAAATATGATAAATCTAGAGAATAAGAAGGAAAAAGAACATCGTGATCTACTAACTTATTTAATCATGGCTGCAAGAGTGAATTTTTCAAGGAGGTGGAAAACTAAAGAAACACCAACACTGATGGATTGGAAAGAAAAAATAATGGAAATGGCACGTTTAGATAAGTTAACAAATTTAATAAGAGGTAACTCAAAAGAGCAATATCTTAAAATATGGAAATGATTTATAGAATTTACCAAACTAAGAGAAGGAGAACTAAACATAATTGGATTTGACATATAAGCGAAAGCATTTAATAGGAAATGTTCTTAAGTCATCTGTATCCATTGGGGAATTATGGTGATAATTTGCATTGTATAAAACTAATTTAGAAAATTGATATAGAAATATAATTGTTGATACAGATAGATAAGGAATACTAAATAGATAATAGGTGGTTACAATGGATAAATGATAAAGTTATTAATGAAAAAATTGTCAATAGATTGGGGGTATCAATAATAATAGTACATTATTATCCGTATTAAGCTAAGTTTTAAAAGAGATGTAAAGATAAAAAGGTTTATAGGACTGGACGAGACTAAGCAGGAAGTCATTTTAATGAGAAGTGAGAAGGAATAGAAGAGGTTCTAATTTAAGTATAGCTGTAATAGTTACAAGAGGCAATGAATTGAGTTTAAGGAACTATACTAAAGTTAATTAGTGGACTGTATTGTATTGTATTGTATTGTATGGTAACTGTGGTTGGTGGATGAATTAATAGCAGTAGGAACTCTTTCTCTAGCAATTGATTTGGGCAGGGGATAATAAATAGAGTTCAGGAATTGCACTGTTATTAATTAATTAATTAATGTATGATAACTGATTAAGTAATACATGATAAATGAGCAATTTGGTGGATGAACTAACGGTATTAACAACTTTCTACAATATTAATTGATTTAATAATTGATTTAAGCAACCTTACTCATCAGTTGCTGCATAAGTAATTGTTAATGATAATCAGTAATTGAAATTAAATTAAGTTAATTTGGTAGTGGAGTAAACAATTGATTTTCTCAGTTAAAATTAAGGTATTGAATATTAGTATGAAGTTGAAGATGTATAAATTTGTTATGAAAGAATTGCTTTAAGAAATGATGTTAAATCTCTCATCTTTAATTTGCTGAAGGAAAGTGAATTATTAATATTCTGAATTGGAAAATAATATTTTGAATTGGAATGTATTAATATTTTGAACTGAAAAATACCAAATTGAATTAAGGATTTCAGGGGGTATATAAAAACATGGATATATGAATATATGATTATACAAATATAAAAATTAATTTCCCCCTCTTTGAATTAATGAATAAATGTTTTTTTTTTAAGAAAATGATCAGAATAGAAGTACTAGGATTAGGAGTGAAGAGATTATATTGTGAAATAAAGGTCGGTCTGTCTGTTTAGAAAGGGAAAGAGGAAAGAAGATAGCATAACACAAAGAAAACTACAGGGATAGATATTGCTTGTATTGTTGGTATAACAAAAGAAGGATAAGAAGTGAATAATATTAAAGCTATTGCTGGAAAATAAGAAACGTAAAATGGCATCAGGTATAAGATCCAGGGCATACACGACTTTGCAAACAACATTGACTAGGAGAGGTTCCATAGAAATGCCAAAACAAGTAGATATAAACACACAGATATTACAGGAAATAAGAGAGATGAAATGGGAAATGAAGGAATATTTTAAAAGCTTGAGGAAAGAATTAAAAGCAGATATTGAGAGACCTGGTAAGAGAATAGATAAAATAGTGTCTGAAATGAAAGAGATGAAAGATGATTTGGAGGAGGTTAAAAATAGAACACAATGGCTAGAGACTCAATCTGAAGCCTTAAGGATGGAACAAGAAAAAGGAAGAAATCTTAACCTAGTGCAAGAGATAAGATACCGTGAGAAATGTATTAAGTTAAGAGGTCTGCCAGAGAGGATGAAAGAGAATCTGTATGACAGAATTATCCCTCAAATGGCAATGTATATGGAAATGATGGAGGAAGAGCTACTACAACAAACAGACAAAATGTTTAGAATAAACACAGCTACAGCTAAAGAGAAAAAAGTACCAAGAGATATTGTGATTACTTATACAAAATCATCCTTAAGAGAGCATAATACAGAGAAGCTACAATGATAAATTAGAAATAGAAGGACAAGAAATACAGATCTTTAAAGACACACCAGCAGAATACTTAGGAAAAGACAAGATTATAAATTTTTGACACAAAGATTAAGAAATAAAGGCATAAACTATGGGTGGGAGAGAATAGATGGTATCTCTTTTTAGCTGTTACCAAAAAAGATACAGGATTAATATGATTGAAAAAGCCAAGGAATTTATGGAAAAAATGAATCAGGATGAAAAGAAATATGACCTGAAAAGGAGAAGAAAAAAAAGAACATTGGGGAAGATAAGAAATCAGAAGAACAATGTGACAAAGGAAATGGTAAAGGTAGGGGCGAAAAAGAAGAAGGAGTGGAAGAGGCAGAAGAAGAGGAAGAAGGGGGAAAAATAGGAGACGCAAAGGAAGAGGAGTTTAATTTAGAGAATAAATCAGAAGGTGAGGACGAAGAAGAAGAGGAAGAAGGAAAAGAGGAGCGAGAAAGGAAAGAAGAAGAGGAAGAGTGTTTTTGAAGATCAGGAACAATTAATTAATTGAATACAATAAGGCTCTTTCCATAATAACCTGGAATGTAAAAGGAATGAATACGCCAGTAAAACATAGAAGAATCTATCATCATTTAGAAAGCCAAAGTGCGGATATTATAGCCATTCAGGAAACTAGAGTAAGAGATCAAGATAATAAATACTTACACAATAAGAAATTAGGTCAGGTATTCTACGCATTAGCTGAACAGAAGAAAAAAAGGGGTGGCAATATATGTTAAGAAAAATTACGAGGTTAAGGAGATTCTAAAAGATAAGAATGGGAACTATGTTGGAGTTGAGATAAGATTGTTGAACTACAGGATAACAGTGATTGCAGTATATGCACTATTGGTTAAAAAGAGTCAGTTTTATAACCATCTCAAGACAGAATTAACAAAATTAAATGCTGAGAACATTATCATTACAGGAGATTTTAATGGAGTGTTGAATAGCCACAGAGATAGATCGATACAAGGAAAGAATAAGAGAACCCATGGTATTCTTCCACTGATCTGTGAGGAGACAATTGAACAGAACAAATTGCTTGATGTCTGGCCATATAAAAAAGGAAATGAGAAAGGATATACTTTTTATTCAGATGTGCATAGATCATGGTCTAGAATAGATATGTTTTGGGTGACAAAAGAACTTGGTCCTAAAATAAAATACATAGATATATTACCCAAAGTATTGTCTGACCATAATCTGCTAAAAATCAGATTGCATAATAAAAGGAATGAGTATACCTGGAGGATGAAAGAAACGTTATTGAAAGCTACACAATTTGTCCAAAGAATTAAGGAAGAAACAAAGAGATATTTTGAAATAAATAATTCACAGGAAGTTCCAAATAAGATAATATGGGATGCTTACAAATGACAATAAGGGGTCTGTTTTTACAGAAAGGATCAGAACTGTATAAGCGGAAAAGATTGGAAAAGGAAAGCTTATTAGAAGAACTTAAAGAAAAAGAAAGAATACTAAGACAGGAACTGGGGAATATGAAGGTGTTGGGTGAAATAAGAATGATTCAAAATGAAATAAACCAGGAGATGATAGAGAATATTGGACATAAGCTTAAAAGACTTAAACAAAATTATTTTGCAAACGCAAATAAAGTGGGAAGGTGTTTGGCGTTTAGGCTCAAGAAGGAGAAGGATAAAAAGATTAGAAATTAGATATGAGAATATGATTTATACTGAACAAAAAAAAAGTTAAGAAATTTATGCAATTCTACTGAAAATTGTATATAGACAAGGAGAAAGGAATAGAGAACAAAAAGATGAAATAATATTTAAAGAATAGTAAAATAAGAAAGCTATCAGAGGAACAAAAAGAAAAATTAGCAGGCCCCATAACCACCTAAGAAATTTCTACAGCTATAAAAAACGTGAAAATAGGGAAGTCACCAGGCCCAGAATGGTTTACGGCAGAATATTATAAAACTGTTGAAGAAGAAATCGTAAAACAAATGAGTGAAATGATGAATAAGATCAAAGAAGAAGGTGTTCCAGAATCTTGGGAAACAGCAGAAATTGTTTTAATCCTGAAGGAAGGAAAGGATACAACGGACGTAAAGAATTATCGCCCAGTATCCTTATTGAATGTAGACTACAAGAGCAATGCGATGATATTGGCTAATAGATTAAAAGCAGTACTAACAGAATACATCCATCCAGATCAAAGGGGCTTTCTCCCAGGAAGAACAATGGCAAATAATATAAGATCTGTCTTGAATATTTTAGAATATTATGAGAAAAATAATGAAAAAGAAGTGGCTTTAATATTTTCGGACTCGGAGAAAGCCTTTGACAATTTAAGATGGTCATTTATGAAAGAAGTCTTAAAAGAGATAGAAGTGGGGAAAGACTTTTATCAATTTGTGGAACAAATCTACAAAACGCAAAAAGCATATCTACTAGTAAATGGGGAAAGATCGAATTTAATTAATATACAGAAGGGAACGAGGCAGGGTTGTCCCCTGTCCCCATTATTATTCATTTTGGCCATGGAGATTCTAAATAAGGAAGTCAGGGATAATAATATAATCACTGGGTTGAAACAAGGAAAAGAATACAAGATACTAGCATACGCTGATGATTTATTGTTAGTTCTTCAGAATCCTTTAAACAACATGGATAAGCTTTAGGAGAGAATAAATGAATGTAAGAAGGCTGGAAATTCTTTGAAAAAGTGCAATTAAAGGGAGTAGTGAAGATAAGAACTATGAGAGTGACAAAATACAAGAGTTTATGGAGCAAGGATGTATATTACAATATGAAGAAAGTTGTCCGTGAGTAAAAAATAGCGCGGCCGCCTCGAATGCTGGCCACAACAGTCACGGACGACACCGAGAGAGAAACGGCATTGTCCAAAATGGACCCTTGTCGCACAGCAGCCTCGATACTGTTCCGGAGGCTGCTTGTGCAGCAAGAAGGTAATTTTACGCGTCTGAAAATGTCCAAGGAATAAAGGGAGGAAGCAAAGAGAAAAGGGAAAAAGTGAAGAAGGAAAGAAAATCTTTGGATGAGTAAATCAGAGGAGGTCGAGAAAGGGGAAGAAAGGAAGTAAATTGTGTGAAGGATGTAAATGAAAGGATGAGCATTTATTGGTAATAAAATTACAACTGATGATAATGGTAATTATAACTGGGAATAATGAAAGATAAAATATCTGTAAAATATATTATGAGTTGTAAGCTAAGTCATATTTCATGTAAATCTGTGGAAATTCCTTTTTGTTGTTGTATGGGAAAATGATAAATAAATATAATAAAAATGCTATTTGTTAGATGTATGTTAATTAATGTGGGGGGAGGGATAAGGTGGGAATAGGGTTTGTGTAGTATGTATGTCTAACTGTAGTAGTGTAAGTGTATGTGGTATAGTCTTGATGTTTGTCTTGCTAGATTTTCAGACAACACTGTTATAGTGTTACTATTCCACTATATTTGCTGTGGCTGCCTACTGTTGAATCCTGGGATTTGCAGTTTAGGAAGGGGCATTTGCAACTCTCAGCCAGAGAGCTCTTAGGCCTCACTAAACTACAAATCCCAGAATTCCACAGGAGGCAGCCAGAGCAGTTAAAGTGCAATACTAACACTATGGCAGTGTAGTCTGAAAATCTCCTTGGTCATAATTGCTTTGTTCTTTTATATAGCAAATAAAGACACACACACACATACACACAACACAACACACATAGTTGTCCCTTCACATTTGCGGCTTTGACACTCACGGTTTTGATTATTCATATAAAGAAATGTTTGGTGGGAATACAGGAGGAGGAACTTCTTGATGGCAGTTCCCAAGTTCTGGAACTTCCTTGCAAGGAAAGCTAGACTGGCTCCTTCTTGTACCCATTTTGTCAGCATTTCATTTTTAGAAGCTTTTGAGAACTGCTTAGAAGGAAAGGACTTTTAATAGTGTCTTGTTTGTTATTACAGTTGCCCCTCCACATTTGCAAACTTGACATTTGCGGTTTTGATTATTCACGGTTTTGGGAGGGCCCCCCCGGGGCCCCCAAAAACCGCGACACGGGGCCTCCGGAGGCCCCGTGAAAGCCCTGGGAGGGAGTGGGGAGGGCTGGGGAGGCCTCCACGGGGCCTTTGGAGACCCTCCGGAGGCCCCGCGAAGGCCTTGGGAGGGAGGGTAGAGGGCCGGAGAGGCCTTCACGGGGCCCCCAGAGACTCTCCGGAGGCCCCATGAAGGCCTGGGGAAGGGCTGGGGAGGCAATCATGGGGTCTCCGGAGCGTCTCTGGAGGCCTCATGAAGGCCTGGGGACGGGGTGGGGAGGGCTGGGGAGGCGATCATGGGGCGTCCAGAGACGCTCCGGAGGCCCCATGAAGGCCTGGGGAAGGGGTGGGGAGCGCTGGGGAGGCGATCCTGGGGCTTCTTGAGACGCTCCGGAGGCCCCATGAAGGCCTGGGGAGGGAGTGGGGAGGGCCGGGGAAGCCTTCAAGGGACCTCCGGAGACGATCCGGAGGCCCCATGAAGGCCTGGGGAGGGAGGGGGAGGTGGGGGAAAGCGACTATAGGGCCTCCGGAGGCCCTGTGGTCGCTTTGGCGGAGGAGGGGAGGGCAATTGTTATTCGTGGATTTTTCACATTCGTGGGGGTCTGGGGAACCTAACCCCCGCAAATGTGAAGGGATGACTATATATGCCTTCAAGTCATTTCTGATGTATGGCAACCTTAAGGTTAACCTATTATGGAGTTTTCTTGACAAGATTTCTTCAGAGCGGGTTTGCCACTGCCTTACTCTGAGGTTGAAAAAGTGTTACTAGCCAGAGGTCAGTCAGTGGGTTTCCATGGCTGAACACAGATTCAAACCCTGTTCTAACACTCAAACTATACCAGACCAGATCTCAATAGTACAACACAATAGTGTTTTATGTTGTTTTTGCTTCTTGTGTTTTAACTGGATAGATTTAAAATTATTTTTAATTCTATATACATTTTAATTAAATTTTAGCAATAACTCTGTGGCTGGAATTCTGCACTGGGATTTGTACATGTATCAGGTAGCAATGTCTGCATGGCTACATCTCCCAGTGCTACCACCTCAAAATCCAGCATGTAAGTAGTACAGAGTGGGGGAATCATCAGGGAGGTACCCATCTATTTGCCTGTAGCTGGGCATGATGTGACAGGGATCTTCTGGGACTTCAGTGGGTCTTTGGGTGTTCCCTGCAGATCATAGAATCATAGAATTGTAGAGTTGGAAGAGACAAGGACCATCACAAACCACAAGGGCCAACCTTCTGCCATGCAGGAAATCACGATCAAAGCATCCCTGACAGATGGCCATCCAGCTTCTGTTTAAAGACCTCCAAGGAAGGAGACCCTACCATGCTCCAAGGGAGTGTGTTCCACTGCTGAACAGCTCTTACTGTCAGAAAGTTCCTCCTAATGTGGAGGTGGAATTTCTGTCCCTGGAGCTTGCATCCATTGTTCCATGCTCTAGTCTCTGGAGCAGCAGAAAACAATCTTGCTCTATTCTCAGTGTGACACCCCTCCAAATGTTTAAAAAGGGCTATCATATCACCCCTTAACTGTCTTTTTTCCAAGCTAAACATATCCAGCTCCCTAAGTCTTTCCGCACAAGGCATGGTTTCCAGACCTTTCACCATTTTAGTCACCCTCCTCTGGACACGCTCCAATTTGTCAATATCCTTTTTGAATTGCGGTGGCCAGAACTGGACACAGGACTCTAGGTGAGGCCTGACCAAGGCAGAATAGAGTGGCACTATTACTTCCCTTGATCTAGACACTATCCTTCTATTGATGCAGCCCAAAATCGCATTGACCTTTTTAGCTGCCGCATCACACTGTTGACTCATGTTCAACTTGTGGTCTACTAGGACTCCTAGATCCCTTTCGCACATAGTCTCGTTCAGCCAGGTCTCCCCCATCCTATATCTATGCATTTTGTTTTTCCACTCTACGTGCAGTACCTTACATTTCTTCATATTGAATTCCATTTTGTTAGCTTTGGCCCAGCTTTCTAATCTATTCAGGTCTTTTTGAATTTTGATTCTGTCCTCTAGGGTATTTGCTACTCCTCCTAATTTGGTGTCATCTGCAAATCTGATAAGTATGCCCCTAATTCCCTCATCCAAGTCATTGATAAAGATGTTGAATAGCACTGGGCCCAGGACAGAACCCTGTGGCACCCCACTGGTCAGAACTTTCCAAGATGAAGAGGAACCACTGCTGAGCACCCTTTGGGTTCAGCTGGTCAACCAATTACAAACCCATTTAACAGTTAACTTGTCTAGCCAACATTTTACAAGCTTGTTTGCAAGAATGTCATGGGGAACCTTGTCAAAGGTCTTACTGAAATCAAGGTATGTGATATCCCCAGCGTTCCCTTCATCTACCAAGCTGATAATTTTATCAAAAAAAGAGATCAGGTTAGTCTGGCATGACTTGTTTATCAAAAAAAAAAAAAAAGAAATCAGATTAGTCTGGCATGACTTGATGCCTTGCAGCATATTCGGCTACATGGAAATTGCTGGATGAATACCTACTGATCTCCTTCCAATCCACTATCTGTCAACATGGAGATGGTCATGTTGAAGAAAAGGACTGCACTGCTTACATGGTGGGTTGTAGGGGGATTTTGGTCATTGCATGATCGGAACAGAATTCCAACCTCTGCAATAACCAAAAAAGTGATTTGTAATGATGTAAATCTGACTTATGCCAACAGAATTCACCAACAGGATTCGGACATTTGTACGTTTACCTATTTTTGTTTTTATCTGCATATGTTTTAATTTTTGCAAGCTATCTTGAATTCCAGATCTGGCAGAAAGCCATGATATAAATAAATAAGTGGATGCATGCATAAATATATAAATAAATTCCTAATGTGGTCCATTCCCAATCCCACCCAATAAAAGCTGTGCCATGTAATTCTGCTGTTTCAGCTTGAGCATGAGAAAAGAAAGTTGATACTTGTAAAGTTTTTTTAAAAAATATTTCTTCTTCTTCTTTGCCATCTAGTCAGCTTCAACATATGGTGAGCCTATAAATGAGAGTTCTCCAAGACATACTGCTGTGATAATTCACTTGGGGCTTATATATGTATGCATCTAAATCACTCAATAGCATATCATTCAATGTCTCAGTGTATGGTGATGTGCTGCCAAACATGTGAAGCATGCCCTCCAAAAAGTATTGACTGAAGTGATCACATGTGAGCAGTGTGGGAGCTCTTTGTGGCATGATACCTGCAGTAGTTCTTCACTTATGTCTGACATCGTTCAATGCTGCAGCCATCCAGTGAACTCAACCTTAGTTCAGTTCAAGGTTTTACGTTGGTTGAAACCAATTAAAAAAAGAACCAGTTAAGTATTTTTAAAGTATATTTTCCACATAGCCCTAAACAGAAATACTTGCAATACTAGGTTCAACTTCCTAGTACTGAACACGTCTACTCATAAGAAAGTCCCCCTAGTTTCAATGGGACTTGTAATTATGTTTGGGATCATAGCCTGGTTAATTGTAACAAAATGCTCATCTCTTCCTCAAGTGACACCCCACTGTCATTTGTGTCACTAGCTAGATAACTAGCTCCCCTTAGGAAGCCATGCATTTACAGCAAATTGGTTATCATATTCAATCCTGTCCCTTGCCTGCACCCACACACTGGCCCCAGCAAGAATCCCTAAAATAGCTCAGAAATTCATTTCTGGCAAGTCACCAACTGTTCCTTACTTTGAAATTCATAGGTTTAGCAGCTTCATGTCAGATCATTTTTCATAACCCTTGTTTCCTTGTCAGCATGTCATAGCCAGTCAAGAGCTGCTAGATTACTGCAAATATATAAATCTTTTCTCAGCTTCCACCTCGCTTCTGTTTAATACTACTTCCCTCAACCACTGTGCTTACTAGCTCAGAATAGCTTCTGTTTGGAGAAACACATATTTATTATTATTATTATTGGGGTGTTTGTAAGATTTCCCTCAGCACAGGCTGACAGGCTGCATAGTACTTTGTCATCTATCATTGTACAGAAGATCTGTCAAGCCATGAAACAATTTCAGTAAGATATATTCTGCATGGCATTACTTTCAAAGAGAAGGAACTGGTCCCGTGTTCTTCAATGTCTTTGCATTTATTTATATATCTCCCCCCACTTTATTTTCAAATTTTTGTTGTGGAAGGTACTTAATGTACCAAAAACAATTTGTACAAGCATTATTTTACCAATTGAAAGTGTGTACGCCTTGCTGGGGTCTTCTTTATCTAACTGTTGCTAATACATTTTCATGCTGAGCTCTTATGGCTTCATTTTACAGTTGAGGAGATCACCCACTCCATGCTGTGTTAGAAATGGGACCCTCGTCACTTGAGTCTACAGAGTGCACTTAACATGTGAACAAGAAACAACAAAAAGTTACCACTTTAAAACCTCTTTATTCCTCTATATTCTTGTCAAAAACTTAGCTACAATTTCCAAACTCTCTCCATATTAAAGTTCAAGCACTATCAGCGTGCAAATAAAAAAAGGCTGTGTATTCAAGATATAGTAGGTATCAAAACTTTTAATAAAGATTAATTTCAATGTATTTAACCTTGCAATAATTAAATTTTTATCTCTGACATATTGATCATAACATTTTTCATTATCTACCTGAGATTAACCTGTACCCCTTCTAATTTATCAAACAAGTAAGGCTTAATGGATAATTCCACAAGACTGTCTCTGAGGTGGAGGATGAAAAATGGGCAGTAGGTTGTCTGGAATCCATGTCACCATATCAAAACACAATTATTCATGAGAAATTCCAATCAAAATTAATACTCCTTGTTATCCAGCAAAAGCAATTAGAGTTACAATTGTAGCTATATTACTTTCACCATTATCATTATGTAGAAAATAGTAAAAAAATTAATAAAAAGTGTGCTGGTAATGTTTCTTGAGCATGTTTTTTTTTTTTGGGGTGGGGGTTTTCTGGGCTGTGAGGCTGTGTTCTAGAAGAGTTTATTCCTGTCATTTCACCTGCATCTGTGGTTGGCATCTTCAGAGAATGGTGGTGTGTAGGTATGGGGGTTTTATATACTGTGAGTCACGGTTGAAGAGGATTAGTATGTAAATTTGTGTATTCAGTTGTTGGATGTTCAGTTCCTAGGGTGGAAGGATATGTATTTAAAATGACTCTTTCTCTCAAGAAAGAGTAACTGCAGACACTGATTGTGTCAGAATATTTGTTCAAGGAGATAAAAATTCAAGTTAGACATTGTGAGGTCAAAGTATTTGAATTATAAGACAATCCTACATGTTTACTATATAATTCAATAAAACAAAAGGAACTCTTTTGTGTGGAAATGATTTTCCTTCCAGATAAGTGAGCATAGGATTTTCATAGTAGAATCCTATGCAAGTTTACCTGGGTGTAAACATCATTGTTCCAAACGGGAGTCCTGAGTAAATATGCCTAAAATGAGATTGCTGGTTAGATTTGTTTCACTTAAGTATGTCAGCATAACGGGTTTCGGGATCTGGAGCCTCAATAGGTCATTGGTCCCGTTGAGGCTTAATCAGTTTTTGGTGTGCAACCGTCATTCCTATAGCCATATCCATATATCCAAGTATTTCTACTTTTTCACTTTGATTTCTCATGGTGTTCTCTGTAACAAGATCAGACTCTGAAACCTGCTGTTAGTAGAACCAGCTGGGGCAATAATTGCTTTGGAATTATGTTCTGGACAGCTGAAAAGGACAGATCAGCATCAGAGCCTCTTGTTTTCCACTCTGTCAGTTTTTTGCCCAGCTATAGATTTGTTGTCCTCAGCCCCTGATGATTCCTCTGACACCCCTGTCAGAAAATGAATTTTTTACTCACCACTTGATTGAGTCCATTCATAGAGCGTAACTCTGTTGAAAAGTGTCACTCTCAAGTTCAGTCGTTCATAGTGCGTGGCTTCTTTTTTCAGTTTATACATCTGTCCCTCCTATCTGCTCCACACACATCAAAATATACATGAGTAGATAATAAAGTAATACTTTAATGAAGGCCTTCAAACCAAGCTAAGAAAAAAATAAGTTTAATTCTAAATTACTCTGATTAGAGGATGGAAATAAATTTGCTTCCCTAGTTCTCTTCATATCACCATGCACTCACATTTTGAATGCAGATTTTCAGTATTCTCTAGGGATTCTATTGGTCAATAAATATGCATCAAACTTTTGAGATCTATATTGGGTACCATATGTTATTTTATTCTGATATTTGAAAACTGACATTCAAGGCTTCACAGTACTTGACAATTGACATGTAACAACATTTGGTAATATCAACAGCTTATTTATTTATTTGTTTACGTATTTATTATATTACCTGTACATTTCACCTTATTCTTCAAAGACTTCAAGGCACCATATATGGGCACCTATATTTCTTAAGACTCTTATTCTTACAAGAGTCCTATGAGAAAGATTAGCCAGGGAGAAAGTGACAGTCCCAAGGGCATCCAATGCATTCTATGGCAAAACTGGGATTTGAATCTGGCTCTCCTAGTCTGTCATATCATTTTCAACATCAACTTGTCTGCCAATGAATTCCAGTGTGGTCCACCATCCATTCTTTCCCCACTGCAACACTCCAAATGTTCCCTGGACTTTTTCACATTGTAAAGGAAGATAATTAGTGGACAGTCATCTTGTTTAGGATATTTGTCCACATAACTAATCTACTGTTTGAAGAACTGATAAATTTGCATGTAAATATACAGTATATCATATCTGACAGCATTTGGTAGTTCACATTCAGTGTGATTTTTTTATGTGACAGCATTTGATCAATAATTAGTGATAGTAAATAATACTGACAGTTGACAGTCCAACAAATTTCATATTTGAAGCCTGACAAAAATCTAAATAGTGATAATAATAATATAATAATAAAATTGTATTTCTAACCCGCCCCTCTGCAACGCAATCGGGGCGGCTTACAATATAAAAACTCCATAGTCGCAGTACCCGAGCCCCCCCCCTTAAAATAATATTAAACTATAAAAGATTAAAAACATACAGTAAATTAAAAATATATAAATTAGAAAAAGATTAAAACATACAATAGTTTTTTTTTGTTGTTGTTGTTTTTTAAATCTGATTACAGCTCAGGGAGGACAGCCGAGTCTTGGGCCGGGATAGTTATTCAGGAAAGGCCTGCCGGAAAAGATCCGTCTTGACAGCTTTTTTAAAGCTGTCTAAGGTGTTAATAAGACGGATCTCGTCCGGCAGGCCATTCCATAATCTGGGAGCAGCAGCGGAGAAGGCCCTCTGGGACGTCACCGACAGCCTTGTTTTCATAGGCTGTAACAGATTCCTCCCAGAGGACCGAAGTGCGCGGGGAGGGTCGTACGGAAGGAGGCGGTCCCGGAGATAAGTTGGACCCAAACCATGCAGGGCTTTAAAGGTTATAACCAACACCTTGTACTGTGCCCGGAAACGAATAGGCAGCCACGGAGAGCTTTTAGCACAGGTGTTATATGCTCTCTTCTGGAAACACCAGAAATCAACCTGGCTGCCATGTTCTGAACTAGTTGAAGTTTCCGAGTTAAGCACAAGGGTAGCCCCATGTAGAGTGCATTACAGAAATCCAGACGGGAGGTTACCAATGCATGTACCACAGTTTCGAGGTCCCTAGTTTCCAGGAAAGGACGCAGCTGGCGTATCAGCCGAAGTTGATAACAGGCACTCCTGACCGTCGCATTTACCTGATTAGACATCTGGAGCGTCGGGTCCAGGAGCACCCCCAGACTGCAGAGAATTGCAGTGCAGAGAATTCCAACCAGTATAAAGCATTTGAGCATCAGGGGTGGTGCAATATAACTTCAGTTTTACTTCTTCAAAATTTCCCTTGGTTGAAATTCAAATGGAAATGGTAAAATTCAAAATACTTGTGAATATCTACTTCAGTTCTGTTCTGTTCAATAGATATGAATTTATTGGTTGATTTATTTTTTGACTGAGGGCTTATCCCGAAAGGGGAAAAAGTTCCTGGAAGTATCAAGACTTGCCAGTCCCTTATGTTTTGATTTTACCTGCATTTTCATGATTTTGCATCAATGTCTTTCTTGCAACATCCTGTATTTCTCTCACTCCACTCTCCCTTGTGTTCTTCCTCCTCCCCTTTCCATTGATCATGTGTCACTTCTAGATTCAGGCAACATTTCCGAAATTGACTTTTACCAATTTCCACTGAGCTGAAGCAATGGGCCAGCCTTTCAAGATGGGTTCCTGTGGTCACACTGGGCCAGATCTGTTTTTTCCCAGTGGGAATGGATTAAACCAGGTATTATTTTAGAACTCCTTTTGTTGTCTGGAGAGGCTCTGAGACTCTAAACTGCTTTCTTTCTGCCAAAACTTGAATGACTGATTGAAGGAATTATTTGTATTTTTAAAATATAACTTTACAATAGTTTTCTGAGCAATAGGAGTTTAGAAAAGGGTAGGAAAGCAGGCTAAACCCAGAATGGCGGAAAAACTACTGGCTCTCCGAGGAGAATTATATGGCTAATAGTAGTTCCTCGTTGTATTTGTGACTACGGCAAAACCACAGGTCAGCACGTGAATTTAAATAAGTGCCACTCAATGAGAATTAGTGATAAGTGAACTGATACTTTCACAGTGTAATTTGCTCACTGGGTAACAAATCCAGGATTGTAAACTCAGGTGAAAGTTTCCTGTTAAACTGATGCATCTTCCAGTTTTGTGTGTGCACTACCAACACATTCTTTTGTACTCCTGTACACAATAGTATCATGCATCACAACACAGCTTTGTATGATTGGCTATTTATGTATTTAAAATGACTCTTTCTTTCAAGAAAAAGTAACTAAAGAGTTAATCATTCCACACATGCTCATTACAACCAAAGCATTCTGATTCCCTTCAGCAACAACCTAAGCATGTACAAAGATGGTGAAATCTGGCTGCATGGCCATGCCAAATGTAGAGCCTATGCAGGTGTAGAAGATACAAATTAACATATAATAAATCACAGTATTTAATTAGGAAAATATTATAATCCAGTTGATTGAGGTCAGGGCCCATTGTGCATTCAGAAACAGAAACAGAAGCACGCTTGTTTTAACTTCTGGGCCAACTAATTTCAGGTTTCGGCAGCATCACTAATTAGGAATAAAAATGTCGTTTTAGTATGGGTTGCAGATTTTCAACATTTTTTACAACACACAGACACAGTGGCTGTATCTCAGTGCTGCTCCCAAGCTCTGGAGTGTCCTTCCTAATGCTACTTTAAGCATAACTTTTTGTCTGTTTTTATCTACATGTGTTATTTCCTTGGACTTCTTTTTATCTGGTAAGCTGCCTGTACAATAACTGATTCTGCAGAGAAAGAGGCCACCCTGCATGCACCATGTTTCTGTTGAAATGCGTTTCTAACAGTCTGCCGAAGGATACATTAGGAGTTGATTTGGGGAGTGCAGTTATGTTCTGAATTCTGCTGCACTTTCAGAGGAAGTAGCAACTGTGGGGAAGGGTGAACTTCCTGAAGGGTTCCAGATGTGCCAATGCATCCCTACCCATCCCCAAAATTGTCCATTTTTGGTGTATAGGGAGAGGTGGAAATGTAACACCTCCCCACTCCCAGTTTGGGTGTAGAGTAGAATGAACTAATCTTTTCCACTCAAGGTCTGGGAAAGTGTTTTTGCACATTTCCTCACTGGCATTAAGTCCTGGGGAAGAGTCTTCTTTGCCTCTGTGAGCTACTACTCATGGCATCAAAGAGCCTTGTGAGTAGAATTAGTACTTGAGGGAATATTCAGAAAGCAGGAGGTGAAAGTTTACTCATTGCTGGATTAGAGACTTATACAATGAAGGGTACAGCACATCTCCCCATATCTGCAAGGGATATGTTCCCAGACTTACTGTTTATAAATGAAACCACGGATAATAGTGAACCTTATTAAAATAAAGGACTTCTGGTACAAACATAACATAGAGTTGCGTTGGAAAAACTAGTGATTCCTAGAGAGGACACCTCTCTAGGCATTTTCCAGCACTGACTCTATGGTATGTGTCCCTATTTTTCAGCCATGGATAACTGAAACCACAGATATTAATTCTGCGGATATGGGGAGTGACCTGTATTTTGCACAAACCTGCTGCCACTCTGCTTTGCACACCTGAAGGCTCATTTTTGGAACCTGTGCACCTGCAATAATGACAGACAACAAATCCCTTAATCACTGACTACCGTCCATGCTGACTAGGCTAGGACTGGTAGTTGGAGTCCAGAAACATCTGGAAGGGTACAGGTTCCTGGCCCTGAGTGCTCTGAGATAGGCAACATGAGAACTCTCACACCCCACCCCACCATATGCCCTTGTACTTGTGTATATCTGGAGTGAACATTAAATCTTTCAGCAAAGGTTAGGACTCCTCCAAAAATGCTGGAGATTCTTGCAGAAGCCTCAGAAACCTTGGTTCTGGATCAGATTGCACTGGGGAACAATAATTTTGGCCCATTCCTTTCTTGATCTCAGTGTTAATGTGCCTTTAGTGCTTTTAAGTTAATGAATGACTATGTTAAAAAATCTTGTATATCTGTAGGAAAGATAGAATTGTTTTCCTAACACGAATACATGTGTGATCCATGTTCATGGAAGAGACTGGGTTGTGCTGAATACAGGAACAACATGTTCTTTCCTTTAGAAAGACAGACAGACAGACATAACATTCTATAACTTGGAATTAGATGTATTACCCAGTGTATCTCACATTTTATCAGCATTGAACTTGACATAAGAGCTCATGCTGTTATATGAGGTCAATCTTTTATATCCGCTGTAGGATAGTGGAAAAACAAATCCCATCTGTGAGAGGTGAAAAACATCAGAAAATAACAGCAGAAAAACAGGGTTTAAGTACAATGGGAAGGAAGGGTAAATTAAGAAAGAAAGGAAGGAAGGAAGGAAGGAAGGAAGGAAGGAAGGAAGGGGGGACAGGAGAAAGTGTGAACAGGTACCTAAAGAAAATAAGTTTTGATAATTCTACAGCAATAATTTATTAAAAAACAACAACAAAGATAACCATAGTTTATATAACAATTTAACTTACACCACCAGCCAGAAGAGATGGACACAAACACAACATCATATATGAAATAATGAATGCAGAGAAATCCACATCATTTCTGAACTGAGGAATCTATTAATGTGAAATAAATATATATCACATACATACACACAACAATAACATTACTGTTAGTAAGAGTAAAATCAGTTGTGGTTTGTGCATTTAAAATGCATATGTACCTAGCATGCATGCATGTATGTGTGTGTGTGTATTTAATTTATATCCCCCCCCTTCAATATAGGGCCCTAAGTATCTCATGTGTGCCAGAAATATAGTGGTCTATTAGACTGGGGTGAAAATTTCCTAAAACATTATTTTAACTTGAAAAACAAAACAACAACTACATTCAAGTAATCATCATAATTCCAATATAAGTCATTTTCACTATTCCTTTTATTTTAAAGCCACCTTGAGTTGAACTTTTGGGGGAAAGTCAGGGTATAAATAATGTCAATACAACACTTATAATCATTTTGTTGGTTCCTTATGATTATCTAATTCCCATGCTGAGCCATATGCATTCAAGACTCCTTGATTCTCTTCTCATTTTTTCTGCCTGAACCATCATCAAAAAGCCATCCCATATACAGCAACATTTAACACTTAGCATTGATATAATATTTTAGATTCTTCATTGCCCGTTGTCTAATTAACTTTTTTACTTTTGTGACAATGCTACAGAGTAGGTAGGTTGTTGTTGTTATCATCAATATTGCATTATTATTAGGGTTTTTTAAAAAAAGAATAGAATTGTGTTTTTAAATAAATTTTGATGATGTGATCAATAAAAAAGGACACCACACAGCAATGGAACAATAAAATTAAGACAAAAGGAAGAAAGGAAACTTACATTCAAACAAGGACCAAGGAATCAGTAACCTTATTTCTTACCAACAAGGCTAGACCAGCTTTCTAGAAAAAAAGATGGGTTGGTCCACTCTGGTCTACCAGATTATTTTTTTTTTGGCCTGCAGCTCCCATTATCCCTAGTCAGCAAAACTAGTGATAAGGGATTGTGGGGAAATACAGTACAAAATAGCTGGAGGGTTACATTTACCTCTCCAGATTTAGGCGGTGGCAGTTTTGGCTTTGCCAGCTCCTGTTTGTATATTTTACCATGACACTGGGTTTTGTCTTTGCCTCTGCTTGTTTAAATGTCTGTCATTAGTAAACAAATGCCTGTATGATATATTTTGCACATTTTTCTTTGTTTTTTATATTTGCTGCCTTCTGGATTAGCATTCATCATTTTGACACATTTTGACCACTGGAAAAAAACAATGATCTGACCATATTCCTCAATGAAATATTTTCAGGCAATCTTTAAAACCATAACAAAATCTTCCTTTTTAAAGAAAGGGTCATCTTTTGGGAAAATGTCTTTTCCCCTTTTACTTTATTTAATGTGCAATATCCTCAGATCCTGCACTTCCACACCCCCAAATTTCATTATATATATATTTAAACAATACAATGAAGTTACCTTTTTATTAACACAGTTAAAAAAGAAGAAATAATTAGCATGATACGTGGCTATATGTTTCTCCCAAAGGTGTTGCTTTTTTTTAAAAAAAATAGCAAAACAAAATCTAAGGAAAAAATATTTTAAGAAAGCACAGGGGTGATGGTGTTGGTATAGTAGAAATGCAGAGAAGTATATCAACACAAAGCAATAGGAGAAGATTTGATTATATTGAATCGTAAAAGGAGGTAAAACACTTCCAACAAATCATTGCATTTTACCTTCACTTTTGTTGTGGCAAAAGATTCTGCTGCCAAAGGCTTCATATAATGCTTTGCTGCAGTGTTACAGTCTTAATTAGAAAAATTGGAATGGCTGCAAATCATTCAGCCTCAGCAGCTAAGCAAAAGTATCTTTACAATGAGGCTGCACATGTAGAAAAGCCTCTAGTTAAACCATTAAGTAGACGGGACCTGGCAATGGAATCATAAGACAAGGGAATCACCACTTCTCACCAAGTGCAAGTATTCTAACCAGAATACTGTACTTCCAATAATGTTGCTTACACTGGAGAAATTTGAAGAACAAATGCCATATTTTCTGGTTAAAACAAAAATATGCAGTGATATAACAAGACATCCCAAATTAATGCCAGTTGCAAGTTATATTCTGTACACAAATATTTGATATTGAACCCTGGGTGGATCATGTTCTTTTGTATTTTATGTTTGACAAGTTTCCTTCTAACTTCTGCATTCATCTGAAGCAAATTTGATGCTGATGTTTCCAAACATTTTCCTCCTAGGCATCACTGAACAGCATGTTTAATAAGAGCTTTTGGGTTAATTTCTCTTTGCCTATTTTGTTAAGCTTATATTTATTAGCCAGTGGTATCTTTTTATGACTACGCAACCCTGTCATAAGGTACACTGAATGCTGGTGTACTGCTGAATTTTAAGGCACAAAATTTAGCCAGTTTTGTAAGAATTATTAATTCGTTGTCAATCTTTGCTGATATTACAACAGAAGTTACAGATTTAGGGGTCCATTTTTATTGTTATATGATAATGATACACAGATTATGGGGGGAATGTTTTTGAGACAGTCAAGCAAATAATGGAAAATATGGCACTTATCTTCAGTACTATATTTTATTCCTCTCTTCAGAGTAGAAAAAGAGAATTTTTTTATTTTTATTTTTTCTCGGCAGATGCTGAAGAAGATGGTTCTTCCACTATGACAGAAAAAACATAGGCTAAAATCTGATACTCCGTATACTCGGAGTATCTGAGTTCAGTGGGGCTGAACTCTGAGTCAATTTTTGTCAGATTACAGGGTCCAAGGATAAGGAATGAATGTTTTATGAAGAGAGCTAGGATGCATGTATTACTAATCAATGGATTAATAACAAATATTTAAGTTAGTGTTAACCATATCTTTTCTGGGAGATCAGAATCTATGCCGTAGATTTTGATGATACAATTCAAAGAGGGTAACACAAAATTATCATTAATGGATATATAATATACTTTTTACATGGTCAACACTATATTCTGGTTTTAGGTAGGCAAATATTTTAGTGAAGGATTGACTATTTACTGTTTCTTTAATGCAAGTAATAAGTACTCAGTACTATTTATGAACAATGGAAGAAAGAATGTTATATCTTTTTCAATACCACCCAAAATATTTCATTGGTGGTCATAATGAAGTGATCCATTCCCCCCTCCAAAAACAAACAAACAAACAAACAAACAAACAAACCAGTTCAGGTATTTAGAACATGAGGAAATGGCTTGAAATAGCCCAAGGATTATCTCATTAGCATTCAGAACTACTGCCATAACACAAAAGACAGTGTATCTATTGGGGGAAGGAGAAGAACAGCCCAACACTATCCTCTTATTGAAATGGATGACAAGTTCAAGAGTCATCAGTTTTGTTACTTTGAAGGAAATATAAGCAAAGAAAGTGCAGAAGAACAAACTCAACAGCCTCTAACAGCATTCTCTGAACAGGTTCACCTTACTGTTAATTATGACCATGTGCACACACAACAGACAGTGAAATCATTAAATGCTTTAATTTTTATGAAGCAGCACTTCAAGCAAGAAATTGCACTATTCTGAGGTCCATTCAGTATTGCAAATACCCAGCAACCTCTTCCTTATTTATCCTGAATGCAAATTTATCATGGATTCCTGCTGATTTAGAACCACCTCCTTTCCTTTTGTTAAGACTAATAGAAATTTAACAGGTTGAAATTCAATAGGTATAACTCCCTATAACATGATATTTTCTACACTGTGAGAATAAGGGCACAGAAGTCGAATCTCAAAGTATCACAGAATTGTTAAAGGCCCAGAACATCAGAAAATCAGGATGCATCCTTATTCTTTTCATCAATTTCTTTGAAAGGAAAAGAATCAGGAGGAAAAAAATAAACTTCAAAAAAATCTGCTTAATTCAGTATGGAAGGAGGGAGGAGCATCACAAAAAGCTTAAGCTTTAAAGAGGTAGAATATATTGTGCATGCGAATATATTTTGTTAGCAGGGGTGTAAAAAGGAACTCAGAGTGATTATAATAATGTTAGATTAAATTGCAAGTCTAAACATGTTTACTAGAGAATAAACTATACTAAGGCTCATCTACATGAGCCAGGATATTCCAGTTCCCCACTGGCATAGCCTGGCTGTGGATCAGGCCCGTTGTTCCCTCATTACCATCTCCAAATGGGTCAGAGTCCAGACAGGCACACTGGCCCATCTCTGCAGCCACTGCCACTGCCATCTCCCTCGCTGTCTTAGAAGGCAGGAAGCCAGCCCACAACACGTGACCAAGGCCCCTTGCATGTGACCAGTCTTTGGCCACATGCTGCAGGAATCCTTCCTGCCTTCCATGAGAGCGAGTTAGATTGGCAGCAGCAGTGAGGGCTGACCTGCCAGGATGGGCTCCTGTGGTCTCCCAGGGCCCAATCCATTCCTTCCCAGCAGGAACAGATTAAAAGAGGTATTACGGTAACAGCCCCACATCCGCGGATTTGCCATCCATAGTTTCAGTTTCAGCACAGCTACCATAGAGCCTTACTAGAAAATGTGTCCTCTCTATTTTTTATTTTATTTTTTATTTATTTAGTTATTTATACCCTGCTCTTCAGCCACAAGGCTATCAGAGCGGCTTACAAATTGTTTTAAGCAATAGCTATTTACACACCTACACTGCATTAAACAGTTTCCAATGTGTGTTAGCTAATTGCCCCCACAAGCTGGGTACTCAATTTACCGACCTACGAAAGGATGGAAGGCTGAGTGAACCTTGGAGCCCGCTGGAATCGAACTTGCAATGTGGTGGCTTGCAGTACTGGCATTTAACCACTGCGCCACCAGGGCTCCATTTTCTAGACTCTCCAAGGCAACTCTATGGTATTTTAAACAGGAAGTCCTGTTATTTTCAATGGCATTTGCTATTATCCGTAGTTTTCATTATCTGCGGTGGGGCCCAGAACCAATCCCCTGTGGATACAGGGTCCTACTGTATTTTAAAATGTTGTATCAGGTACTGTCTCAACTTAGCCCTGTCTGAGCTCTGTATCTGTCCCGGGGTGGTGAGGACTAAAAACCTTGCATCATCAAAACTGTAGGGTTCTAAGATAGGGGAAAGATGGGGTATATTGCCCATCCAGACAAGATACTGTGGGACTTCCAAGTTAACATGCATAGTACATAGGACTGTACTATTGGGGTATTATTTCTGAAATTATTTAGCATAATTTTGTTTTGCTCAATAATTTCCACCACTTAGGCTGATTATTGTCTTCTTTCTTAGGGAAATTACTCCCCTCCTTTAAATTGCCAGCTTCCCAAGGGGGGGAACCTGCTGCCATCAGAGGTGGAGGAAGTTCTCTCTCCCCACTACAGCCATCCAGATGCTGTCAAACCTTGTTCTGGAGGCCTGAAAAAGCTCTCTAGAGCAGTTTTGGTGTGTTGTGGAGGGCTGCAAGGTGGAGAGGAGGAAGATAATCCTGATATTGGACTAAGGCCAGTGACCCCCAACATCACACAGAATCACACATCAGGATTTGCATGTCCTTTGGGGTTTTTACAGTCATGGCTTTGGCAACTTGTGTAAAAGGTGCTCCTTCCGCAACCAAAATTATTATGAGGTTGGTAGATCAGTATTACTTGTTATCTTTCACATTAAAACAAAACACTTCAATTTAAATACCTATTTCTTTTTTACAATTGTATAAATAACCATTCTTGACCACAACAGCAGCCACATGCACCAGGCTGGATCCAGTGTGGTGGCACTTAATTGTCCACATGGGGCAGCCGGACCAACACTGCATCAGCCCCACTGGCCTGTCCCCTGTTTTTACAGCTGCCACTGCCTTGCTGGCCAAGTAGCTTGCCTGGCAGCATCACTTCTGCTGAGGTCAGAATAGGGAACCCAGTCACGTGATTATCAAGGAGGGGCTTACTTTCCCACCTCGTTGTTGATCAACCACACAGGCACCCATTCTGAACTAGCAGAAGTGAAACTGCCAGCCAGATTCTCACTGGGAGCTGCTTGGCCAGTGAGGCGGTGGAGTTTCCGATGAGCTCCATCCCCTTCCTTGCAATGCTCAGCACAAGGAAAGGGAGATGGCATCATGTTTGCCTATGGATAACTGGATTGGGCCAAATCAAACCTGATCCAGCTGTCTAGACAGCAAAAGAACCCAAGGTCATTCCAGAGTTTCCAGGAAACCCCAGAGTTTCCCCTGACTTTGCTTATTTCAGAGCAAAGTCAGGTTAAGGGCAATAAAAAAATGAGGTTCCATCCTAGAAGTAGCAGTACATCATCTGGACTGCAAGCTGCCCAAACAATGTCTGGGCAATCAGCCAAAGCCTTGTTACTATACAGGTGATAGTAGAAGCATGGCTCACTCAAACTAATTAAAGGGAATCAAGGCAATGTGAAACCAGTCACTTACTTTACTAACAAGCAAAACACAAGTCCACAAACAAAATCCAATATACAAAGTCTGGGTCTGGCAAACAGAGTTTAGAGTAGACAAACACAGTTCAAGTCAAAGGAGATTTTCAGACACAGAAAAATCGTCCCTTGCCGCGCGAGCAGCCTCCCGAAACTGCTGCGCGGCAAGGGTCTTTTTCGGACCGCGCTGTGCCTGTGGCGAAGCCGTCCGTGTCACTTCCGTGAAGCTTGGGACGGCTCCGCGTCATATTTCAAGCACGGAGGCTGCCCGTGATTGAAATATGACGCGGAGCCGTCCCAAGCTTCACGGAAGTGACACGGACGGCTTCGCCACAGGCACAGCGCGGTCCGAAAAAGACCCTTGCCGCGCAGCAGTTTCGGGAGGCTGCTCGCGCGGCAAGGGACAATTTTTCCGTGTCTGAAAATCTCCAAACACAGTGAGCAGGAACACAATGGGTACTCGGGTAGGTCAGATAATGTCTGACAACCCCCGGAGGGCAGTGCTGCATATTTATATAGAGCAGCAGCTAATACGGCTGCTGCTTAACTAATTGCTGCTTCCTATAAATATACTGAAACTGCTTCAAGCCCTCCTTTTGTTTTCTCTATGCTGGGACGGTAGGAATAGGTAAGTTGTCCTCTGTATCAGAAGGGGCAGGATCCTCTGCCAGAGCTGGCACTGCACTATTCTCTGTGTCTGAGGCCTGTGCTCTGGAACATCCTCCTGCTCTGTTTCAGCAGGTCCTGGAATGTCCACTGCTCTAGTCTCTGAGTCAGAGTCCATTTCTAAGTTCTGGAAGCTGGGCATGACACCAGTACCAGATTTGGGGTGAGTCCACCTTTTTTGCCCGTGTAGACAACCCTTTGTGGTAATGTTTTACAGTGGCTCTGTTCTTTCCTGGAGGGGCTAATGCAGATGGTAGTACTGGGGGACTCCTGTTTGTTTGTTTGTTTGTTTATATTGCAAATTAATTCATTGCATATTTCCACTAAGCACACTGATGGTGCCTAAGAACAAACAAAAACAAATAAGTTACAGTTTCCTGGGGGTATCACTATGTGAGCATGTGCATATCCTCAGACATTGGGAGCCAATCCGGAATGCATAACAATAACAATAACAATAATAATAATGTGTTTTCTTTCCATTTAGAGAAGCAACTCAAAACTATTATTCACGCGAAGTGAGGATCTATACCTATGGATGTGCTATTAAGACAAAGGAGGCATTGGGCTCATGTTTCTGAGATAGCAAGCCCTTTGCCACACAGCGAACCCCCTTAGGAAATGAGAAATCTTTCAAAAGAAATTTTGTAGCAAAGGACTGCTATAGAAAAGTGAAAATCACACTTGTGTTTGTGCTCTTTGGCCCTTGTACTCTTTGGATCCTGGACTTTATACTACCATTTCTTTATTTCTTTTTCTTTTTTTAATTTAAAAAGGTGGCTGTTCCTTTGAAACAAATTCTTTCTGTTCCAAAGAAAGTAGCATGCTTTCAGAACTGAATATTTGCAGAAGCAGCAAAATGTTAATATATTTTAAACAAACTGAAACTGTATTAGGAAAAACAAAACATAACAAGACAATATGTCAGTACATTCACGATGATGTGGAATTTGTGTGTGTGTGTGTGTATTTTGGTGTGTGTCTGCAAGGTACAAATCACTAACCTCTCCAACTGCTTGATATGGAAAGAAGAAAATGATGCTAGTAATGTATGACCCTGAGACTAGAGGAATTGTAGCTATTTACATCAGTTGTCAGCAACCTGCTGCTTGTTTGTAGTGCTGCTGCATGGATATAGATAACCCCTCTGAAACATTAGCTGAGACAAAGCAAGTAATTCTTTGTTGACACATTGTCAGATTCTAATTTGTTCTCAAACTGTGAGGTAAATCCTCCATCTCCACTGGAAAAGAATGGGACTGCTCTATCTTGCATCAAGCTCTCTGCCCTTTTCACTTCCTAGTCTCAGCTGGAAATGTAGGCGAAAAGGAGTTTCCTGCCCAGCTAACTGATAAAACATTCCAGCAAAATCATCTGCTGAATTTAACTTGAGCTGCATTCTCTTTGCACAACTACATGCATCAGCTAAAAAATAAATAAATGAAAAAAATGAAAAGAACTAACTTGGATCTTTAATAGAGTCAGAGTGGGTCAGGATTAACGGATAGCAAGCTATTCCTTCCAGAGGTGGGGGAATGAGCAACTGGTTGCAGAGATATAGACACTTTGCTACAAACTGTACAAAAAAAAAAAAAAGACTTTAAAACATAATCAAATGGATGTGCCCTCCAGAAATACTGACATTGCTTTAAAAAAAGGGCTGGGGGTGGGGGGAGGGAGAGAAGCTGATCCTAGGCTGTGTCCTCAGCTTTGTTCCGTGGTTTCTAGCTTTCCTCAAGGAACTGGTGTTGTTAAAGAAAATACAGTAAAATGTGATGTGCTGGAAATTTTCCCACACAGCTGAGATTGACCTGATTACATTTCACTAGGTGTAGGAGCCCATTCTTCTTTTTGACTGCTGTTCAGATAGAAGACTGACAGTTGGACTCCATCACATGGATTAATGGGTTAAAACCTGACATCTTTTTAGTATTTTGGACTTTATTTTCTTTATCAGCTTGACTTTCATGCTCAGAGTGCTCTTGCCACAATATTCTTTTAAAAGTACACTTGTCAGGGTCCATTTGCTACTAGCTACCTTGATGGTGACATCAGCGATGGCTGCGGTTTACCTTTTGACCTTACAGAGGCAGCAGATGGGCCCAGTAATAAATCCCGATTATTAGTGAAGGAGCCAATCGCTTGGAAAGACAGAAATAAAAGTCAGGCAGTTTTACACTGCAATTCTTGTTATCTCTTTTGATATGGAGTTGTGGAGCATGTGTGTTGTGGGGGTGGGGGAGGAGATGACGAGCTACCCTGTCTGTTGGTGATCCTCTCTCAGACCATAGCTTTTCTTTTCATCATTCTTTATTTGTTTGTTTGCCTTTTTGTCCATTTGTGGGAGTGAAACGGAAGAAAAACAGATTTGCTGGTAGGCAAAAAAGAGGAAAGATGTCTAGCTCTGGGAATGACTTTGAGGATGGAATGGAACAACAGAACTGAATTCATGATGGGCACTTGAAGTGAAATTCAAGTTGGAGAATCCATGTTAAACCACAAAAATCCTCACAGTATCAGCATTAGCCTATTCAGCTGGGGAGCGCTAGCATGCAAATGTCAGCATATCCTTGCACAGGCTAGCCCTGATGCCAACATGCCCAACTTCCCTGTGTTGAGTGGGGAGATTTGCAGGGCATTTCTAAAGACATTATACATTTGTACATACGAGAGTCAAACTTTTTGTATGCCTGGGAGCCCTAGTCAAGTACTGTTCCTGGATACAGGGAGGCCTCTGTCCAAGTGCAGCCCCATCCCATCCCTTTCAAACTTAAGCAATACATTCTGCCTTCTCAAGTGTGTGCACCCCACTTATGTGTTCACATGTGTGGGTTTCTCAAAGGACTTTAAAGTTACTTAAGGAGTTTTATTCACAATAATTTTCCAGAGTGGTCCACAATAAGCAACTTTGCTGAAACATTATGGACCAGACAGATCAATATTCAGGGTATTTTTGATATGGAGTAGTGGGGTATCTTGTTGTCATGGATGGAGTATGATCAGCAACCTCTGTCAGGAAGATGCCAGTTCAGAAGGACCTGATCCTCCACAATGATCTTTTAACCATGTTTGTCTAAGATGGTGGCAAGCTGCCTGGGCAGTTTAAGTTTTAAAGACTTCTCTTTGGCCAAATCCACATGAAACAAATAACCCAATTTGAAATTGGATTATTTGCCATGGCTCCTTCCTAGGAAACCCCCTGATTTCTAGTTTTACCAAGTCTTTAGCTTTCTCTGACAAAGAATCTGGTGCCTCACCAAACTACAAATCCCAGGATTCCATAGGATGGTGCCATGATAGTTAAAGTGGTGTCAAACTGCATTATTTCTACAGTATGTCAGCAGCCTTGGAATGTATTTCCCATGATAAGGGGGTGGGTGTCTTACATTTAAATATATATTAACATTAAATGTTAAATATATACTTTTAGCATTTAAATATATGCTAACATGCCTATTTGAATATATGTTTGAAGACTTGAAAGAAAAATGATGCAGATGAATACAAGCCCAAAATGGAATGGAATTATGGGCAGAAACATATGAAAGTCACTCAGAAGAGGAAGAGACAGATTAATCCATCCATATTCATAATTAGAAGTCAAATACACTTTTAAGTTATGTTTCCACTGTACCAAATACAGTGGTCTCGGGGACATCTAGAAGAGACCATATAACACCGATCTTAAGATCACTTCACTGGCTGACCATTAGTTTCTGGGCCTAGTACAAGGTGTTGGTTATCACCTTTGAAGCCATAAATGGCTTGGGTCCTACCTATCTTCAGGACCACCTCCTTCCATATAATCCTCCCCATGCACTCTGGTCCTCTGGGAAGAATCTGCTGCAACCTTTAAAAACTAAGCTCTCGTCGACCTCCCAGAGGACCTTTTCGGCCATTGCTCCCAGATTATGGAATGGCCTGCCGGATGAGATCCATCACATTACCACCTTAAATAGCTTTTAAAAAGCTCTTAAGACGATCTCTTTTGGCAGGCCTTTCCTGAATAGATACCCGGCCATCAGAGAGAAAAAAAACTTATTAGTCTGGTCCCATCCAGCTTTTTATTATGTTGTTTTTAGTATGTTTAGTATTTATTAAGTTTTAAATGTTTAATTATTTAATTGTATTTTAAGGGGGGTGGGATGTAGGGGTTTGTATGTATATTTTAATGCTGTAAGCTGCCCCGATTACATTTTTTAGAGGGGCAGGATACAAATAAATTTTATTATTATTATTATTATTATTACTACTACTACTACTATTGTACCAAATACACACCAGACAGGTAAAGAAATTTCACTAATTTAGAAAATGAATTGTAGGTGCCTGTACATGTTCCATATAAATTACCCAGGTGTTTTAGTAGAAACAGGTGGGTTTGTCCCCAGTGGAGAAACTAAAAATGAAATAAGCCAGGGGCTAATGTGCTAATTATCAGTGGCTGAGCAAGCCTGCTGAAAGGATACATTCTATAACCTCTGGAAAAATTCTGACATGTTATAAAGTCGCTGAATTAGCTTAAATCAGTAAACAACTAACTGGTGCCAGCACAACACCATCCTAGCCTGATGTATGCATGCTAAGTGGCTGCTTGTTTCTCTAATGCCACAAATAAGCTTAATGCACCACAGGACAGATCCAACTTTTTCTCTGTGGTATTGACATATATAGCTGTATAGAGGAAGGTCAAAATCATGGATCTGACAAAGACATCCTGTTCCCATGCAAAATAATGTTATCAATGTTTTGAATGAACATGGAAAGAAAATTAAATTATGGGTATTTAGGATCTCCTTTTTGAATCACACTGAATGTGGTCTTTGGTGTGGATGTAGACGATCTAGATATAGACATACAGACTGATATATCTGCAAGCTTTCAGTCTACTCAAGCTGGATACGGCACATGCTATCCCAGATGTTCTACAAATGTGCCCAACTCACAGTTGGATGTCTTTGGAAAGGAGAACATTTCCAGTCCAAACCAGAGCCCTGCTGCACTGCACTAATTTCTGGGAACAACATTGGCCATCTTGTCTCCTCAGCTTCAGGGACACATGGGGATCAACAAACACATAGCCCAGCTGCTGTCCCTGCTGAAAGGAAACAAAATAGCCTGTGGTACATGGTTGGGAGCCACTGCAGGTGTTCCAGCCATTTACAGCTAGGCTGGCACTTGGCGCAGGGTAGTTAGGCCACAGAGGTTGTCAGCACCAGGTATGCTTGTGGCTGGAGAGGAATCATCTACCTTGGGACAAAAGGGCATTGCCAGTGGAATTGATTTGGATGGCATGTTTCCTTTGTTTCCACAGTGTTATTACCCAAGACTTTCCCTGTATGGATATGTGTAAGCTTGCTGTTTGGAGTCTTGCAGCTGAATCCCATAATTACTGGGTGAACATGTTACAGAATTTCACTCCTGTGAAGGAGACAGCATGTACCCTACACTATTTTAATTTTTTTTAAGGTAATAGTGTAATACCACTATGATGTCATGCTGTAATAGTGCTATTGTAGCCAAAAGAGTATGTGTGAAGTGGCTTTGAACATGACAGCCTGAAACAACTGACTAGTGTAATAAGCGCTTTTGTTTTTCACAGGAGAAAGATATCAAGAATGGCAGGGGGTAGTGTGATCCATGCTACCTCTCACTGTGAGAGATTTGGGCTGTGATGGGTGTACTGGAATGACATCAGTCCATAATTGTGTTATTAGAGCTATGTGTGTGTGTGTGTGTGTGTATACATATTTTAAAAATGAGACAAAACAATCATAAAGCACAAGGCAGGGCAAATGAGGTGGTGATAAGTTCATTACTGCAGATGAAAAAATGCACAAATTATGATATTACAGTGCAAATATGACAAGAGTGTGATACACATTGTCAACAATCAGCTATTGTTGTGAGTACAGCTGCAGCAGTTATTGAATGGTATAACCCAGCATAATGGCATGGTGTGATAAGCTCTTCAGTATTCACTGCCTCAGGAAAATGGTGGTACTAAAGGATTGCTACTTTGTGGCTTTTTCTATCTGCATTACTCTACCCTAAATGGTCTGAGGTGCATGTGAATTTAGCAAAAAGTGTGAGATGAATGCCTTTCTTATTTAGCTCTGCTTAAGCACTTGACCCCTTTATCTTTTCATTCTGGATTTCCCTTGTCTCTCTTTGTCTTCTTCCTTCTCCCATCCCCATATCTCCTAGTTTAATCTTTTCTGTCCTTCCCTAGTCTCATCCCCTCTTATGTTCCTTCTCTCCCCTCGCCTTCTCATGCTATATTTTGTCCTCTCATTTCTTCCCCTTCCATCTATTCTCTCCCATTCTCTTCCTTCTCCATTCTGTTGTCTTCCCAATTCTTTCTTCTTTTTTTCCACCAAAGAAAACCTTAAAACTATGACTGGGATATGTTAGAGTCACAGCATTTTAACGTGATAGATCGCAAACTCAATAGGGTTTGGTTCTGAATTGATGGATAGGATTGCCTTGTTTGTATCTATTGCATTGTTTTTTCTGTTCAAACCAGAGCTTGGAAAACTTCCTTGCATTGGACTGAAGCTCTCACATGTTGATAAAAACATCCCTTAGAAAAGTGTTTAAAACAGAACTGGGAAAATTCCCCCCTGCTTTGGTTTAAAGGAGTCTTCCTGGACATTCCATTTCTGACCTTAGGACAGCTGTTCTTTAACCCTCCCCGCAAAAAAACCTACCATGGAAGATTGGAAAGAGAAACACCTGGAGTAGAATATATCCACAAATTCCAGTCCATTAACAGTGGGTTGAACAGATACAATGGTTTCCTGGCACACTACACATATTATAACACTAGTTAGCACCCCAGCCTCATGAGGACACTGTTGGCCGGTTTATCCAATCTCCTTTCTGGTTCCCAGCCAGCACCACACTACATTCCATAACTTTCTCCACCATTCATATGGTCATCCAACCATCCTGGCCTTAGGCAATGTATTTTCTCCTGCCTTTGTCCCTGAGCGACCATAGTTAGAACTGAACTTGTCACCTCATCATCATACCCACAATTATGGCATTTCTATAGCTATTCATACAGCCTGCTTATAAGGTTTGTTCCTACGCACTACTTCACTCCATGCATCTGAGGAAGTAGACTAAGGACTTTATCAGATGTGTCAAAAATGTGTCATAAGGATGGGAGATAGCCCAAAGGGCTAAAATTATCAGACGACATCATTACTCACCCGTTCCCGCTGCATGACATGGGTGTGAATAAGGCATCACTTTTTATTGATGAGAAAAGCCATCAATAAAAAACTGATACCTTATTCACACCCATGCCATAACAGGAATGAGTGAGGATGCAGGCATCTGATAATGTTGCCCTTTGGGCTATTGTCCCATCCTTATGACATCAGTTCGGATGCAGATTTTTGCCAAGTTGCCCTGAGTCTGATAAAGTCCTAAGTCTATGAACGCTTATACCGCAACTTCTTTCTCTCAGTTACTTTCAAAGGCACTACAAGATCACTTTGCATAAAGATTAAAATGTTTCTTCACAGTATTACCATTGTGACATATTGGTGTCTATGTTTCTGGGTGAATACAGACTGACCTGGTCTGCCTACCTATATGGCAGCAGGGTGTGTTTGGCAGATAATGCCTTGTATCAAGTTAAAAGATGTACAAATGGAAGAATCATACCTTGGCAGTCCCCAACCAGAAACATTTATTCATCATCATCATCATCATCATCCTGAGTTATTTATTACCTGCCTCTCCCCTCAGGATCGAGGCAGGGTACATACATTGGAATATGCAGAACAATACACAATCACAGTACAGATTAATACATTCAAGGCAAATACAATTCAAGGCAGATACAATTCAACGCAAGACAGATACAATTCAAATGAAATTATACATTATACAATTCATGAATCCGTACAAACATGAAACAGTAATTACAATGTTGCAGACAGTAGTATAATGCAGATATTATAACCGCCAGTAGGTGGTGCTGCTGGTGTACAGAAAGCATTGTACATTAATAAGAGATCCATGCTGTTTTTCTTTTTGAAACAGTATTTTAACAGTTTCACAGCATGCCGTCCCAACTCTTTATATGCTGGTCCTCATTTTACCCACTTATGAAAGGCTGAGTCAACCTGGGGCCCTGGGAGTGAATCTGTGAACTAAAGATCTAGCATTTTGGCTGCAGTTTGGTTGCATTAGCTTACTGTGCCACCAGGGCTCCCATATATCACCTGGAAGAGATATACAAACTTATCTCTGCAACAAATATGGGTACATCTTCTGTTCAAGCAACACTATATAATATATCAGACCACACCCCTAATAGTCCCCAAGGCTCATTTATCAGAGTATCTTCTAATGCAAGGGTGCATACCATCATCTGTCAACAAAGTTCTGCTACTCACATAGCCTTAAATACAGACCAAGAGGTTTCAAAAGAAACCTCCATCATGACGCCACTGTATTGGAACTAACTAGGAATTTGACACAGTGAGTTTGATTTCTATAAACCTGGGAATTAGAAATTGACTAATCTGTCCATTTTACTTTTTTTCTATATCCTCAAATTCTTTTCATCCCATGTATGAAGAAATTGATGTGCTTTGGTACATGCTTATCAGACATGAACTGAACAAAATTCTGAACAATCTGCACTTGCCAAATCAATAGGCACAATTATTCCCAATATGGAGAGGATTGTAGTGTACCTATTGACCTTGTAGCAATTAAAGATGAGGAACCTGTCAGAAATAAAGAGTGAAAACCCTAAGGTTTGCCGTAAGTCAGAAACAACTTGAAGGCACACTACTAGCACCAGCACCACCACCACAACGTAGCAATACAGAGGTATTCAGTATACAGTAGTACATAGTACATTGGTATTCAAAAGCATAATTTTAAGAGCTAAGTATTCAAGGCTTCTGCCTAGGTGGACAAACTTTTGTTGAACTTTTGCTATCTGTCACATTTGTAATGTTAATAATCAAGTTTTTATCCATTATGTTTATGAGACAAATGCAACTTTTGAAAAGTTCTTATAAAAAAGAACAAAATGAGCTTTTGACCCAATGCTATGGTGAGCTCATTTTTTAAGAAATAATTGTCTATACTTGGATATTTATTTCACTATTAATTTATCTTGCTATATCTGTTTATTATTACTAGAGCTATTCAGACTATGGGGAAGGTATATGTTTGGACTAGAGGTACCCTTTGCAAAGAGCAGGGTTAGATGACCATCCTAAGCATTTTATCAAGTAGGATCTGGCCCATGAAAGATTATGCCACAAAACATGTGTTGATCTTTAAGATGTCACAGGACTCTTTGCTGTATTTGTAATAACAGGCTAAGATAACTGCCCGCTGGAATTTACAAGCTCTAGCTTTTTAGGGCCCTTTCATACTACACTATGGTTCTATACTATGGAACAACATGGGTTGCCTTTGGGACAGGTAGGATTCTTCTCGCATTCTGTGAGGAGTATTTTAACCATTACTGGAGTTTGAAGTTTAGGGAGAGGTATTTAGAATTCTCAGCTGCAGAGCTCCAGAGCCTCCCCAAACTAAAAGCTCCCAGATTCCATAGGATGCAGCTGTGGCAGTCAGAGCCGAATCATATTACTATAATTGTGCAGTGTGAAAGGGCCTTAATAGCATGTGGACCACCTTCTTTTGAGACCTTTTCATAGTTTACCAGCAAGGCTATGATCTATTCAGTGCTAAGAACAATGAAATTCCAGAAGACAAGGACTTTGTATCAAGTAACATCAGCCCAGTGCCATGACTATTACAACCATTATTACCCACCACCATTGTTGAAGTTAGTCATCCAGTCAGTCCTCTAGTTTATTTTTCACTCTGAAAACTTAGTAAAGTAGATCTTCCTTGAGTCTTTAGTACAAACAGGTATACTCCCATAGGAGCTATTTTTTTAATTGGAGTAACAGGCAAATACCTACATGTGTACAACATTTTTAAAATATCTGTAAGTATATTTGTGGAGATGTTTATTTGAGGGTACATTTCTGAACCCTGATTGCTGAATTTTGAAAAAGTTCCCTGAACATAGTCATAGCATATTATAATATTGCTTTTGAAATTTCTAAATACATAAATGAAAGCCTCCAAGACATAGTAGAGCAAATTCAGGGGAAAAGGGAGACAATAACATCAGCTTTATTTGCAGAAGAACCTTTAATTTTCAGTTAAGCAGTGGCATGTACTAGAAAAAGAAAATCTCAATTTGGAAGACTTTGACAAATATTAATATGTCGTAGCTGCAATGAGATTCATTTGTGCTCTGGAATCTAAGAGGTCAGTACATCTGTAAAGACTTATAGTACTTAAGAGATGATTGTAGAAGACATATGGTTTAATCATGATGTATTTAAGCCTTTTTTTATCTGCTTACGAATTCAATGTTTTTCTTTCTCTAATTTAAGAAACCGTGCACCATTGATTGAAGCAATGCAGAAGTATTAATGCAAGAAATACAATTTATGATGTAAATATAAACTGAAAAAAGGTCAAAAGAGAACATGTACCATATGCCAATTAAAATATAATGATCTAATAATGTGTTAATTCTTGTAATTTTTTGTATTGTTCTTCAATATCTTATCTATGCATGGATTTCCTATAGAATCTTATTTATAGTAGAGTAAATCCTCAGTGGAAGATAATGAAAATTGCAGAAAGGCTCTGTGATTTATATCTCAGCATTAATATGTTTATGTGACTAAATCTATCTCCTAACAGTAATTTATTTCACTAAAACTATGTCACTAATTTATTTCACTAAAATGGGAAGAACTGTTGCTTTATTTTTAGAATGGCAACAAATGGCTTTCAAGAGTTGTATGAAACTGATAGAAAAGCCCCTCACCAGTTTTGAAGATTTTATCCATCTGCCTTCTGCTGGCCAGCTTGCCATTGGCACTGCAAAACTACATTAGGGCCTTTGACATGTTCCTATGTTGATAAAGAATTCTGTGGGTTAACAGGGTGACATGTAACATGCATCCTCCCAGTCCAAGGATGCTTTACCTTATATTTTCCTGAGCTTCTGCCTGGTTGTCTCAGTTTCATATGACTGATGCACAAAGTCATTGGAGTGGATAGATGAAGGTTTCATTCCATGAATGGAAAAAAAGGTTCCATTCAGGGGAGGGAAGTTCTACTTTCTAAAGGACTCCTTCCACTTGTGGAAAATTCTTTAGTGCAGTGATGGGCAACCTTTTGAGCTTGGTGTGTCAAACTTCACCAAAAAACTGAGCATAACTCAGGTGGTGTGTCAGTTTGAGGGAAAAACATGTATGTGTGCAGGATTCCCACTTTGGGGAGGGTTGGAGGAGGGAGGATAGTGGGACCAGGGCTTCAAAGCCCCGCTCGCAACTTTAGAGCGGGTGGGGGTGGGTGGAGGAAAGTGGTGACCGGGGCTTTTGAAGCCCTGATTGCTACTTTAGGGAGGGTGAGGGCTGCAGGAAAGTGGTGACTGGGGCTTTGAAGCCCCGATTGCCACTTTAGGGAGGGTGGTGAGGTTGCGGCTGGGGGGAGGAGGCCTACAGCCGCGTGTCATCAGAAATGGCTACACGTGTCAGTGCTGACACGCGTGTCATAGGTTCGCCATCACTGCTTTAGTGGATGGGAGGTTCTTCTGTTCGCAGAATGGGATCTTTGCTTCCAATCCCTTGGGTAATTGATGGTTGCTAGAAATCTACTTGCTTCTACTATTATTGTAATGGCACCATTTGGTAGGTGAATGCTAAAACAAACAGAAAGCCCAGAAATGATATTATACATAAAATAGGCATGGGCAAACTGCAGCCCACCTGAAGTTGTCATTTCCATCATCCTTGGCTAGCATAACTAATGGTAAAGAATGCTGAGATTTGCAGTCCAATAACATCAGAAAGGATGCACTTTACCCACATTAAGAAATAAGGTGTTACAAATGTTAGGAACATTTTGACACTGATTTGGAGGTTTTTAGTATAGAAAAATGTGACTAAGGAGATTATCAGATGCAGCTAATGTGGCGCCAGAATAATGACAGCAGAATGTAAAAGGAGACCTATATCACATGACGTTGCCTTTTGTGTTCCACTGTCATTATTCTGGCATTTCTTTTTACTAATGGGCTGGAGCTGTCAGTGGATCGCCTGTCCCATTTTGGTGCTGGCATTGCCAGAGTCTGCAACCTTGCACTATTTTTGACTCGTGAGTCCAGTGTCAATGGGTGGTCCTGCCATAACACTTTTGGGGGGAATTGTGAGAACCTCTTTTTTGTACCCTCCCTGGGTTATTTGTTATTTTTTTAGTGTGTGTATGTGCTTCTCTGAACTTTTTTTCATGTATTTTCCTTTTATTTTTGAATTTCTAGTGTTTGCATCTTCTTGTGAGAACGGGTGGGATTTCAGTCCAGGAAGTGAACGGAGCTCCCTTAGAGCTCCGTTCATTCCTGGGCTGCTTTTGGACAGAAGATAAGGTAAGTCTGATGGGGAGGGTAATTGTGTCAGGATAGGGACAGGTCTGTAGATTGTGGGACAGGAATGCTTTTTGCATTCCTGTCTGAGAATCTCCTAAGAAGAGAAGAGATAGAGATACAGGGCTTGCCTGCATGGGGGATATACTCCATCTTGCCTTCTCTTAGAGCCCTGGAGTCAAGACGATGTAGGGTTTTTGCCCTGTTCTGACCTGGGCAGTCCTCAGCACCCCCAGGGCAAACACAGGACTAAGATGGGAGGGGAGATGGGTTAGGGCCCAATATTCCTTTTCAAAATAAATAGCTGCTTTAATCCAGTCCCACCACCAAAAACTGGATTGAGGCCCAGGTCTCTTCAGGAACCTGTCTCAGCAGGCTGGGCCATCGCTGCAGCTATTGGTCTTCCTAGCTCTTCTGGATCCAGGCAAGAGTCTCACAGCATGTGACCAAGGCTGGTCGCATGCAGGGAGCCTTGGTCACAGGTTGCGGGCCAACTTCCTTGCTTCCAGGGGAGCAAGGGAGATGGAGGTGGTGGTGGCTACAGCAATGGGATGACATGCCCATCTGGATTTCCTCCTGTTTTGTGGAGGGAACTGGGGAGGAATGGGACTGATCCATGGCCAGGATATGCTGGTGGGGAACCGGTGTATCCTAGTTTGTGTAGATGAGCCCACAGTTAACAGAGCCTCTGACAGTGAAGATCCTTTTTGTAAAGTCCTTTCCTCAAACCAAACCTTTCCTCTTTTTCTTCTTCTCCATAGCTTTTGTCTAACTGAATTTTTTAAGCAGCATCAGCACTGAGAGGCTAGTGGAGGAGGGCTGGAGAAACATGGACTTCCTGTGTTGTGGTTCTGTTTCAGCAGTGTTTCTGTAGTAAACAATGCAATAAAGCCTGAGTGGGATTTTATTCTAGCCAATTTTACTGTAGCTGTAAACCTGCCTACAACAGGCAAAGTAAACAGCAGCAGCCTTTAGAATCCCTTACTTGAGCATGCATGAACAGAAAAACAGAAAAGGGAGGGAGCAGATAAGTCTGTCTTGACAGCTATCTGGTCACCAAAATGGAAATGATAAGAAAACTGGGCTGCTGAAGGACAAGGTCATCCATGCAAGCCTTCAAGGGGTCTTGATGTTTTGGTTTACTTATGTAAGTCTTGCCTTATCTAGTTGTTTCATTTCACATGTGCATATTGTTAATTTTGAATTTTAAAAAGTTAGTTAGCTGAAACTTGTTGAACTCTCCTCCTTCTTCTCCCACTTTGGTAGTGCAGGAAACTATTCCTATTACTATATTTTCTGTCAAGTAAAGCCCAGGAACACATCTACTTCTTTAATGGAGATATACCCATATATAAAATTATACATGGTGTAGAGAAAGTAAATAGGCAGAAATAACAGTGCATAATATTGCAAATAACAATGATTCATAGCAGAAAATAGCCAATTTCCATTGCAGTCCTTTACTTGTGCAATCCTATATACATCTATCCAGGTCAGTGTGTTTTAAGCCCATATAAGAGGTTAGAGGACTGCAGCCCAGAAGACTAAGGAGTAGGTAAAATGTATTCATACACATTGAATTAGGGACAGGGCAAGCATTTACAACAATGATGCTAAGTCCTTCCCTCTCAAACAAGAAATGATATTTTGGAATGTGATGGGGCTTGTAGGTCAGTATCATAATTTGGGTGAGAAAATGCCGCTCTTCCCCCTCTGAATGGATTGGAAGGTGAAAAGGCAATGCCTCATTTGCCTTTCAGGTGAGATGTTTCATCCTTAAATTGCCTTTAAGGTATGATCTGTGGGAGGCATTGTTTGTAGTTAATTTTTCTGACTGCTATCCATGTTGCAGATTGGTTTACCTTAGAGAAAGTTAAGCCCGTTTCAAACCCTCAAATTAGTTGTCCTGGCTTCATTCCCTGGTTGCAGGGGCAGTGTACAGATATAAGTCATATGAACCAAGGGTGTCGAGAATGAAGATCTAATTGTTGGGAAATATGAGAAGTTGAATTCTGTTGCATTCATGACTGGCTTTGGAGCTTCCTATATTAATTTGGTTGGCCACTATGGGCATACACTGCTGAACTCAATAGCCCTTTGGTTTGATCTAGCAGGAGTCTTCTTATGTCCACTGTTTTGTACATATAAGAAGTCTTCATGATCTGTCCCGGAGAAGGAATGCATGTCTGCCTAGATGTTGTTGGACTGCAGCTTCCATCATTCTTCATCACTAGCTATGCAGGCTAGGACTGCTGGAAGTTTCAGTGCTGCAACATCTGGAAGGCTACAAGTTCTGTACTCTTGCTCTACCCCCATGTTATTGTGTTTGTCTTTTAAAAAGCATTAAACATTTGCTACTTAACTGAGAAGGCGGTTCCAGGATGGTCAAGTTCATCTGAACAGACATTTAGAATAAACTGATATTTTGATTTAGGCAGAAGCCTCTATGATGTGCTGATATGTTTATCTAAATCATGTTTGAGAATGCTTACATTTATTTTCTTAAGTGGTTTCAATATTGAGCAATTGCTTTGAAACATGTTTTATTGGAATCTTGCTTTTTAATTGGATTGCATACAGGTACTAAAGAGCTATTCCTTTCATTAATAACAAATGCTGTCATGATCATAGGATACACTCTTTTTTGCCCTTTAATCTACACAAAAAAATGTCATTTTATGTACATTCTATCAGCTGCCAGACGCTGTTTACTTTCTGTGACTGCTGGATGTTTATGTATGTCCACCTCATCAATTAGGAGCAAATAGCCCAGAAAGGATGTATTCTTAACATCTGAGTAAATAATGGAGATTGATAAATGAAATTTACTAAATCAAGATGAAATAAATTTCTAAGGCTGCATCAGCCAGAGGGGAAAAAAAAAAGATCACCTGGTCACAATTCAAGGTTAAAGGTCTGTAACAGAAGCTGCTGACACTCAGGGTAATGACATGTTTAAAAATGATAGAATGAGAGAAATTTTCATCTAACAGATTACAGGGCCAGTCACATATGTGTATGTCAGAGCTGTGTGGTCACTAAAATTACATAATTTTATGGAGTGTTTAAGTTCCTTTGTTGTTTAGTTCCTCACCCTGTGCTTGGAAACTAAACTTTAATAAATGTTTAGGTCTTTCTGTACATCAAATATAAAACAGCCCAGTTTCCCAGATTTGTTACTATGACATACAGTGGTGGCACTAAGGGGGTAAGGAGAGGCCAAACTGCACCAGCTAACACCGATGGAGGGAGGGGTAATACCGGCTTTAGTAATGCCAAAGATGACATGCTCTATAAATTGAACAGGATAAAGAAAGGGAAATCACTTTGGATTTGGCTGATAGATTTCTGCATAAAATTATTTAAATGGAAACAAAACTAAGGACTTTTTCAAATGGGGAAATAAACCTCCGCCAAGGTTGGGAGGAGGACAGCGCTGCCTTGCTTACAGCGCTACATTTCAGATGATGCCGTCCTCCTCCTGACCTTCCCCCCGTGCTTCCTCCATGCTGCAGGCATGAGAAATGCACCACTTTTATTAACGGAGAAACCCCCCCCCCCCCGTCGATAAAAAGTGGTGCATTTCTCGCTCCCCTAGCACAGAGGAAGCATGGGGGAGATTGGCAGGAGGATGGAGTCATCCAAAATGGAGTGCTGTAAGCGAGACAGCTCTGTCCTCCTTCCAACCTTGGTGGGCCCCCCCCCATTTGAAAAAGTCCTAAGACACAGCATTTCCTTCTGTATCCTTCCATCTGCCTCCTCTGCTCAACAGGCACAGACAGCTGCCCTTAGCAGTTTAGTCTGGCCCTATTGCATGGGGCTGGGCCATAAAGGAAGTCTGGGGCTCATTCATCCTGCAGAATTACATAGCACTGTTATTCCACTTTAACTGCCATGGTTCCACTCCATGGAATGCTGGGGTTTATATTTTGGTGAGTAACTGGAGCTCTCTGGCTGAGAATTCTAAATTCCCCTCCCTAAATTGCAGTTCCATAGGATGGAACCATGGCAGTTAAAGTGGAATTGTAGCGCTACAATTCAGTAGTATGAATGGGCCTCTGGATTCTCAGGAATGCTGGTGGCCTTGGGTAAGCTTTAAATCTATCTTCTTCAACCTAGTGCCCTCCAGAAGTCTGGGACTACAAATCATCCCCAGACATTGCTCACTGCATCTAGAAGGCAGCAGTTCAGGGAGGACTACATTAAAGGAAAGTATCTATCTTTCTTTTTAGAATAGGTTCAGCACTCCACCCACCTTATCCCACTTCATCAATCCACTACATTTAGTAAGTGGATAGCAGAAGAAATTTCCCAGTCATATTCCATTCCTAACAGGAAAGAAGAGTTCCTCAGAACACTTCTGTAAGAAGCAGTTATCTACCCTTCACAAGGGGAGGATGAGAAAAGCTAAGGTTTCAACTGATGGCAGCATTTTAACTTTCATTCCCTTTCCATTAGCTATAACGGGAGAGGGGGCTTCTACTCTTCTGTCACCCTGCTTGCCTAGCATGAGGCCCAGATACTTCAGGTTTTCCCCACCTTCTCCTCACCCCCCCCCAAAAAAAACCATGAAAAGACAGGGGACCTGAAAGAACTGAAAGAACCTTGTGGCTGAAGAGCGGGGTATAAATAAATAAATAAATAAATAAGAACTATCATGTATTGCTAAAGGGCAATTCATGTGCAAAAGGAACCAATGTGCAGTTAATTCCTACCACCCTAGTGTGTGACTGCAGCCAATCATACAGCGCATATGCTCATTTCGATCCATTATTTGTAATTTTAAACAAGACTATTATCATTTCTTCTAATGTGTTATATTTCTGAAGCATTCATCAGACATATCAACTCTCTGTACTGGACAGCAGTAAGTAATGTACTGTAACAGCATAACATATAATATAGTACTGATGCATGGATATATTGAATACAATTTTAAAATGTGATCCTAGCTGAAAACTGGAAGTGTTAACATTACCAGAATTATTTTTACACTGGGGGAAAAAAAATGGCTCAGACCCAAGGAATAGCTGCATCCTTTTCTCCCAGAGCCACTTCAACCTTCACAAATTTTGATTACAGTACAGTACAGTACCTTCCTCCAACAGGGCAAACTCAAGGTGAAAAGGTAGATGGAAGTAGGTCTGACAACAGTTTTGTAGTGGTGATTGATCCCTTCACTCTCTTGAAGGGATATTACCAAAATGTTGCTTCATTTTATTTTCCATCTTCTCAGAGGTTAAGCATATTAACAACATTTGTCAGCAGTCATTATTTCTTCAGTCATAGAGTCCCTAAATATGTCCCCCTCATGGTGCAGTAAGTCACCTTTCTTGCTTATCACATATCCATTAGCCTGGGTGAGTGAAACACTTGGACTCTCTCTCGATGCCAGGCTTTCCATATGAGGCAAATCTTATCTCCAGGTTGCCCTAATATTTATTAAATATTTTAACCAGAAAGACACATTAAAGGGCCCTACAGACTAGGAGTGGAATTGAAAAACCCCTAGAAAGGAAATATCTTATTAATTCATTAAGTCAAACTGCTTGTATCTACACTTGTATGACTAGAATTATGGTTCATTAACTTCATTTCTTTATATGAGTTAATTAGCTCAGAGGAGGCCAGAAATTAATTACCAGCGTATATAGTTTGTGCAGAATGGCATTCTGTTTATTTAGTTTCTCCTATTAACTTTTAATCTCTTCAAACAATAAAAGAGGTAATTAGTATTTTATAAACAAAAATGAATGCAACAAAGGCAAATAATTTGCCAGAAAGGGAAACTCCTGTGTAGAACCTGGTAGTTGTGTACTTCAAGTTACAGACCATGCTTAACTACAAACAAAGAGGAGATCAGAGAGGTAGGTTGTCTGTGCAATCCATCATTAAAGAAGAGCTAGACAGTAGAAGCTTACATGGGAAGAAAGAGATTTTAAAAGTTTCCAGCTGTTTGAAAATAATTGCCCATGTATTCAACTACAGTAACAGTTTTTTTAAAAGTTTCTTTAAAAAACTACAAGATATATTCACAGGAAAGGGAAATTCACTTACAGTAAGTTTAAAAAGTTAAACACAGACTTTTTAGTAAAAGCAATAATAATTTTAAAGGGTATGAGGTCTGTCTATTAAATAATGAGACTGATACAATAACCCATCTTTATTTATATGTATTACATTTCTAATGCTTGTCCCCTTCAATATACTCCCCATTCACACTCACACACTGATGCAGTCTTGTTTTCCACTGGTCAAAGGATTTCTTCTTTACTGCGTCATTGACTCAAAACATGTTCCTTTAAGCACGGATTTCACTTTAGGGAAAAGAAAAAAGTTGCATGGTGTCAAATCTGGTGAATGTGGAGGATGTTCAAGTGTAGTAATGCATTTATCAGCCAAAACCTGCTTCACAGAAAGTGTGGTGTGAGCGGGTGCATTGTCTTGATGAAGAATGAAACTATTTCCGCATAGTTCTCACCTTCCCCCCCTCCCTGACTCTTTCTCTCAGGTTTGTCAAAACTTGCTTATAATAATGCTGGTTCACTGTTCTGCCTTCTGGAATCCATTCTGCCAAAATTATGCCCTTGATGTGAAAACCAACAATGAGCATGGCTTTGAATGTGGACTTGCTTTGACGTGCTTTTTTTCATTCTTGGTGATGATGGTGTTTTCCAGTGTAATGGCTGTGGTTTTGTCTCAGGATCATACTGGAAGATCCAGGTTTCATCACAAGTGATGATTTTTTGAAAAAGGTTTGGGTCCACCTCAAGTTGCTACAGAATTCCACATTGCTCGACTTTTAAACTTAGCATTTTTACAGCATACAACATATAACATAGCTGCTTTAAATGACAACTGACAATTAACTGAATGGCTGAGAGTGCTGATGTTTGTCATGCAAGTTCAGAGTCACCACTCACGCGTTCACAATCAGTTCTCCCTGATTTGCCTAAAAGGTAGAAACAGAGTCTCGTTATTTAATAGACAGACCTTGTATGTTCCAAAGGACAATGTGCAATAGAGAGCCTGTGATTCTTAGAATATTAGAACTTAAATTTAGAGTTGGGAAAAAAATCTACCACTGTTGAAACTGTGAAATTTATGTCACTTCTTCCTTGCGTATTTAATTTCTAGAGATGTGTGAAAGTGGCTGAAGTCCAAAGAGCTTCAGTGCACATGGGTACACACTGATATAATTTTAAAACATTGTAAACATTTCTCCAAAGGTCATCATAGGGACAATGTTTTACCAGAAATATCTGAAATAGTGACTGCCCTGGGAAATGGACAAAGGTGATATGATGTCCACTATTCATAGATTAGAACGGAAGGCTACCTTGCATGCTATCTAGTCCAGCCCCCTGCTTAGTGCAGAAAATCCATAATTAGAACATCCATAATCAATATCTCTCCAGTCTTTGGCTTAAGAACTTCAGTGAGAGACATCAACCTTCTAAATAACTGGCTTCACAACTGGGCTGCTCTTGCCATTAAGGAATTTTCCTGATGTACAACCCAAATCTGTCCTGTAATTTATTCCCATTATAACTAGTTGCACCCTCTGGGACAGTAGAAAATAATTATTTGTTCTCTACATTGTAGAGGAATTTGAAGAATTTGAAAAGTATTGTTATGCCCCCACACTCCCAATCTTTACTCATAGCTGATTATCTCCTCCCCCCTTTTTTTGTTCTTAAATCACTCAAATTTTATATGTCTTTTAAAAATGTAATACACGGAACTGGACCTAGTACTTCAGATTAGTACTTTTTGAAGACTATAGGCTTATCGCCATGAGCCAGAATATGCTGGCTCCCCGACAGTGTATTCTGGCTGTGGTGATGGCCCATTCATCCCCTGTTACCTGGAGGAAATGGGCCAGACTCCAAACAGAATGTCAGCCCATCATTGCAACTGCTGCCATTTTCCTCATTCTGCTGGGTCCAGTGGAAGCTGGCCTCACCATGTGACAAGCCCCTTGCATGTGACCAGACTTGGTCACATGCTGTGGACCTGCTGCCTGGACCCAAAAATGTAAGGGCAACTAGCAGCAGGGGGAAGTGCTGGCCTGCTGGGAGAGGCTCCTGCGGACACCTGGGGCCCAATCCATCACAGCAGAAACAGTTTAAAACAGGTATTATTTTATACCATGGTAAAGGGCCCTACTCCAGCTTGCCCTTGTCTGAGCCCTGTTTCTCCCCCAAGGGTCTTAAGGACTTCCCAGGGCAGAATGCACCAAATGTCTTGCATCATTTGGAAGATTATCACACGCTAATAATATCCCAGGACAGGGATGACAGGAGATCTCTAAAAGGCTTACCTTTTAGATGACGTCATCCCTGTCCTGGGATGCTCCCATTCTGCTCCTGTTCCTTTCCCGCTTCCTCTTATTCACAGAAATATCTGTGAATAAGAAGCCTGTTCCGTTATCATAACGGAATGATGGGCAAGTGAACAGGAGCCCCGTTCTGCTCCCAGGATGACGACGGAATGTGACATCACTGGGAGGTTCGTGCCGGACACTTCTGGGTGCTACTGGAACAAGGTAAGTAAAACACTTTCCCCCCTCCCTGGGTAGCTGCTTTTTTAAAATGTGTTTTTGGGCTTGGTTTACTGTTTTGACGGCTGAGGGGGTGTTAATTTTTGAATTTGCCACCCAGCCGGGATTTCAATTGCTGGTCATAAAAGCAGCCTGTGACAGCTGCATTTACGGCCCACCAGTGAAGGGAGGGGGAGCAGCCTGTTCCTGCTGCAGAATCAAGATAGGTGTGTGAAACCTTTTACTTTATTCCACGGCAGGAGTGGTGCGGGTAGGGGGGGGGTAGTGGGACAGAAACAGGCTACAAGGGCCCCTCTGATAATCTCCTTAGACTGCAGGGCTTACAGATGGAGGCAAGCAGGGGTAAACTGCTTGTGTAGATAAGGCCTATGTTTCCATTATGTTGCTCAAAACTGCATTTCAGTTGCATCACAGTACTGGTACATATTTTGTTTATGATGCGCTTTTCACACATCTTTTTATTTGCAGCTCATTACTAAATCTTTTGTGTAGCTCCCATAGCTTTTTAGATGGCTTATATTTTCCATTCTCATCAGAATTGTTTATGATTCTTTCTCTTCTCATAGAATCCTGCATAGCATTTCTTTGTCCTTATTAAAACTAGCTTTCATTGAAATGAACAGTGCACATATTCAATATGGACATGAATTTGAGTATTACATGGTCCCTGTCTTCCCAACTTCTTACTAGTTCAGTATCATTGATCAACTCTTCTTTATTGATTAAAATTAAGTTAAGGATAGCCAATAGTCATTTTCCTGATTCCACATTCTGAAATAGAAATTTGCCAGCAAATTCTCTCTCCCCTCCCTCTCCCTCCCTCTCTGGATGAAGTTTGTTGGGAACTGAAAACCTCCCTCACCCCATCACTATTACTTAGTTCTTAACTTAAATGTCCATAATTTGCAATCCACATCTTCACCTTTCTTTGGCAATCTGTAGTAGTCTCTCCCTGTTTATTTTTTCATCATATGCTCTCCATCAGGTCTGAGTTCACACTCTTTAATTTCTGTACAGAAGTGCACATTTTGTGCTAATAAATGGCAGTTCACACTGAGATGTGCTAAATGGTATCAAAACCATGTTTCTGCCTCTTTATTGAGAACATACAGTAGGACCCCCATATCCACTGATTCAGTTATCTATGGGACACAAAACAGCACACCTACCACAGAGTTTTCCTAGAAAATGTGTCCTCTCTAGCCATTTTCTAGGTTCTCCAAGGCAACTCTATGGTATTTTAAAACGGAAGTCCCATTATTTTCAATGGTGTTTGGTATTATCCACAGTTTTCGATATCCAGCCCCCCGAACAAATCCATAGCGGATATGGGGGTCCTACTGTATATCTTCACCTAGGGGAACAAGGCCTTCAATTTTAGATTCCTGTTTGCTTCCCACCAACTCTTTGCAGTCACAGTTTATTTTGTTTCTCACTTAGCTTAGAAACTGAGGAGGAAGGGATAGACATGGACGGCTGAGGTGGAGGAAAGGGAGCTCCATTCTGAGCAGTGTTACACTTAAGTAATTTTTGATTCTGAGCCAGAGCTTGAAAAAGTTACTTTGCTGAATTACTGTACCTTCTAGCCTGTGTGGTCAATGGCTTTGCTGTTATGAATTTTGGGAACTTATAGTCCAAAAAAGTAACTTTCCCAAACATTGCTCTGAACAAAAAGTTACCTTACTGGATTACAACTCCCTATAACTACTGTCCTGATAGCACCTCTAAGGGCTCATCTACACTGCTCAGAATATGCAGCTCTCTGCCGGCATATTCTGCCCATGGATCAGGCCCATTCCTCCCCCATTACTGGCACAAAACAGGAGAAAGTCCAGACCACCACACCAGTCCATTGCTGCATCCACTGCCCCTACCTGCTCCCCACTCTCTGAAGCCAAGAAGCCAGACCGCAACACATGAGCAAGGCCCCCTGCACGTGGCCAAGTTGGTCACATGCTGTGGGCCTGCTTCCTGGATCTGGAAAAGTGACAGCAGATGGCAGCTGCCACAATGGTCTCCCATGCTGGAATTGGCTCTTACAGCCATGTTGGGCCTGATCCCTGCTTTTTCTTTTCTTTTTTCTTTTCTTTTTTTTTTTGCCAGCTAAAGCATTTTTTCCTAGGTATACATTTTTTTAAAAAAATGGTGTAATGGGTCCTACCCTATCTTCCCTTCATCTTGGCCCCGTCTTTGTCCTGGGTCTCGTGAAGACTGTTCAGGGGCCAAATCGGACCAAAACCTTGCATCATCTGGACTGTGGGGCTCCATGATGGTGGCAAGACAGGGTAAATTGCCCTGCTAGACAAGCTGTACATTTCAACTCATTTGAGTCTCAAGAGGCAGGTCACATGCATTCAGTCAGGGTGGGGGGTATTATGTTTTAACTACCTCATCCATTTTGAATGTTCACCCTAATATCCAGTATCATTTGTTCAATCACAAACTAATGGAATAAGCCAGGAAAAGTTGGATATTTTGTGCAACTTGCTGTGCAACAAGAGAACTATTTTTCAACTTTGTAAAACCCGTATGCTTTAATTATATTTTTACACTTCAGATCAAATAACAAAGTACTTTATATCATCCTCATACTAAAGATTTCTGAATGCAAAGGAATTAAAGAGCTATTCAAGGCACAGAGTTAATCCTGAAGGTGATTGTATCAATAATTCAGCATCACCATTGAAACGCTGTATTCAGGGTATATTAATGTCTTCATTAGAATAGTTTAAATCATCACAATTGATTTTAACCTGTGACAAAGAATAGCATTTTTCCTTTCCCTGTCCTGCCAGCCATGTGCTTTATTCTGCTTTTGTCTTAAAATCCTCTTGATGTGGAACAGCTGCCATCTTCAACCTGATTAACATATAGGCATGGGTTCTTTATTGCCAGCAATAGCTTTACAGCACAAATCACAGGGATTCAAAGAGCCAGGGAAATGATCCAACTGCTCACTCAATAACTATGACATATGATTTCAAACAATCCCCTAATTCTGAAAGGATAGCGTTTGAATCAGATCTTGCCATGCTGTTTGCAAATATGCTAACATAGTGCTTCCATTGTCAGGTTAAACTAGTGTAGCCACAGGAACCACCAAAGTGACTCTTTTTCTTTGCAAGGGTGCATTTGAAAAGGCTGGAAGAAATAGATTTCAAAGGACTAGAATAACTAGCACTTTGGAGTTTTAGTGGTATTGTTCCTGCAATGCTGGTTTCCATCTCCGGGCCTTGAAAAATTAAGATTGTCCATTATCTGGGAGAAAGGCAAATTATAAATCCAGTAATTAATAAATAACAACAGTCGAATGCACCATAAAGTTATAACCCCAAGGATGAGCCAGGACATTGAAACAGAGGACAATGAACTGGAGGCACCTGGAAGACTGGCAGCCCATGTATTCCCATGTATCCCATGTATTCGAACCCTTGTGCTAAAGGCTGCTTTCTTTTTCTCAGAGTATCTAATCCCAATCATAAAGAAGTAAAGAGGGTAGATGTCCTTTACTTGAATAAAGCCCAGTGCAAAACTGCTAAACCTTTGAAAGTAATGGAAAACTGCAGTTTGAGAAAGATGATCCTTCATTGGATTTTCTATACAGCTTTCCATGTGCATATATGGTATACTGTAAGGAACCAAACAAGCAACACCATTCTGCTCTGTTCTCTTCATCAGTTCAGCTATTTGTGGCACTGAGAAAAATCTTCTGAAGGGCTAAAAAGAAAATTCAGTGAAAAAATATATACATCCATAGTTTTACATCCTATTAGGAGCCAAGCTACCATGGACTAAGAGAAGGGTGGGGCCCTTTTGGACCTCAAGATGTTTTACTCCATTACTCCCATAAGTCCCATCCAGCATGGCCGATAGTAAAGGTTTGTGGCAATTGTAGGCCAAAGCATCTGGAGGACCAAAGGTTTACAATTCTAGGCTAAGGCTGTTGCCACACTGCAGAAATAATGCAGTTTGACACTTCTTTAACTATCATGGCTCCATCCTGTGGTATCCTGGAACTTGTAGTTTGCTTTGGCACCAGAGCTCTTTGAGACAGAAAGCTAAATATCTCATGAAACTACAAATCCCAGAATTCCATAGCATTGAGCCATGGCATTTAAAGCGGTGTCAATATGATTTCTGCAGTGTGGCAGCAGCCAAAGATAAATCCATCACTCTATTTATCTTTTTAATTTGCCTTATTACAAAGTCTTAATTAGGGCCCATTTTATTCATCTCATCATAGTTTTTTTTTTTTAAGAAATGACTGAAAAACATATAGGCCAAATCCACACTACACAAATAATCCAGTTTGAAACAGGGTTATTTGCTATGGGTCCTTCCTATGGAATTCTAGGATTTGTAGTTTGGTGAGGTACCAGCAATCTTTGGCAGAGAACGCTAAAGGTCTTGTAAAACTACAAATCCCAGGAGTCAATAGGAAGGAGCCTATTTCTTCTATGAAGAATTTTGTCTGTCTTGAGTCTCACGCAAGATTTGTTTTCTAACCCATTGTTCACTACTATTTCATATTATATTTTCCCTATAAAATTTGAATAATAATAATAATAATAATATTTTATTTCTATCCCACCCCTCTGCAACGCAATCGGAGTGGCTTACAATATAAAAACTCCATAATCAGAATACCCTAGCCCACCCACCCCTTAAAATAATATTTATAAAGGATTAAAACATATAAAGGATTAAAACATACAATAATTAAAAATATATAAATTAGAAAAAAAATAAAATAATAATATTTTTTCTTTCTTTCTTTCAATTTTCTTGAAAAGGAAATTGATTTCTTTTTGGATTTTAGATGAAATTTTGATAATCCCAGTCCCTCCCCCTATCATATATAATTGGTCTCCTAATAACATTTTTCACTCCTTGTGATTATTCATATACCTTTTTTCAAACCCTTATACTCAAGACAGTTTGGACATTTTATTGAACAAAGATGAAATAGGGAATTATTTCTCACCGTATATACCAATAAATATTTGTAAGTCACTGCTACTCTGCAGTTCCCAGTATACAGTTTTCCCTCTGTATCCACAGATTTGGCATCCATGGATTCCACCATCCATGGCTTGAAAATATTACCAAAAAAATAAATTCTAAGAAGCAAACCTTGATTTTGCCATTTTATATAAGGGACACCATTTTACTATGCCACCGTATATAATGGGACTTGAGTATCCACAGATTTTGGTATCCATGGATGGTCCTGGAACCAAACCCCAGAGGATACCAAGGGCCCACTGTACTAGATACCAGCAAGCATACAAAAATTGGGAAGTACTATTTCTCAAACCCCAGGCATAACAAACAGTAGCATCTCTTGCAAGTCCTCTAATGGTAAACTCAGCTGGTGAGTGTCAACAGGATTACAGGCAAAATAGGATGACTGACAGGTGAGACAATTTCAGTGAGACTATTCTGTTGTTTTAGTGTGTTGTGTTAGTTTTTACTCATTTTTTTCAAAATGTTTTTTTGTTGTTATTGTACTTCCATTGTTTCTTACTATTCTGTCCTTCATGCTGAGAACATACATTTTTATTGAATATGCAGAACACAAATTGTATTTTAGAAAAGGCCAAGCAAAATGGAGATAGCACAATGCTCTGAGGAGCCCCAAGGATTGCAGAAATGCCAGCAACCTCTATGTTATAAAAACATAAGGGGCATGCCTCCCCCCAGAACAAAAAGTTCAGTGATAACTGAGCATGCAAAGGGTTGGTGGGGGAATGCAATGGAGTATCTTGAAAGAGGGCATGTCTGATTGAGACCTTGGGGTTGTCTAGATAAGGAGATGTAATGCTGATTGTTGTGCATTAACACAAAATTGCAGCAGCGTTCTTTTGTCTCCATGGTCCTTTGGCAAAAACATTGGTAAGTGAAGCTATCCATGTTTGAAGTTCACATGCAGCCATGCCTGTGAATCAACATGGTGGCCAAGAGTGAATTACTCACATTATTATTCTCAACAAATTGTCACCGCTGCACAGTATTTTTTTTAAAACTGGAAAATAAAGGTGCTCAAGTACAACCTTCTGCTTAAAAAAGCAATTTGGGTGCCTCAGCACAGCAAAAAAGTGCACAATTTGCAACATGAAACTCCAAAATGGAATTTCTATCAACTTCATTGCTATCAAGCCCACCCACCATGCATGTTTAACCAATCAGCTTTCCATTTCCATCCTTGCTGAGAATGCGCCGAGCTGTGAATTGGTTGTCCAAATGAGTGGTAATACACATTTCCATGCATTATTTAAAAAACATCAGGAAAAGCTATGAAGGCTTTCCCCCTGTAGTTTTTGGAGTTTTTGGCCCCCCTTCTGAATAAGGCAAATCACTGCAGGATCTCATTGGGACAAAAGTTATTCCCTGCAGATTCTGTTATTTGCAATGTCTGGATAAGCCCCTTGAAAAGGAACACTGCTGCAAAAAGAATAGGCTATACAGAATTCTAAGCATGAGGGTAAATTATTCTACAGTTGTCCCTCCACATTCACAGATTTGGCATTCATGGATTTAAGCATTCACGGCTTGAAAATATTCTTTAAAAAATAATAATCCAAAAAGCAAACCTTGATTTTGCCATCTTATATAAGGGACACCATTTTGCTATGCCATTGCATATCACGGGACTTGAGTATTCACGGATTTGGGTATTCACGGGGGGTCCTGGAACCAAACCCCAGTGAATGTGAAGGGACAACTGTATTCTTTTTGCAATATTAGAAAATTTGACAGATCCCATTTATAAGTACTCATTAGGGATGTAATTCTTCATTAATTCTCAAAAAAAGGCAATGAGTAATTTTAGTATTTTTCCCCATTGTGCAGTTTTCAAAGACTATTTGCAATTGGGACTTACTGTCCCAAAATTTGCACATAGTTGTTTGTGCAGGAAACAGCCTTTTCTGCATAGGAAACATCTTTTTTGTACAGAAAATAATATTTCTGCAGAGCAATATTATTCTGCAGGGAAATAGTATTTTCTACATATAAAAGCCTGTCTCCACAGAAAATATCATTTTCTGCACAAAACAAGCACCTGAAAAAATTGTATAGAATAAGTCCACAATTACAGCCTCTTCTGTGCAGGAATAGCCTTTTCTATGCAGAAAATAGTATTTCTCCACAGACATTTTTTTCTACACAGACAAGGCTAATTCCCATGTAGAAAAGATTGTTTTCAGCACATGTGTGAATTTTGCATGGAGTAAGTCCCAGACAGTTCAAAATTCTTCCCATTAGGATTTCTTGACATTCATGAAACATATTTTGGAAGTATTTTTTCAATATTTTTGAATATTCTTACCATCCCTAGTACCCATATAGGTGACTAGCATAAACTATGCAGTGAATTGCAAATATTAAAATGTATGGCACATTTTTTTTAGTGAATATTAGACAAATTAAAGATTTAATTTCATTTGTGAAGTTGAAGGCTTTCATGGCCATCCATTGATTTTCCTTGGGTTTTTTCTGGGCTGTGAGGCCGTGTTCTGGAAGAGTTTACTTCTGACATTTTGCCTGCATCTGTGACTGGCATCTTCAGAGAATGGTTGGGTAGGAGCATGTGTGGGGTTTATATACTGTGAAACCCTGTTCCAGCCTTACAGCCCGGGAAAAAACCCAAGGAAAATCTATTAATTTCATTTATTTGCTTCTTTTGTCATTTTGTATCCTTCTCTCTCCTTCCGCCAAACTCCCTTGGGTTTCTTCACATTGGTGGAACTGTCAAGGCTCAACTTAGCATTAGGCAGAGTGTGGCAGCTGTCTCAAGTAGCCGACACTGGTTGCTTGGGCGGCAGTAGCCACCCTAGATTTTCCTTGTTTTTTTTTCTTTCTGGGCTGTGAGGTCATGTTCTGGAATAGTTTCTTTCTGATGTTTTGCCTGCATCTGTGGCTGGCAGATGCAGGTGAAACATCAGAAAGAAACTGTTCCAGGACATGGCCTTACAGCCCAGAAAAAAAAAACCAAGGAAAATTTATGGATGTCAGCCATGAAAGCCTTCAACTTCACAGGAGCCACCCTGTTCCCCCAACTCTCCAAAGCTAGACTGCTGCCCTCACGTGCCATGAAGGACACTGTATTAGTGATGGATAAGATCTACCCACCAGTTCAGTTAATTCTACACATAAAATGGGAAAGGGGCATCCTTGGCTCAGATAGCAAATGGTATTGGGCCAGCCCTTGCAACTGAGCATGTGGGCATTATGGAACTGAAGTACGTAACGAAGGAGAAAGGGTGTGTGAATGAGGTTACCAAATCAGGAACATCCAACATCCTAAAATTTCAGGGCAAATCTGAACCCTAAGGAGGACCCCCTGGTGGCCAATGCAATTTTGGGCTGTGTCAATAGAAGTATAGTGTCTAGATCAAGGGAAGTAATAGTGTCACTCTATTTAGCCTTGGTCAGGCCTTAGCTAGAATACTGTGTCCAGTTCTGGGCACCACAGTTCAAAAAGGATATGGACAAATTGGAACATGTCCAGAAGAGGGCGACTAAAATGGTGAAAGGTCTGGAAATCATGCCTTATGAGGAAAGACTTAGGTCCCGTCTACACGATTTAAATAATACGTACGGCGTGCAGAAGTTCGCGCTTTGGTATTCGGCCATTCGGATGCACACGAATGCAAAAGAGGGGGGCTGGTTTTCCACCCTGAAATGCGCACATGCGGCGTTCGGGAGGGAAAGCGGATCGCAAAGAGAAATCCGTACGCCGTTCAGATGGCTGACGGGTCTGTACGGTCCGTTCGCACACATATGAACAGGCAGGGTAATCTGATTGGCTGGCCGAGTAGAGGGGGCAGGGCTAGCATGGAGGGGAATTGGGAGTGCCCGCCATGTTGGTTTCCCGGCTAGCGAGCGTCCGGAAAGTCCGTGAATTTGTATGTTTATTTATTTTTATTTTATATTGTAAATACAGAAAACCGACTGTCCGCAAACCAGGAACCTTAAAAAAAAAAGCGGCGGGAGATTTAAAACTGCTGCTTGGCTTGCTTGCTCCAGCCAGCTTCGGGAGGAGGGAGTCATACAGAGTTTAGTGGGGTTAAAAATCGTATAGCCGGTTCGTATGCATACGAACGACAGGCTGTTCGTATTTTTTTCCCCTATACGGATTTTTTTATGATCGTATAGCCGCACCCTTAGTTTGGGTATGTTTAGCCTGGAAAAAAGACGGTTAAGGGATGATATGATAGCCCTGTTTAAGTATTTGAAGGGGTGTCTCATTGAGAATGGAGCAAACTTGTTTTCTGCTGCTCCAGAGACTAGAACATGGAACAATGGATGCAAGCTCCAGGAACAGAGATTCCACCTCAACATTAGGAGGAACTTTCTGACAGTAAGAGCTGTTCGGCAGTGGGACACACTCCCTTGGAGCGTGGTAGGGTCTCCTTCCTTGGAGGTCTTTAAACAGAGGCTGGATGGCCATCTGTCAGGGATGCTTTGATCGTGATTTTCTGCATGGCAGGAGGTTGGACTGGATGTCCCTTGTGATCTCTTCCAACTCTACAATTCTATGATTCTAAGAAATATACATGAAGCATCAACTCCTAGAGAGTCTAAAGCAGTTGCTTTGAAGCAGCCTGCAGCACATAATGTCTTTTAACAAAACATTTCAAAGGCAAGGATCTTATCTTGAGATTTATCCCCTCATTCTAAGAGCCTTATCACACTACAGTAGGACCCCCATATCCACTTATTCATTATCCATTGATTCAATTATCCATGGGACACAAAACAGCACACCTACCACAGAGTTTTCCTAGAAAATGTGTCCTCTCTAGCCATTTTCTAGGTCCTCCAAGGCAACTCTATTGTATATATTGTTTTAAACCAGAAATCCCATTATTTTCAATGGTGTTTACTCGTATCCATGGTGTTCTGTATCCACAGCCCCCCCCCCCGAACCAATCCCTAGTGGATAAATGGGTCCTACAGTACACTGTTATAGCACTATCATTCCACTTTAACTGCTATGGCTGCCCCCTGTGGAATTCTGGGGTTTGTAGTTTGTTGATGCCTCAGAACTCTCTGTCTGAGAGCACTAAATGCCCCTCCATAAACTGCAAATCCCAGGATTCCACAGGCGGCAGCCGTAGCCATTAAAGTGGAATAATAGTGCTATAACAGTGTTGTGTGATAAAGGCCTAAGGCTCGGGGGCCACAGGATAGGCCATGAGAGCTACAACTTTTCCAGACACACAAAATAAAGCATCATAAGGATGCCACACAACCATGAAAGGACGCACAGATCAAATTACGTCTCCCTTTCATGGTTAAAATCAGCCCCAAACCAATACCATTTTATTGACTGTTGAAGCCATCAATTGATCCCCCGTGGCACTTTAGTGCCAGCACTGCCAGCATGCGAAACCTCAGGCCATTTAACTCTTGTGACTGCCCGAGAATGGCCGGTCCAGTGCGAACACTTCCGGGTGAGATCAGGCCATCCAGGTAAGTTTTGCTCTTTTTAAGACCTTCCCTGCATTGCTTGGGACTTTTAAAGTGCGTGTGTGTGTGTGCTTTTAAAAACTTTTTATACTTTATTTTTCTTTTTATTTTTAAATTTCTTGAGTGATGAAGTCTCACAGGATTTCGAATAAGGAAGTGAACAGGGCTCCATTCATCTTCTCTTCATTGCCAGGCTTCCTTTGCTGGCAAAGGAAGGTAAGTGTGGGGCAGAAGGTTCTTTTGCTGGCATAAAAATGTTTTTTTATGCCGGCAAAATAACGTTTTAAGGGACTAGTTCCTCCCAACACTTACCTCCTTTTCCAGCAATGTACCTAATGTGAATGCAAGCTATGATGCACATGCAGCCCAATCACCTTGGCAGAAAGGAGAGAACAAGATGATTGGATGGGAGGCTTGTGTTCCTTAGGAAAGCAGGGGGCTTTGGTCAAAACCTCTGAAGTGTTGTCTTACAAATTAGGCAACTCTATTTGTTCTGGTATTTTTGCTGTAAAATAATCTTTTGATTTTTTTCCCCTGCAGAAACATGTAAAATATATTTATATCATTGTATGTGGAAAGGTGGCCTATAAATATTGAAACAAATGGGTATATGATCCCATAAAAGTGCTTTCCCATTCCTTTCTGCTCCAAGACTCTCATAATATAATTTCTGTGTTCTTCAAATTACATAGAAATCATTGTTCAGCTGCCAAACAACTTAGGAAACTTGAAAAACAGTAATGTGTTAGTGTACCTCAAAGACCTACACTTATGACTGGAGAAAATGATCATTCACTCCCCCCCCCACACACACACCTTCCATTTCACTGTTGACCAAGGTTATTCTCTTTATCATGCACAGATTTTATTGAGTGATGCCAAGTGAGATGAATAGAAGCAAATAATGACAGTGCTGTAGTGATGAAAAGGGAGACAGGGGTCGTCTAGGTTTTATACCAAACAAATTGAGTCACATCCACTTCTCATCCATTATTTAGGGGTGATTGGGCAGGCTTGGCTTCTATAGATTTGATAATCATTCAGATGTCCATATTAAATATGTAACATACATTTCTCATGAGGATGTCAGTAGCCTGTCACTGCAGAAAAACAACACATAAAAAGAGCTGTAAACTTATAGATTCTCAGAAATATTTGACATCAATAAATATGTAAAAGGCAGATAATAAAACCTGTTTCTGTCTGCCTGCCAGCTAGCCTTCATGTCAGGCTGGACAGTACTGTCTAATACTGTGATTTTATGCAGCTGTATACTATGAATATTGGCCTGCACACTAGAGATTAAAGCACAGCAGATGTTTCTCTGCAGGCTAACAAATATATCACCCCTGATAACGAATGACAAATGTTGTTCCATATTGTGTCAGACAAAACCAGGGCTCTTGTAAAACAAGTGTTACAGCTGGAATAGGATATTTTAACACAGTTACCTTAGGAGTAGACAGACAGCCGCCTGCTCTAGAGGTAGCTGAATCCCAACCTGCAGTCACGTAGGTATATTCAGCTACCTGGGAAGCAAGTGGAGTGCTGTAAAATTAAAAACAAAACAAGCAAACCTTTTCAAGGACCATGAAAGACTCTTCAAGGATTTCTCAGTCATTGCTTTTCACAAGCTACTTTTGACTGGTTGCCTTCATTTTTTAATAGGTTTGGGATTTTTTTTGTTGTTGTTATTACCTGAGGGCTGGCAATTAGGGATTTAAATCCTGACCTAGTTTGTCCTTATGCACTAAAAGAGAAATCACACACTTTCTCCAAGTTGCAAGACACATGTTATATAAGTGTGTATATCTATCAAGGTCTGGCCTCAGAGAGAACCTGCACATTTATGAGACTAATTTTTGCACATTTTTATAAATGTGGAAATACTTAAAACTAAAGTAACTGTTGCCTTGTTGCAGGGACTATTAAAAGGTAGAAGCATTTGGATGAGTTATTTGCATTTTTGTACGTAATCAGCAGATTCCTTTTGTTGTCTGGTGTTGGTTCACTTCATTTTCCACTCAAAGAAAATGCTGGAGATGGTTTTGCACTAATTGCACAAAAACATGATGTGGAAAAGCACTTAGTACATTTTTTTAATGTGGAAAAGTAACAAATACGCACTTGGAGCTTACCTTAGATTACCAGTACACCTAGGTTGTGAGTTCTACAATAATTTGTCCCAGTTATTAAGTGTGTGAAATCTTTATGTTGAGCTCAAGTTTAAAAGAAGCATTATTCCAGTGGCTTTTGGATTTATCCTATAATCTCACTATCAGCTCAGATGTCTTAAAAAGAAGGAAGTGATGAATGAAAGTAGCTGATGTAGGTAAGATGGAAAAGGTGCAGTGTTATGAAATAGAGCAGTGACCGATTAACACATGATTTGTTACAATTACAGCACAATTCTCTGCATGCCTACTCAGAGGTAAGTCATCTGAGTTTAATGGGGCTTACTCCCATGAAAGTAAATATAGTATAAGAACCTTAATGTGAGCAATGTATTCTGCTCTTGTCATCAGATATATTAATGCAAGGTCTTAACAATATTGCTGTTCCCCTCAAATATTTGCACAAAGAGGATATCATGTAATTTGTTAAATGCATACACAATACTGCTCTTTTGTTCCTTTATTCACAGCCCCTGGCAACCATTTCATTTTTAACCTTCACAGAGAGAGGTCAGCAAGCAACTTATCAGTTAATGTGTTTGGGTAAACTTCTGTGAAGTGCCAGAGTGACTGTTCATGAAATGCAAGAGGCAATTTACTGACATGTGCATTTGGCATTGTCCAATTGAAGTCAATGCAGCAAGTCCCAGAAGTGCTCACAGCGTAGAAAGGGAGAAGCAATCTTTCTGCAAAATCTTTAAAATATAGTACCCATGAGAAGCATTCCAAACATGCACCTTTAGCAATTACTAGGCAAAACAATGTAAGTGGTTAGCAAATAGCTATCTTATAGGGGTGGGGTTTGAAACAAAATTGATGAAGGCTAAGATTTGTAGTAATGGTCACACTGACTATTCAATGAATAGTATTCCAAATAAAAGTTGGGACCAGTTTGGGTTGTCATAATATTCAAGGAACCCAAGCCTCTCTGTTTTGTCTTCATAATGTCAAAACTGGAACTTACAAGTCTCAGTCTCTGGAGATAATGGCTGAGTTTGGCTGTCATGATAAGCCAGTGTTCTGCAGAATGCATATGAGCATCATGTTGTTTCATGTTGTCCAATCACTCTCATTTTTAATGGGAACAAATAAACAAATCAAGGATATTTGGGTAATCAATCAATCAATCAATCAATCAATCACTTTTTAAATCTGGATGTATGAATAATGCAGGAGTGGGCTGTCTGGTTTCCTCTTTCCTCAACAAACCAGAGAAATAGCCCTAGGAAAAATAATGGTTTATTTCTCTGGCTTTTGTGGGGAGAGACATATTGTTCATGACAAAGTATAGACATAAGGTTTGCAAGCAGAAGTGATTACTTAGATACAAGAAAATTTGTCATTGGCCAGTGTGTACTGGCATGCTAGGTTGTCTTCAAGTTGTCCAGAATACCCTTGAATGTCCAATGGCTCAGCTAGATGGGAGAATTAATTGTGAAAAATAGCACATTACCTCACTATCACTGCAGTGTTCATTTGTCCCCATGAATCATTTGCAAGATTGCTGGCATGGAAAGCTATCCGAGTTTGCAGTTCACATGGAGCATGCCCACAAGAAAAGATGGTGGCTGCAAGTGAATTACCTGCCTAATTATCTCCCATAAAGCTCTCTCCATCCCCTCCCCTTTGCCATTAAATGACATATGCGGAAGAATGATCTTCTGTTTACAAACATATCTTTTTTGCTTTGCTGCTTGAAAATAGCACTCAATTGTATGCTTGATTGTGTTCCCAAAAATAACAATGGTGGCTCTGGCCGCTTCGTCGCTGGCAAGCCTGCCCTCCCCCACATCCCACCAATCACGTTTTGAGTTCCTGGATGTGCCTCAATTTGAACTGGTTGTTCAGATGGCCTGTTATATGCATTTTTGTGTACTTTTAAAAAAAGATCTCGAGAAACAGCTAAAGCTGTTATCGCAAACTACTTGGAGTTTTCAGCCCTCCTCCCTCCCAATATGGCAAATCCCAGCAGGAGCTCATCTGGATAAAAGATATTCTGACCACATTCTTTGAGGATTTTTTTTCATTATCTAAACAAACCTCAAGTTCTCATGAGTATCTGAACATTCTCAGTGTTTGAAAATGTGCAGGTTGTGTTCCAGTACTGAGGTGGCAAATGCTCTTTTTTTTGTGATGTTAAGCAGATTGTTGAAAACATTTGCTCCCCTTGCATAAGCTTCTTGCCCTGAAGCCACTAGAGTGGCTTACAAATCTCCTTTTAAAACTCTGAATGAAAAAACTGAGTGCTGTTAATATAAAAAACTGCCCCACAAGGAGAAACAGAGAAGTCTTTCTTATGAATTTATCTATTTATTATCAAACATTTATATCCTGACTGTTTATATAATATCCATGATAGATATCAGAGAGAATAAAATCCAGTCAACAACAAAGCAAGATCAATCATTTCAAAACAAAACTAAACGTCTTTAACATTCTAAAAACTAAACATCTTAACATATTTCCAGCATTAAAGTATTTAGCATCTTAACACCGGAGCTATGAATGCATATTATTTCACTACAAATACTACCATTAGGAGCTTCAGTATAGTTCACTGAGTACAATACGAAACCAAACATGCTTATACTGCTAAGGGAGATGCTTAGGGGAATAAAGGCAATATTGCCACATGGCAAGTTTCAATCACTTCCTGGCTCGTTAAGAAACTTTCCCCCTGCCTTTCCTAACAGACACTTTGCTTTCCAGCTACGGTGTTTTCCCCAAGCAATTTTATACAATGAGACAGTAACAGTTGTTTGTCTGATAAAGCACGTACTATTTAGAACACAGATGTTTGATTATTATTTATTTCTCTCCAAAGCTCGCTAATTCAGTCCCAAATGATCTTTTCCCCCCTTTTGCTTAAAATTAATTTGGAAAGTATGTTGTTGGTAAGTGACAGATAGTTTAATTATTAATAGGATCCTGCAATGCAGTGCACCACAGTTTTTAAGGTCACCTGGGGCCAAACAGCCACTGCTTCCTTTGTTCCTTATGCTTCTGGGATTCCTTGAACAATTCACAGGTAATTACAAAACTCATGACAAATCTGCATGTGTTATGCCCTTTCCTCAACATTTGTGCTTGCCTATGGTTTTACAAAGTACTCATTTTACAATGAAATTGTAATGGATCATGAGAGACTCCAGGAATGCCAGTGGGGACCATCTGGGGATCATCTTGGACTGGATGAGGGAAAGGAGGGATATGTCTGCGTGTCTATTTTTGTGTGTATGCTTGTATGATGGAAAATGGGATGTGCTGTGACTCTGAGTCTCTACATTCAACTGCATAAATGCAACATTTTGTTCATAGCTTCTGGTAACAAGCAGGTATGACCTCCTTCCCTATCTATGCATCCAGCACAGAGGTGCAAGGGAATGAATTATAGTAGCTCAACTGTCTTCTTCAAACTGTGGTCACTAAATGGATGGAGGATGGAGCAAGAATGTACCTACTAACCCTGTCTTTGAGCTCTACACATTTGTGGATTTTTGAAAATGTTTTTCAGTCACTATCATAAAATGCTTGTTGGGGAGACAAAATGGATCTCATCTGGACAATCCCAAAGTTACTACGACAGCAATGCACTCAATTCATAAAGAGGCAAACTAATGAGTTTAAGAAGACAAGGTCATTCTTTTCTGAACTCTTTTGTCCCAATAACACACCCATTTCAGAGAACAGCACACCAATTCCTCCCAAATTGCCTTTATACAAGTTGTTTTGAAATTGATTGTCCAAAATTTATATTCCCCACAAAAAGGTGAAAAGGTCCAGGTATTAGAAGGATGGTATCTCTCTGTATGCGATCATCTATATGAACTCTAAGATCATCTGGAGAAGCCCTTTTCTCTATCCCACCACCTTCTTGGGCTTGTTTGGTGGGATCAAGGGAGAGGTCCTTTTCAGTGGCTGCTCCCAGACTTTGGAACTCCATGTCCTTGCTCTCCTTCCGGTGGCATGTTGAAACATTTTTGTGCCACCAGGTTTTACAAACTGACAAGAGCTGGGCTTCTAAGGCTGTACAGCGCTTTTTTTTTATAATTTTAAGAGCCTTTAAAGAGTTTGTAATATTTAATGTTGTAATTTATAAATTGTTTAAATGTTTTTAAATTTTATATTTATATTGTTATGTCCCTAAAAGAGAGAAAAACTGCACAGCTCACATTGCCAACATACAGAAAGTACTGCTTTCTAAATCAATCTTCCAACTCTTGCCTACTCACCCAGTCCTTCTGGATCTCCCCTGAACTCTCTCTTGTATGCATGCAAGCATTCCATTCATTCACAGTGCATAACCACATACCCTAATCATCCAGTGCACAAATGCATTCATGTCCAGCTCTCCACAGCCCAAAGGTCACTTCCTAGCCACTCCCCATTGGTTTTCTTCTCCATCTTTGGCTTTCTCACCCCAACACACTGGTATTCCAACCCTTCTTCAACTTTTTTTAAAGTCTTGCACTTGATCCACCATGCTTATGAAGAAAATCAAACATTTCTTTATGACATATAATGAAATGAACAATGTTTACAACGACTTGTATGTGCTAAATTCAATAGATACAGCTATGCCCAGCATGCAAAGGGTTATTTGATCTTCCTTATTGCTGTTCCAAGGACTGTGCCAGAAAAAGAGATAGCAACCCTAATTCAGTACAAAGCAACAAATATGGTGGATGCTACATGATTCAAAACCAGATTTTTAAGAGTTATGCACTCAAAGCCTTTGCTTGGATGGTGCAGTCTATTATTTTTAATTTCTCCCAATTTAGATTTCCCTCCACAATTGTTGTTTTCTCCATTGTGTTTATGAAGAAATTTGAAAATGTTGCTAAGGTTTTGTCACTAAAAAAAAAAACCAAATAAAATCTCATCCATATACACTAGATAAGAGGTGGCAACTGCCAAGGACAGAGGAGCTGCATTGCCTTCTCAGAGGATGCCAAAGGTCTGCAGCACCCATTCCATCACAGAAACCTAGAATCATAGTGTTGGAAGGGACTGCAAGGGCTATTTAGTCCAATCCCCTGCCATGTAGGAATACACAACTAAAGTACTCCCAAAAGATGTCTGTCCAACCGCTGTTTAAAGACCTCCAAAGGAGAGTCCATCACCTGTGAGGCCATCTACTCTACTGTTAAACAAATGCTACAAAAGCAAAAGGAAACACCCTATAGAGAGAAGACACAAAGGATTTTATCAGATGTGGAAAATATGGCATCATAACGATGCCTAATGATTGTGAAAGGGCAAGCATATCAGATAATGTCATCCTTTCACAATCATGTCAAGTCAAAAGCCATTCTATTGTATTGACGGGCCAAGCTGTCAATTGATCTCCCATTCTGCTTTTGTGTCAGCATTGCCAGCGTTTGAAACTTTGAACCATTCAGCTCACATGGATACAGCATCAATGACAGAACACTTGTGGGTGAGATCGCAACATCCAGGTTCTGTATACTCCTTTTATGATCCCCCCAGTTCACTTGTAAGTTGTAAAGTGTGTTTCTGTGCTTGTGTGTGTGTGTTTTTGTACGTTTATTTTTCTTTATTTTTAAAATTTAATTTAATTTAATTTACTGCACTCACAGTAAAACAAACCATTACAGATTACTTAATCATTTTTAAATAACTTTGACACTATTTTTTTAAAAAAAGCATATCTAAGGTGCGGAAGTGCAATATTCCACCTAAATAAATAAAAGAAAAAAAAGGCTGTTTCATCACCTAAGCACATGATTGCTAAGGTGAAAATCCAACATGGCAGCTCCAGGTGCTTTTCTTGTTAGCAAGCTCTGCCCTCTCTGCACATCTGACCAATCAGCTTTCCACTTCTACTTTTATTGGGAATGCAAATGAATGTGAATCAGATTGTCCCTACATACATTCCTTATGGAGCTTTTAAAAAACTTTAAAAGGCTTTTCCATGGAGTTTACAGTGGATTTGGCTTCCCTCCTTCCGATTACTGCATATTGATGTGGGACGCCATTAAAACAGGTTGTATTCTCCTTGAATTCTATGAGGAGTATTTTCACCACTTAGACAACTCCATAGTCCTACTGAATAAAAAGCAGTTACAGATTTGTAACTCTAGGTTGCAAATCTATAACTGCAATACCGAATGCTAGCCGTATTTTTAAAATTAGGAATGTGGCCACTACTTCTAGGGCTTGACATCTTGACCAATCCTAAATGATAACAATCTCTATTCAATATCAACTATTCAAATTAACAAGTGTATGTGTGTGTGCACGCATGCACATGTGTACACACACACAGAGAGAGAGAGATTGGACCTGAACAGAATTTCTTTTGTACAAATTTGTTCAAAGGAGGCTACAGCATGCTGTTTAAAAGTGGGTGAAGAAAAAAAAATCTTAACCTTGCATTGCAATGGGTATGTGATTCTCAGGAACAGCAGTAACATGTTTGGAAAGAAAGAGCTTTTGGGGTGACTAAGCATCCCTCCCCCAGCACTTATACCTTTCCCCAAGAAAAGCAAAGGCCACAGTGACAATGACAAAAGGCTGTGGCTGGCACTCATCACATCTGATGCCAAAGAGTTTTTTTTCCTTTGGGAAAGAATGAGTGAAACTTTTAATGCTTTGCTGGTGACTCAAATGGTAAATGGCAAGGGACTAAAATAAATGCACAGATTTGACTTTCCAGCTGGAAAGGAATGAGTTCTTTTGTTCTACTGTCAAAATGTTGTGGATGCAAATGTAAACAAAATTAAATTCATACAAAGGTAAGATGAGTTCACTGCCACAATCGCTAGCAATTTGCAAGATGTTCACATTAGCCTTGCATGATACATTCTAGCATGCTTTGCCTTTCCCACCCCAAATCATTAAAGATGGACATTCTCTTAATTTACCTAGACCTCCACCCCTCCTGTTTTCCCCTCTTCCTCCTTTCCTCCCCCCTCCCTTGGTCAAAGATTCTTGGCATTGCTCACACAAACAAACTTTGCTAACAGCTTTCAACTTGGAAGGCCCGCTTTTTAAATATTTGCCGCTACATAATTGAAACAGCTGTTTTAATGAGATACCTACTGTCATCATTTTACCCTGGCTGAGCTGGGTGACAACAAAGCAGTAATAACGAATTCAATAATAATTAACTCGGGTCATCTGCTCATCTGTCATGGCTCATCAGCTTTAGGGAGAAAAATCCCAGTGAACTTCTCTCTTTTGTGAGCTTTCCAAAAACTCTGCAATAAAATGCTTAGAGAGGACTCTAGGTAGCCCTTCAAAAGTTCTAAGCAAACTGGTAAGTAGGTTAATTAAATTTTATGCATGTTTAAATGCTAATGATTACATTCCTAACATTACAGTGTAATCTGTTATGGAATGATGTCATGCAAGCAGTGGTTTTAGTGCCTAACACATTTCCATCCTGATGTGGAGAAGCTCTGGATCATTTATTGGAGGGCAGGAGTTGACAGTGGGTTTTCAGAGCCAGGTTTTACAGTCAGATTCTCCCCCTCTGTGTTGAATGTTAAGTAGATAAGTTACAGCAAAAGAAAGACTTGAAGCTCCAAGTTCTGCAATGATCAGATGCACAAAAAATCCATTTTTTCCCCAGCACTCACAACTGGGAATCTAGGAAGTATCCCATCTTATTGCTATATTTAGAAAACTGCTGACCGAATTAAAATAGTCCAAATAACTTGCTTTTATTGGGTTCCAGGTAGCAAGATCTCAGGGGAGAACTTTCAACTTGAATTGTGTTGAGGGTGAGGGGAGGTTGTTTACCTCTTAGCTGGCTTCCACTTTTCACCATAACAATCGGTTTTGTGGGAGCAGTGAGCATTTCACACTGTCATTTCTAGAGGGCATTGTGAGGAAGAGTCAGGAGCACTGTTATCATAGTGCCATTTGTGAGCTCCCAGTCACCCCCCCCCCATAACTATACATTGTTGTTCTCACTTGGAAAATCATATAGAGTGAAAATGGGGGAAGTTCTGTCCCCTTTTGACCAAGAGCTTCTATAGCCAAGAATATTAACAAAAAAAAAAAAAAAAGGGGGGGGGACAATTAAGGTATTCCTGAATAGTCACTTTTTATATTGAGTAGAACTTGGAAAGTTATTTTTTAAAAAAACATTTACGTATAGTCAGAATCTTAATAAAATTGTTATTTTGATTACTGTACTTTTTATTTAAAATATCTGAATTTTTTAAAAATCTAAATAATTTATTTTCAATTCTCTGTTATTCACATTTGCTATAAATATCACATTTATTGTTCATTTCTCTATTTTCATATTTGCTATAAATATATTTCTTGCTTGGTATTTGTTAAATATTTGTTTTGTTTATGGCCTTGTGTGTTTTTATACTTATGGTTGAGACTCTGCCCTTTTGTTGCTTGTTAATTCCATTGACTTAACAAACAGTACTTGAGCCATGTGATAAGTCTTCTCCACCATTAGGAAGACCACATACCTTTTATAACAAAAGTAACTAAAAAGTTACATTAACACTTCAACGTGAATTGAATTATCCGTCATTAAGACAGAGTCACAATATAATTCAGTTGGATCTTGGTTATCGCAAAAAGGAATGAATTGCAAGTATCTAGTTATGGATAAGCATTTGTTTCCAAGCTTTGACACATGGTCACACCTTCCACTGTCTACAGAAGGCTCTGCCATTAGGCTGAATGAGGTAGCCATCTCAGGTAGTAGATTTGTCATGGCATGAAAGGGCATCAAATAGTTGGTTTTTCTATTTACTATTTGCTAGAGATGAAGAGATGTGCCTGAAAGTGATAGCTTCACTGGTTTGGGACAGTGGCAGCATTAGGGGTGGTGCAGAGAGGCCGAGCCTCACCAGGTGACACCATCAGAGAGACGGGTGACACCGGCCTTAGTAACGCCACAGGTTTGGGGCACTCAGCAGCTTAACTTGGGTAGGGGAGTGAGCAGCATTTATTACTCTGCCCCAAGCAACAAAACCTCTTGTATTGAAGAGCAAATGACTGTTGAGAACAAAATAAGGGTGTCCAGTGGAAAAAAAAAAGTTGGAAGCCAAACTGCACACCAGTTAAGATGAAAATTTAACCAAAGGAATTTAATCCTCTTAAGGTTTACTCAGAAGAATTCTGATTCTGTTTAACATGTTTTATTTTGGGTAAATTTGTACAGGATCACAGTGCAAATCGAGACATGTTCATTCAAGAGAAAATCCTACAAAGTTTAATGGACAAGTGTTGTACATAAGTAACAACACATAATATTGTATGTTTATAGCATAAACACAAACATATCTACTTAAAAGTATTTTTACTAGGTTAAATTAGTTTTAGGATGACATCCAATGGGATTTAACTGATGCAAAGTTAAGTATTTTTCTTTACCTGGAATGTGCAAAAGGAAAAAAGTTCAGTCTGAATTTTAGTGGGAGGCATTTCAAAGTGAACATATAAATTATGCTGATGTTTCTTTTGTACTTCTTGGAAGATAGGAGCAATTTGGGGCTTGAGAGAGGTACATTATTTAGTGCCTGTACAGACATCTGGTTCCTTGTGGCTGGCCTTTTCTTTTTGTAGCTGCCACACTGTAAGATATTATGTATCGTGAATTTTTTTTATCTTAACTTTTATGCAGAACAGTCTTCTTTCTAGTGAGCTGAGGGAGTGAGCATATTTGCATAAAATACCCCAGAACAACTCCATGTCATATCATTCTTCCAAGCAATATTCTATGGGGGGAAATGACTCCCTTCCTAATGATAGTCACTGTTTCAATAGTGGATGTCTATGGAAGATACCATTTTCCCAGGTATTCCCCTCTGAAGAATGCTGTATCATGACCTGTACGTCAAAAAATGAAATGTGAGAAAAATTCCCTAGCACATAATTTCTATTCAGTGTTTCTAGTTGGTCTAGTTGGAACACAACACAGTTGGACAGAGTTTGATATGACATCTTTATTCTGCCCTATGATATTGTGCAAATCGAACTGGCACTATAAAAGGAGGGTCAAGTGCTTCAGCTCAGAAAGGAGAGAATATTGTGGAGAAAGTTGCTACCTATATATGAAAAGCAATATGACACATGGGTTTGTGTGATACATATAGAAGAAACTAGTACTGGCATTTGGCAGAATCCTGTATGACTATTATCTACTACATAGAACCGTAACTACAGTGCTATGCAGTGGTTTTCAGCCAGACCGCCCCCCCACTTCCCCAAAACTACTAACTTAAATGCAGCTTATTTCCAAGACTTAGGCTATGTTTTTATTCCCATTTACCTGAGAGAAAGACCCACCCAACTAAAAGGAACTTGCTTCATAGTAACCTGTACAGAATTGCACTGAGGGGCCATTTCACATTACACAATGTTAAGCATTATGATTCCACATTAATTGTTATGGCAACATCTTAAGGAATCATGAAATTTGCAGTTTAAGAGTGGCATTTAGAATTCTTAACCAGAGACCTCTAGTGCATCGCTAAACTTCAAACTCCAGATTTCCATAGTATGCAACCACAGCAGTTAAAGTAGAATCATAATGCTAAAATCCTATATTGTGAAAGGGTCCATGACCTTTTGTTTGACCTCTCTTTAGATAGCTGGATTTAAACTGACAAAAGTGTTATACTCCTTCCAGTATTGTTAGTGACATCAATTTACTTTGAACTTTAATAGGATGTTATAGTTATTATATATTCTTGTCTGGAGCAAGGTATGGAGCAAGGTATGACATCTGAGGTGTGTTTTTATTCTTTTAACTTGTATATGGTTTTAAAAATAATTTTAATTCTTACTTTTAAATTGTTTTTAGTTGCCTTATTTTTACTTGTTTTTACACTGTAAACCACTTAGGGAGTGTTTTGGCACTGATAAGCAGTATAGAAATTTAGAAAATAAATAAATAAATAAATAAATAAATAAAATGGAGCAAGGTATGAAGCAAGATAGTATGGAGCAAGGTATGAGATGGAGCAAGGTATGACATTTAAACAAATCAGTTTACCAGCTTGAGGAGTGTAGATCTGGTATGTTATATAAGTAAATAAAATTTTTAAAAATTCAAAGGTAAAATTTGCATTTCAAATCAGTCAGGTATTATGCACAAAATGGTGAATGGAATTTTAAACTTCAGTGCTGTGTACACATGGCTGGCGGTATATCGCTGAACTTGATTGGGTCAGCTTCTAGGTAGACTTATGTAGGACTGCACTGTTAGACATATTTGATAAGACTAATTTGCATTTCTAATACACTACATTATATACTTTATATTAAAAACGTCCCTCTAGAGCTTATAGTTAATGGAGAGCGGACAGAGACATTTAAAATAAACAAAGGCACAAGGCAGGGATGTCCTATCTCGCCTCTGCTATTTATCCTGGTGCTTGAGGTACTAAACAGAAAGATAAGAGCTAGCAAGGAAATCCCAGGAATAAAGATCAGAGGATTTACGTACAAACTAAAAGCTTTTGCGGACAATCTGATCATATTCATGGAAGAACCCAAAGGTCAAATAGAAGTATGTTTGAATACGATAACTGAATTTGGGGTACATTCTGGATTTAAACTTAACAAAGATAAAACCATTATAATCACTAGAAACATGACAGAAAAAGAAGAAGAAAATCTAAGAGATAAATCAGGATACAACATAGGTAAGAAGGCAAGGTATTTAGGGATATGGCTAACAAAAAGAAACATTGATTTGTTTGAAAATAATTATAAAAAATGTGGATAGAGATAAATAAGGATATGGAAAGATGGTCTAAATTAAATCTATCTTTGCTGGGCAAAATTGTGGCAATAAAAATGGTGGTGCTCCCAAAAATACTATTTCTTTTTCAAAACTTTCCTATTGTGAACAATGAAAATTTTTTTGACAACTGGAACAAAGATCTCCGGAAATTCATATGGGGGAAGAAAACATCGAGATTTAATGGGCATACTTAATAGATTCTAAATTTAGGGGCGGTTGCAACCTTCCAGATTTAAAGCTGTATTATCAGGCATCTGCACTGATTTGGATAAAAGAATGGATACATCCAAATGATGATGGGTTATTGAATCTGGAGGGTCATGACACCAGATTTGGCTGGCATGCCTATTTATTTTATGACAAAGAAAAAGTGAACAAAAGTTTGGAATAAAGTGAAAAACGTATTTTATTATAAGATCCCATTAAGGATTTCCCCCCAGGAAGCCTTCTTGTCCAGATGGTATAAGACAAGTGAATGGATTAGGTATGAGGATATGGTTAAGAAAGGAAATGAGAATCAGATTATATTAGAATTCAAAGATATACTACAGATGAGATATAACATAAACTGGTTCACATATTTACAGCTGAAAGAATGATTTATAGAAGATTTTTTAAAAGGCGGCTTTGAGGGGTAATACAATGAACTGGATAAAGTTCTTAGGGATAAAAACAAACAAAAAGCTATTGGGAAATTATACAAAATATTTTTAATGAGACAAATGGAGCAAGATTATGTAAAGGAATGCATGTTAAAATGGGCAAGAGATTTAGGAAGGTCTATTGATATAGAGGATTGGGAGTTAGCGAGGAGGAGATCTTTCACATTCACAGCATGCCAGCTATTAAAAGAGAATTACTTGAAAATAGCTCTAAGGTGGTATCACACTCCGAAAAGATTAAACAAGATGAATAATACAATATCAAGTACATGCTGGAAATGTGGAAAAAATCAGGGGTCATTAATTCATATGTGGTGGCACTGTAAGAAAATTAAAAAAAAATTGGAATCAAGTGCATGAAATAATGAAACAAATCTTAAGAGAGGAAATAGAATTTGCCCCGGAACTGTATAATTAAATATAATTAAAGAAAATAGAGATAAGAAAGGAAACAAAAATTGGAGGACTATATTGTATTTGATTACAGCAGCTAGACTCGTAATAGGGAGGAAATGGAAAATGAAAGAATGTCCCAGTATAAAGGAGTGGAAAGATAAAGTAATTGATATGTTTGAACTTGACATTCTTACAAGTAAACTGCAAAACAAGAAACAGGCGAAGTTGAAAGAACAGTGGATGCAGGTAATAGATTACTGGGAAGAAAAAGGAGAGATACAAACTAGCCTATTATTATAGGAAGTAAAAGATCCCAGTGGGTTAGAAGAAAAGATAAATACATATATAATGTATATCTATTTGTAGGTGTATATGTGTATTGACATACATACACACACACACACACATATATATATATATATGAAGAGTTAATATAGAGCTATATAGGAGCAAGAGATAAGTACGGAAATAAAGTCAAAAGAAATGGAAGTGTATAGCTGTAATCTTCTTACACCAAAACTGTACAAAATCAAGGAAGTCAACGGAGAAGAAGGAAAAGGGTGAATTAAATATTACAAATATTGTTAGTTATGATTATGTTGAAATACAATGGTAACATCCAAAGATATATTTTTATGATGTATTGTATAAAATCAATTTTTATGATGATGATATATAAATTGTAAATTGTAAAATAAATTGTAGATAATTGTAAATAATAATGCATTTATAATATGGATGATGTAATGAAAAATATTTTTTTTTTAAAAAAACAAACGTCCCTCTACTATATTGATATTGCATACACACTTGATTGCTGTTGCTGCTGTCTCTGTCCTTATAATTATGTTGGTGGAGCTTTACGTTCTGTTGGCAATAATCAGGATCTTGGCTTCAGTCTATGTCTCTCTTTATTCATCATAACCATGCATCATATGGGTTCTAGAAATCACATTCTGATCATACACCACATGGCTGCCAGCCTTGATGGTCCAATCAGGTGGATGCTTACATCTCAAAAGGAGGACATTTGCTGGAAATGCACATCATTATTAATTATGAACGGAGGAAAGACACTGGGGCTGTCTTCATGGTGAAAATAATCCTCATAGAATCCACATAGGGTGCGGCTATACGATCATTAAAAAATCCGTATGGGGGGCAAAAAATACGAACAACCTGTCATTCGTTTGCATACGAACCGACTATACTCCCTCTTCCCGAAGCTGGCTGCAGCGAGCAAGCCAAGCGGCAGTTTTAAATCTGCCGCCACTTTTTTTTTAAAGGTTCCTGGTTTGCGGACAGTCGGTTTTCCGTATTTACAATATAAAATAAAAATAAATAAACATATAAATTCACGGACTTACTGGATGCTCGCTAGCCGGGAAACCAACATGGCGGTGGCTCCCAATTACCCTCCTTGCTAGCCCCGCCCCCTCTACTCAACCAGCCAATCAGATTACCCTGCCTGTTCATATGTGTGCGAACGGACCGTACAGACCCGTCAGCCATCCGAACAGCGTACGGATTTCTCTTTGCGATCTGATTTCCCTCCCGAATGCCGCGTGTGCGTATTTCAGGGTGGAAAACCAGCCCTCCCTCTTTTCCATTCATGTGCATCCGAACGGCCATTTGTATCGAAGTGCGAACTTCCGCACGCCGTACGTATTATTTAAATCGTGTAGACGGGACCTTAGAATCCTACCTGTCCTAATGGGATCCTGCATAATTCCATCGGATTTGGAAGGCAGGGGTCCAAATGCTCTGTAAACTCCTCGGGGAAAGCCTCTGGGGCTTTCCCCATAGTTTTTGAAAAACATTGTAGACAATGCACATCGTTGATTGTTAGGACAGGTGATCACATTTATCTGCAAAGTCCAAGAAAAGCAGAAGTAAAAAACTGATTGGCTGGATGGGAGCAGGGGTGGGGCTTGCTTAGAAGGCAAGTGTCCCTGAACTGCCGTCTTGGATTTTCACTCTAGTAAGGGAGTGATCATGCAACAAAACAGCCTTTTTCTTTTTAAATTTTATTTTGACAGAATATTGCACTATTGCACTTTCATACCTTCAATATGCCTTTAAAAAAAAAAGAAAGAAAGAAACCATCTGGTGGTGGCAACCTGTGAAAATAAAAACATGAGTTGTGACCACCATCTTAAATTGTAGGCATGTCCATTGGGACAGCAAAAATTAGTAGCCTCGTATGCCTGTGATTTTGCCAAACCACCGTTAAGACAGGTTGACCCTGCTTTGAATATGCATGAGTTCTCATGAATCCACATTTTCCCCTTGTATAGATGGGTCCACTGAATATTTGTGTGCCTGACACACAATAAGCATTATGAGTAGTCGCAATACATATTATGAGCCTGTGAATGTCGTCAGAATAATTTGTCTTGTGGCAATACCAGCGGCACCTCTAAGTTTTTTCTGTCTCCTTTTGTATGCTACGATTCTGGGAAGGGAGAAATGTAGAGAAGCTCTATCACATCTAACTAATGATATCTAATCCATAAGATATTCTAGACCACTGTTTCCCAAGCTATATGATGTGGGGGACTGGCAATTCCCCCCCCCCAGTGGGCCAGGAACAGGTACTGTATCTATGCCCGTTGGCCGCAATTGTTTCTTTCTTACCTGAAAATTCACCATGGAGCAGCACTGGGCCATGGACCACCAATTTTGAATTGCACTGTTCTAGACAGCTGGATCCAAGCCCACATATTTATGTTACCTCATGTTGTTTTGACAGTCAGGTGGGTGGTGTCTCTGTGCCCCACCTATGTATATTTACGGAGAGGTGCTTCCTGTGGTCCATACCTCTTTCAGATGTACTAACTGTGAAGGTGTAGATGGAGTAGGGGTGGTGTATGTGTGTTTTTGTGGATGCATCTGTGCAGAAGAGTGTATATTATGTTCCTAAACTTGATAAAAAGAGTCCTTTTAGTCATTAGTGGATGGTGAATTTGAATTTTAATCTGTCAGGAACAGGAATCTGCAAAATATGAAAACATTTGTGACCTGATGAGTGTAACTGGAGAGGCTTCTGTTTCAAACATCTACTCACTCATGATGGTTTTAGATAAGTTTCTGTCACTGAGCCTCAATTTCTTCCCTACCAGCACATCCTATGCATGAAGTTCTCCAAGCCTGCAGCAGCCTTTCACCCCACTCCATCAGGCCAGAAGGCTGTGGAGGGCCTGAGGACTTTTGGCAGCAGGGCAGCAGCGAGAAGGGGTGTGGGCAGGAGTGGCTGGTTTTTTAAGCCACTCCCACACACCTCAGGAACACCAGCCAGCAAGCCGGAAAGACCTAAGCTTGCAATTTGGAGTCAGCTGAGGCCGAGAATGGAGTGGGGGCGGAAATTGGAGTTGTGCTGGGGAAAGGGAGGTATGGTCAGAACAGAGTGAACAGATGTTACAAAAGAAGGCAGGATCGCTATTTGTTAGCTATCCCACCTTCAGTTCACCCTGTTTCCTGGAATGGATTGGAGAGCGTACCAACCATTCCACAGAACCTTACTTTGCTCCACTGCAATGCCAGGTTGGTTAAGAATAAAACTCACATTATTTACGATCTTCTCTTGGATGAGGATGTCGACCTGGCTTGCTTCATAGAAACCTGGCTGGGAGAGGATAGCACTGTCACATGGGTGCAGGCACTCCCAGCCGGGTGTTCTGTCAGTGAGCAGGTGAGGGGAAGTGGGTGGGGGGCGGAGTGGCTGTCGTTTATAAGGACAATCTGACCTTGACCAGGATACCCGTCCAAAACACAGTCCACTTTGAGTTTATGTACCTTAGTCTGAGGACCAGGGATAGTTTGGGGATTCTGCTAGGATACCAACCACCCCGTTGTCTAGCAGACTCCCTAATCGAGCTGACACAGCTGGTCTCAGAGTTGCTGTTGGAGTTGCCCAGACTTTTAGTTTTGGGCGACTTCAACATGCCACTTGAGACCAGCTTGACAAATCTGACTGGTGCGGCTCGGGAGTTCATGGAAACCATGACAAACATGGGCCTATCCCAAATGGTCGTCGGGCCCACACATTGTGCGGGTCATACCCTTGATGCGGTCTTCAGTACGGAACAGGAATATCCATGGGCGGAGGTTATAAAAACCACCTCATTGTCATGGATGGATCATTTCCTGGTCAAGACTGAACTAAGAGTCTCTTCCTGCCCCACCGGGGGTGGTGGACCCATTAGAAAGGTCCACCCCCAAAGGCTAATGGAACCAATAGGATCCCAGAAAGCCTTGGAGGGGTTAATGGTTGGTAATGCCAGTGACCCTGTTGAAGCTTTGGTTAATACTTGGAACACTGACCTTACCAAGGCTATCAACATGATCGCTCCCAAGCGTCCTTTCCAACCCGCTCCAAACCGTAAGCCATGGTATACAGCAGAGCTTAGGAAAATGAAGCGGGTTGGACAACAACTAGAGCACAACTGGTGGAAAACTCGACTGTTATCTGACAGGACTCGTCATAGGAACTTTCTTTGGTCCTATCAAGAGGCAATACGTGCAGCGCAGAGATCCTTCTCCTCTGCACGTATTGCGTCTGCAGAGTCCCGTCCAGCAGAGCTGTTTAGGGTGGTAAGGGAGATGACGTAGGTTATTCCTGTGCAGAACCCGTTGCTTAACCCCATGACGGCCTGCTGTGACGTGTTTAACAACTTCGTTGCAGATAAAATCTCTCGGATAAGAGCCGACTTAGATGCCAGTAATTTGAAAGAAACAATTGACGAGGTGTCCAGCAACTCCGTTGATTGTAAATTTAATGGATCAATTTCAATCCGTGAGTACCGAGGACGTGGACAAGCTACTTGGTAGGGTGAGGAAGACGACCTGCCCTCTCAATCCTTGCCCTTCATGGCTGGCCATCCGGGGTGTGTGTGTGCCTTCATGGTGTTCCTTAAGGACATCATCAATGCATCCCTCAGAGAAGGGTGTGTTCCATCTTGTTTAAAGTTAGTGGCCGTTAGGCCGCTCCTGAAAAAATCTTCCCTTGACCCCCTGGACATGGACAACTATAGGCTGGTTTCTATGTTACCATTCTTGAGCAAAGTGATCGAGAGGCCAGTTGCTCTTCAACTCCAAGTGGTCTTGGATGAAACCGATTATCTAGACCCATTTCAAATGGGCTTTAGGATGGGATTTGGAGTTGAGACTGCCATGGTTGCCTTGACCGACGACCTGCGTCTAAGCATCGACAGGGGTAGTGTGACCCTGTTGGTGCTTTTAGACATCTCAGCGACTTTCGATACGATAGGTCATAGCATCCTCTTGGATCGCCTGAGTGGGTTAGGAATCGGAGGCACTGCTCTCCAGTGGTTCCGGTCCTTCCTCGGGCAGGTCCCAGAGGGTGTTGCTCTGGAACAGCTGCTCCAGCAGAAAGGAGCTTACTTGTGGTGTTCCGCAGGGTGCCATCCTGTCCCCGATGCTGTTTAACATCTATATGAAGCTGCTGGGTGAGATTATTCGGAGTTATGGGGCTGGATGTTATCAGTACGCTGATGACACCCAGATCTATTTCTCCTTGTCCCGATTGTCGGCCTTGAATTCTGATGGCGTCTCTCCTCTTAATGATTGTCTTAAAGCAGTAATGGTCTGGATTAGGAAAAACAGATTAAGATTAAATCCAAACAAAACGGAGGTGCTCACAGTAGCAGCCCCCAAACCAGGAGTTGGATTGCAACCTCCAGTCCTGGATGGGGTCACGCTCTCCGTTAAGGACTGTGTTCGCAGTCTGCGGGTGCTCCTTGATTCATCGCTTCAGATGACTAGTCAGGTGAATGCAATGGTCGTGAGTGCCTGTTATCAGCTTCGGCTGATATGCCAGCTGCACCCTTTCCTGGAAGTAGGGGACCTTGAGACTGTGGTGCACGCGCTGGTAACCTCCCGTCTAGATTTCTGCAATGCACTGTACATGGGTCTACCCTCATGCTTGGTCCGGAAACTTCAGTTGGTACAAAATATGGCAGCCAGAATGGTCTTGGGAACATCTCGGAGAGACCATATAACTCCAGTATTAAAATCTCTCCACTGGCTGTCTATCAGTTTCCGGGCCCAGTATAAGGTGTTGGTTATTACCTTTAAAGCCCTAAATGGTTTGGGTCCAACTTATCTCTGGAACCGCCTCCTCCCATACAATCCTCCCTGCGCACTCCGGTCCTCTGGGAGGAATTTGCTTCAGCCACAAAAATCTAGTCCTCCCAGAGCCCTTTTTGGTAATCGCCCCCAAATTGTGGAATGACCTGCCGAATGAGATCCGTCAGATGACAAACCTGAGTAGCTTTAAAAAAGCACTAAAGACGGATCTCTTTTGGCAGTCCTTTCCTAATTAGATCCCGGCCTCAGGAGCTCCTGGCCTCTTTTAGTCTGCTGGCAATGTATTGTATGTATTGTTTTTAAATGTGATTTTAGAGTAGTTGCTTTTTAATTTATACTTGTTTAATATCTTTTTATGGGGGAGGGTTAGGGTTTTTAAATGTGTTTTTAAATGTGTTTGTTTTGTTTTTAAATGTGATTTTAGATCAGTTGCTTTTTAATTTATATTTGTTTAATATTTTTTAAGGGGGAGGATGGGGTGGGTGGTGTTTAGGGATTTTTATCTGTATTGTATTTTAATTTTTGTAAGCTGCCCTGATTGTCTTAGCAGAGGGGTGGGGTATAAATGATTATTATTATTATTATTATCATCATCATCATCATCATCATCATTATGTCTAATATGAAAAAATGATTAGGTTAATATTTAGTGGTGCAAATCTTCACATTTCTCATTTTTACATGTGAAAACAAAAATTACCAAAGTTTCCTTCCAATTAGATAAGACTTCAAGAGTGTCACTCCCACCCACCCCCCACACACAATTTCAGGACATTTTTCCTGAAAAATTTGCAAAGTACTTGTGTATGTTAAAAAAGAATATACAGGTTGATCCCTGTATATACAGAGAATATGTTCCAAGACCCCACGTAGATACCTGAAACCATAGATTATAGGAACACTATTATTTTCAATAAAGCAAATGCCAGAAGTTGAATCACATTGGAGGACCTAGAAATGCCTAGAGAGACATGGATAAGTGAAACCATGGATATCAAATGCATGGATATGTGGGTCAACCTGTATATCACACTCATGTGGGGCAAAATGAATTTCTCCTGAAGAAATTTATGGTTTAAGAAAAGACATTCAAAAGAATAATTCCTAAATGGTAGCATGTGGTGTTTTTCACCTACATTCTCTTTTTTCATTATATTTGGAACACTTCCCTTTCTCTGCACCCCAGCTTTACTAACAATCTCATGTGCATTGACAACATGCAGCAGGGGGAAATAAATGAAATCATAGATAGGCTATTTTTGTTTGATGCATAGCTTGACAATTTACCTTTAAACAGTATTGGTAACAATTATAATGCTGAGCCCTTTAAAATACGGTAGTTAATTGCCATTATCCACACATTTTAAAAAAGTATTTTTCATTTCTCAAAAATAACAAAATTATATATATATATATATATATATATATATGTCTGAATACTATAAGTCATTGACCTATGCAGTAAACTATGCTATTCTCCATGTCACCATCTCTTCAACGTCCATAACAGAGCACAACTTTGCATCATGAGGAATAGCATAAGCCAACACCTGAGTCATGTGATATTCCTCCTCCTACAGTAATTGCAAGTAACTAGTTCTTTGCAACTAGTAATTTCAAAGATCTGGTGTAGTGTTCTGGTGAGGTGCAGTGTACTCATGCAAACTGTTACAGCCTCACATAGAAAGAGTCATAACACAAACACATGCAGTTGTTTGTCTTGTTCTAGCATATTACCAATGAACTCATGTGTACTGTTATAATACCACACAGGAAGAATATTCATGCAATCATATGTACGATCTTGCGTGGGAAGCAGTATTTTATCAACACACCCGGGTATATCCATAACACATGAACTGAATCACAGGAATTGCATGCTATAGCAAACTATGCTCTCCCAGTTTTAGGAATATTTTCTTTTTAAATACAAAACACTGTAGACTTCTCAAGGCATTGATATTATTTTAAAAAGAACTAATCAATGAACTAATCTGTAAATTTCATTCTAAAGAAAAATTTGGAAGAGAAAAATTTCACGAACATCTTTCCTTAGTACAACCTTTTTTGTAACAGGCAATATTGCTTCCTTCATTTCATTCTTACTTAGGGCTTGAGACCACAGAATCTGAATTATATTACATTGCATTGCATTGTTCTTTCTAAAGGTGATACTCAGAGAGGATTAAAATATAAAAAGAAATGCAAAAGAAAACACATATAACTAAAAACTCACAAAAATTATGTTTAAGAGAGCGTTAAATTGCCTATACAATTAAAAACCATTTACATATACAAATTTAAAAGTAAAATATAAATGTAGTACAGCACACTAAAGGATACTCCAAATGGTGAAAAAAAATCCTCTTAGAATCCGTGGGGAATCCCATGTGTCCAAATGGGAACCTGTAGCATTCCATTCTTTTCAGAGGGAGGGGGAGCAAAAGTCAGGGAAAGTCCACAGCAGAAGCCTCTGGGACTTTTCCTAAGTTAAAAAACAAACAAACAAATGATGGAAATGCACACCCTTGCCTATTAGGACAACTGAATTGCATTGCATTGCATTGCATTGCATTGCTGAAGAGCACAGCTGATTGGTCAGACATGTGCAGGGGGAGGAGCTTAGTAAGACGGCAGATCATGGAACCACCGTGTTGGATTGTCACCATAGCGATTGTGCCCCAAGACAATGAAACAGGCTCTTTCCTTCCTTTTTTCATTCTTTAAGCAGACAATCACTGTTCTGCACCTTGGATTTAATTTTTTTTTAAATAGCTTAGCTGGGGCATGTTGGGGAGTACAAAAATGTGAGTAATTCACTCACAGCCACCATCTTGATTCTCTGGCATGCCTCCATGTGAACAGCAAACATGGAGAGCTTCACACACTAGCAATCTTGCAGAAAAATCATTGAGACAGATGACAGCTGCTATGAATTGGCATTTCTGCACCCCAACTCACATTTTATTCCCTTGTCTAGACTGACCTTTTGAAAATCCCTTCCTTTGTAAAAACAGTCAGTTCATAAAAGTCTGCCATATTAAAAACTTCTTCACATGCCCATTAAAAGAAATAGGGGGGGGGCAGATTAGCCTCCATAGGAAGATAGTTCCAGAGTCTGGGGACTGCCAGTGTGAAGACCCTCTCTCTTCCCATTGGTACCTACATGCACCTTAAGAACTGGAGAAAGGTCCTTTTCTGTTGTCTCATTACCATTACCACCACTACTATGGAATATTCTATTCATGAGGTTAACCAGGTAGGAAATGTCTTTGTTTAATTCTTCCAGGCTTTTTAAGGTTGCATCCTTTTAATGTTAGGAATTTTTCAATTCAACTGGTATGACCAAAGTACTGAAAATTTTAAGTTCAATTAATATTTGGGGTATTTTTTTAAGCATATGCAATTGGCCTCTTGTCTGTTCCTCTGCATCAACTGAAATCCCTATAGCTCTTTGATCTGCTTTACCTTTGGAGCTTAGTGCCTAATTTTATTATAATGTTTTATATTTTGATTTTTGTTGAATATTTGTTGTTCAAATACTATTTTTTCTTATGGAGCCATTAATTAACAAGAAGAAAAAAGAAAATAACTTATATAATCCAACCCATGACCTAACCTGTGTAGATGCTAATTTTAAGCAAGAACCATGTCAGCTGAATGATGCTGTTTCTACATATTGAAAAGAATGGCCTATTAGCAATAGATTGAAACCAATAGATGACATGACAAATATAGGAAATAATGTGCAAGGATTGAAGACTTTTTTTTTAAATTTTTTTGCCTTGGCTGGATATCCTTGATAGATGTTATCTTTTTAATGAATAGAACTGTATAACATGGTGCCCACTTCACCAAATTAATACACAAATCCCTGTTGAGTAACACTAGGGAGATTATCAGACATGGTGGAATAGGGGGAAAAACTGCATTCCAAACCACGTTTGAAGAATGGGAGAACAGGAAGGGCGACATAACCAGAGGTCCACATCCTCAGCGATTCCTGGGGCGTAGAGCAGCTGAGACAAGCCTTCCGTTTTTTATTGACAGGGACAAGCCACCAATAAAAAGGTACACCTTACTCTTGACCATGTTATGCCCCCAAGATGCTGAAGGAAATCATTGTCTAATAATCTCATCCACGTTCTCCTCACAATCTTCTGATGCTGTTTTTGCCACGTCTGATAATCTCCTAGATCTACCTTGAATTATATGAAATAATTTACAGTTCCTTAGGGTGATGAGAATCAGTTGTATTGCTCCCCTTTAAAATATGCTTCTTTCTTCATTTTTCTATAATATACTTATTTCTTATACTGAAAAAATCAGAGTTGTTTTTCACTGACACAACTAGCGTGAATAAATGAACACAGGGTGAGGAATTTGTGAGCACTCAGCTTAATGTCCACATGATTCCTACTGCTTTTTCTGGGCTCTCAGTCATGCTGGAAGACCCAATAGGTGGACAATGTCCTTACACTCCATGGAGATGTTCAATGTGCTGAGCACATGGGGTGGATAGACTTGCTGCCATGCTCTCCTCTTTCAAGGATTCATTTTTTGGTAGTGATACATAGAATGTGAAACTCGCTACCTTGGAATACCTGGCTGGAACATTTTTTTTTTTACTGGATTTTTGGCATCCATGAAATAATTCTCTTTTCAGTCTTAAGCTTATTTTGCTTTTGCTGCACTCACATTTAGCTAGATCTAGCTTTTGGTGAGTTTTTGTTTGTTTTATTGTCTTTATTACATTATGTTTGTAAATGTTGATGGAAACTGCCTTGGGAAATCTCTTGAACACTGGAGGCTGAAAAACAAAACAAAAGTTTTTTTTTTACACAGTTCATAAGGGAAGAGGACCAGAAACAGACAGTTGGATATAGATTATTTATTTCTTGGTGTAATATAAGGCTGAGAAGAATGTTCAAAAATGGTCAAAAATGTGTTTTTCAAGTGTTTTGAACCTGGACTGCTGAAAATCATCAAAGATGAGGACTTATTCTACACTAAATTCACATGCAATTGTTTTGTGCAGAAATATTATTTTCTAAACAGAAAAAATAATATTTTTTCACAGAAATATTATTTTCTGTCCAAAGTTTCTGTACAGAACTTTTATTTTCTGCACAGAAAATGCTGTTTCCTGCACAGAATGTACTGCTTTCCTTGAAAGAAACCATCATGTGTAAATTTTGCACAAAATAAGTCTTGAAATGTGAATCGTCTTTGGAAACTGCACAGTTTTCAAAGAATTTATCACAGTAAGAAGAAAATTGCTAAAATTACATATTGCTTCCTTTGAAAAGGAAATTAGTGAAAAACTACATCCATGGTATTTTAAAAATGCTGGTGCTAAGTATGATGTCACTATCTTCCCCATTGGGATCTTTTCTTCCAATGTTAAGAAAGAAACGTTGAACTGTTCTGCAGCAACTTGAAATGTTGGCAAAGCACTAAGGGGAGGGGTAAAAAAATCAAACAAACCTCATCCACCTCATTAGGAGAGGTAAAACCCCCCAAACACTCAGAGAATGACAAGTCAATCACTAAAATCTCTCCTATTTTTGTGTTGTAAAGATGTCGTAGGGGCAAATATTTGGCTTAGATCTAATTTATACATAAGAAATATACAAAGCATCATTAGAAACTTATGAATACATTCAAGGAAACTGAGAATATACCTTTCGGTATGGAAAATATTATGATGCATGATCATCCATTTGCTAATCATATTTTTTAGAAGTTGGTGATAAGAACTTAATTTGTGAAATACCAGAGTATCTACTCAAGTGCAGGGATTAAAACTCATACAGCTCCACTAAGGTCAACATCAAGTCACTAACATTTAACACTTATGCTCATGACTCAATTAAACAGGAGGGAACAATAAGGGAGAAGAATACTCTAACTACTGGAAATATAAAAATACGTTGTTGGATTTTCAGCTCTTTTTGTTATATACTATCCCACCACAAAATACCAGTTTTTGTCATGATATGTTCAAAATAACATTCCAACATGTTTTCCACTTGTCATAACTCTTCTGTTTTCCATTTATTTTGCATAACTATTAATAAACATAAAAATGGAAAGGCATCTATGCTTTAAGCAGCATGCCCATTTTTTTCTGTGAGTAAGCCATGCTGAACTCAACATCAGTTACCTCTGAGGAGACATGTACAGAATAGCACTGTACTGTTGCCATTCTAATTGCATTTGCTCAGACGTAAACCTTGTTAAACTCACTAGGGCTTGTCAGTAAGCATGTAGTCATGAGGACTGTATACCCATTTGCCTAGAAGAAAGCCCCACCAAACTCAGGAGCACATACATCTGTGTAGACAGGTAGTAAATTCGTGCTATTAGTAGGGAGGAGCTCAACTGAATTCCATGAGGTTCACTTCCAAGTAAACATGCTTAGGTCTGCTATCTAGTATACAAAGTTGTGCACAGTAACTGTAGCAACCTTAAGAATAATTGTAGCATCTCACTCAGAGGGACAGGTTGTTGATAGCTTGACTCATTTTATTTTTCCCCAATAAGAACTTAGCAAAATTGGCAAATTTCATCAAAATGATGTGAAAAGAATAATTGATTAAATGTTTGGTTGACACAATATTAATGCAGGAGAAATGAAAATGTACAGAATTACTCATCCAGGCAAATCCTTATTCAGTTGTGTTTTTGGAACTGAATAAAAATTTGCCACCACTTTTCCACCCTGACAAACTCTTCATCTTTACCAGCTACATGACAGACAGATACCACATGGTTCTCTCTGCACTAGGAACAGCTGTGCTTATAAATTTAGACTGATACAGATGAGTGAGAATTCCACTCAATCTGATTTTTGATGAAAATTATTAAATTTGCAAATTTCTTTACAAGTGAAATGGAAACAACTTGAGATTAAATCCCCATTTGAACAAAATAGGCAGAAGCAAAACATACATTCATCCACCCATAGAAGCAAGAATGCTGAACAAGTCTTGAAGAGAAACGACAACGCAGAAAGAATCACAACCCGGAAACATCACCCAAGGAGACCTTCTGTTGTGCTTTCTGCAACCAGACTTGTTTACCTTGGATTGGCCTTTTTAGTCATCAGCGCGCTTGCAGAAAGCACAGGATGAGTCCTTCCTGAATCTTCATTTGCAAAGAAAAGCCAGAGAGACTTCAGGAAATCAGTGATAAAAATATACAGCTAATTGCTTGATGTACACAACTCCTGTATCACAGGAATAAGCACAGTGGGATGATTCCAGGCATGCTTAAAGTAGAGCCGTTACAATCAATCAGGCTTAATTTGGTCAAGACTAGCTCCAGTCCCATTGCTTCCATTGAACCTACTCTAATTTAGGGTAAGTCTGAATTATACCCATGGAAATATATTTGAACTGTGACACATTTACAGTGTCTTGAAATCATGCTGCTGAGATATCTTCCAAAGTTTTGACCAAAAGGAAAAACAGGGAGAATTTTAAATAAATATTGCCCACTGGAAATACTAGAAAATATGATTTTATTTTCTTTCTTTCTTTCTTTCTTTCTTTCTTTCTTTCTTTCTTTCTTTCCTTCCTTCCTTCCTTCCTTCCTTCCTTCCTTCCTTCCTTCTTTATGTCACTGTTGAAATGGATCATTAATATAATTAATTGATGTAATTAATGTTATCATACTGGACATATTATACATAAGAAGGGGTATTTATCCTAACTTGTGGATAGTGATTTCACTGTCATGAAACTTCTTTTGTCTAGTATTAATGGGAAAGTGAAAATGGAAGCTATTGCAAAGAAGGAAATCAAAATCTGCCTACCTACATATTGCAGTTCCTACTATATTTCTAACATTCTTCTTTCTTTAGTTTACTAGAAGTTTACTAAAGAAAGTCTGAGGACACAGAAAAAAGGCAATGGGTAAACCTCAAATATACTTGGATAGAGACATTATCACAGTCATATATGATGGGACTGGAAAATTTTCCAGCCCTTGGAAGTGGATTAAATGCACATACATTTTGTAATGAGTGACTGTAATGGAACTCAAGTGAATTATAATAAAATATGGAGTTTTTAAAAAGAAAACTACCCAAAGCATAATGTTGCTGAGAAAACATTTAACAGTTTTTCACTACATGCTATTGTCAAAGTAAATAACTCCCAAAGACAAACTTACAAAATGAGTTTAACTCTAATGTGATGCAGAAAGTCAGTCATTTAATTTGTTAATTAGTATTATGCCAGAAACTATCTATTCAATATGAAGCAAATATGTTTACAATCTTATCTGCCATCTGTTTAATAGATGAGAGAATACTTAGCTTTGGATTCTCAAAGAATGCTTTTTTTTTTAAAAAAAATGTTTCCTGGAGTAGGATGGTGAGATAGATACAGAGATGTAAAAGATTCTGAAGGACACACACACACACACAGTTACACCTGCATGCATGCATACACATACACACGTACACACTGGATGGAAGGAAACTGTACATCATTCTTGCTGTTGAGTATTAAAGATCTAAATGCCAGGTGGCAGATGTTTTCCAGTTGCAGGGAGTAAGTATATATGTAAACATATCAATAAATATATAAAGTGCTGTATTGAATCTTAGTTTACCCTTTCAGGCCATTTTTATGATTTCTCTCTAATTAGGTCTGAATGCTTAGAATATTTGCTGTCCCTTTCCATAATCAGAAATGTGAGATTATTTTTTTTTAACAAAGAGAACCTGCAATTATTAAAATGAATAATTTTAAGTCATTAAAATGAATTCTCCAGGTGCTTTTATAATTGCTTATTTAAAAGATATATTAAATCATCATTTTCAAAAGTAGTTTAAAATAAACACACACATACACACAAACCATCTAATCAACTACTATTACAAGTGCTTGGTTGTATCTTTTCTTCCTGGTTCAAATCATATATTCTGCTGTACTGTAAAGTTAATATATTCACATTTCCTAAATTTTAGAAAAGGACATCATACCTTTTTTTAAAAAAAAAATCTCTCTTTTATCTATTTTAAGTCTCAATTTCTACGTTTTATACTTGGCTTTATTTTTAAAAGACTTATTTTCATTGAACTGATTTATGAAAATTACTGTTCCATATTCAATTGAAATTTACTGAGAAGAAACAAACCACTAGGTGAACACCTGATAGAGGATTTTTCTTTAGGAAAAATAGAGAGTCAGCCTGTGAAAATATGCATTATCATTGTAGATTCTCAACATGACTGTAACTGATGCATACATCTTTATTAAGCTGTTTCAGTTAAATGGCTACATTTTTCCTGCAAAATCTCTGAAACTGAATATCACATGATTCCAACATCACTGCAGCATCACTGTCATGTCTGGAATAATAAATGTTGCTGTTATTATATGTTTAGTCAAATTACCTCAACATAATTCTTCATTAGCTTAATATTTTTAAAGGAGTGCTCACAGGTAATTTGGGAGGTGGGGGTGGAAATCAATAAAGTGACAACAGGTGGGATCATTCAATTTAAGGGCTTTGAGGAATCGCGTGATTATTTTTTTCTTCCCCTTTGTCAGCCACATATGATCATGAACCTTGGCACCCAGTTTACTAATGAGAGAAAATGACATTTTTTATCTCAGCCTGTAGGCTCACCTGCATATGTTGTGATGCATTCGGTCCTCCTATGTAGGCAGAGCCAAGGTGATTAGGTGGAAAATATTCTTTAATAGCATGTTAAAACCCTTGTCCCGCTAGCCAAGTAAGTGGATGATTGGGTGATGGAATTGTAACAGAGACTCCATGGGGGTGAACTAAGTTGTGTCAGTGCATTCAGTTTGAAAATGGTTTTCACTTTTTAATTTCATTTGTTTTGCCGTGTGGAACTGACCTCGTGAGCTTTCATATCCTTAGGGAAAGAGCTCTTCTGAGCCAGCCATGTCTCTGTGTAAACAATGCCCCTTTGTTACATGACTGCTTCTCCCAAGTTTCATTTCGCTCCCTCTCAACCTCCCCCCCCCATCCCCAACACACGCATGATCTTAAGGAAAAGAAGAACGGGTGAGAATTTCATCCTGAGTTTGGTATAATAGGATTCAACTGTTGTCTAATGTTCACAACAATGATGGAGGCTTAACCCCTTAAAATATTTGCCAAGGATATAAAAGGGGGAAAACCCACAACTGCTGAGGTCAGGAACTCAACATCTGTGCTTTGGCTGCCAGAGTATTTCTATGTGCAAACCAATAAAGGGTGGGGGGGGCAAATTAATTGTGTTTGTAAGATAACAAGGTTTAGTTACAGAGGCACCTGACTCCTTCAAACCTTCTGGATAGAATATAATAATCCAGAAGTAGACATTACAGAATTAAATCCATTGTAACATTCTAAAAATGAATTCATCTGTTCCTAATAGTGTTTCAATAGTATCCTAGTAACCTCTCCTGTGAAGCTTCATATGGTTTGTATTTGCAAACACTATTTAGTTAAAAAAAAAGTATTGCAAAGAAGGAAGAGGAGGAGGAGGAGGGAGGGGAAAGCTTGTGTTAAATCTCTTCACAGAGATTGAACTGCTGGAAGAGGAGCAGGTTCCAATGTGGGCAAGTGTATTTGCCAACATGCCATATGGGACCCATGGTTGGGACTTTTTTTTCCTAGAATAATTAAATGTTGATGGCAGAGTTCAAATGGATCATTAAAATTCAGAAGTGTAAGAAACAGATTTTTTCTTATGTTGCTGAACGCTCCAGAGGGCTGAATAGCTAGCAGAAGTGAGGCAGGCTGCGGCAGTGATCAGCGTGTGCTTGTGATAGTACTAATTTGATCATAATATAGTCATCTCTGAAGATTACAGCTATTCAATTAAATATTCTAATTAACCTGAAGTATTAGGCAAATGATACTAATTACAAATATTCTCCTGAGATTCACAGCAATGAAAATCCCACTTGCAACTGATACTTCTGGCCAATGTTTCGTAACACAATGTCCTATATCATAGGCTTTCAGAATATTAAAATGCAGTTAATTTGCCTAAACCTCATTTGTTTAATGGCATTAGCATTTTGTTTGAAATTGTAATAAACGTACATCCCGCTTTCAAGTAAAATTTAAAATGAGTGTACTCTTGGGGTAACTTAAGATTCCTGTTTACAGACCTAGCACTTTATCCAGTCAGCGGAACAGTTTGAGCTTAACTTTCAGCCATTAAACATATTGAAATTGTTTTAAAATGCTAATAATTTGTCTTTTCAAATAAGAAAAAAGGGATATTTTGCAGTAAAATTTCATTATCTTACCCATGTGACCAGTTTCCTACTGTGAAGACCCTAATGCTTGAACTTTCCCTGTAGTTTGTTTTCTTTCCTTTTTCTCTGTAGAACATTTCCCTGGATTTTTTTCCCCCACAGGCTTTTGTTGATGGTTATTTTTGCCGACTTTGGTTTTTTCAAAATTATGTTTCAAAACAAAGCTGTCTCAACCCTTTACATTGTAGACACCTCCTTCCATGCACTTCTAAAAACATTTTGCCTCAACCCAGAAACTGAGAGTGATAAGGTATTAGCCATATATTGACAATTAAATAATTGGCCAGCCCTGAATGGCCTTTCTTGTTCCTTTCATTTCATAGAACCAGTTGAGTATGCTATCAATTATGCAGCTAGTGGGTGAGGAAGCCATTGGCACAGACCTAGTTTTCCTTGAGGGAGTAGACCTGCCATTGGAGTGTACCATTTCAAACTGTAGGTAGAGTGCAATTTGGAAACGACTTGAAAGCACACAGCAAGAGTTCAAATGACTGACAGCTCTTCCACACTGGAAAAAAAAAAAAACCTACCTCTGCGCATAGATGACAACTATCTCTGGGAGAAAGCTAAACTCTTCTACTTGACATTTAGCATTTAGTCTGTGGTTTGTGGGAAGAACTGGTTGCATAGAGCTGTGAGTCTTAAGCTATCTGATGTGGATCACTGGCAGTTAGTTTTCCCCACTGTACTATGGACTAGAACCATATTTGTGCCCATTGGCTACAGTTGTTCCATTCTTTCCTGGAAATTGTCCATGGACTAGCAGTTGATAGCATGTGGACTGTCACCAGTCTGTGGACAACTATTTTGAGTAGCACTGGTACAGAGGACCACTCAATCATCTGAGGTCCAGCTTTCCAGATGAAGTGGTAATGTCAAGCCACTGGTAATTAGTGAAGAATTAGTTCCTTATCTTCCAACACAAGACTGGGATTCCTAATTCTCCTAGGGCTTATCTATATGGGCTAAATACCCCAGCTTGCTGCCATTCCAGAGCACTGCAGTCCATATGTTGCAGGAATTTTGTCCTGATTTGCCCCGGGCTGCCCTCACCACTTCTGGGGCAGATACAGGGCTGGAAAAGGGATGAGCCAGGATAGGGTCTGATAAACTGCAATAAAAATACACTGGATGAGTGTGAACTAAGGCTTAGTTGGCACTATTAATTATGCAAAATATAGCCAGAGTGCATAGAACTTGCCCAAGGGCCCTTTCATATTACACAATTATAGCACTTTTCATAGAATCATAGAATCATAGAATTGCAGAGTTGGAAGAGACCACGAGGGCCATCCAGTCCAACCCCCCTGCCACGCAGGAAATCTTGATCAAAGCATCCCTGACAGATGGCCATCCAGCCTCTGTTTAAAGACCTCCAAGGAAGGAGACCCCACCATGCTCTGAGGGAGGGTGTTCCACTGCCGAACAGCTCTTACTGTCAAAAAGTTCCTCCTCATGTTGAGGTGGAATCTCTGTTCCTGGAGCTTGCACCCATTGCTCCATGTTCCAGTCTCTGGAGCAGCAGAAAACAAGCTTGCTCCATCCTCAGCGTGACATCCCTTCAAATACTTAAACAGGGCTATCATATCGCCTCTTAACCGTCTTTTTTCCAGGCTAAACATACCCAGCTCCCTAAGTCTCTCCTCTAAGGCATCATTTCCAGACCTTTCACCATTTTAGTTGCCCTTCTCTGGACACGCTCCAATTTGTCAATATCCTTTCTTAATTGTGGTGCCCAGAAGTGGACACAGTATTCTAAGTGAGGTCTGACCAAGGCAGAATAGAGTGGCACTATTACTTCCCTTGATCTAGACACTATACTTCTATTGATACAGCCCAAAATCGCATTGGCCTTTTTAGCTGCCGTATCACACTGTTGGCTCATGTTCAACTTGTGGTCTACTAGGACTCCTAGATCCCTTTCGCATGTAGTCTCATTCAGCCAGGTCTACCCCATCCTATATTTATGCATTTCATTTTTCCGCCCTAAGTGCAGTACTTTACATTTCTCCGTATTGAATTTCATTTTGTTAGCTTTGGCCCAGCTCTCCAGTCTATCCAGGTCATTCTGAATTTTGATCCTGTCCTCTAGGGTATTAGCTACTCCTCCTAATTTGGTGTCATCTGCAAATTTAATAAGTATGCCCCTAATTCCCTCATCCAAGTCATTGATAAAGATGTTGAATAGCACTGGGCCCAGGACAGAACCCTGTGGCACCCCAGTGGTTACATCTTTCCAAGACGAAAAGGAGCCACTGCTGAGCACCCTTTGGGTTTGGCCGGTCAACCAATTACAAATCCATTGAACAGTTAACTTGTCTAGCCCACATTTTACAAGCTTGTTTGCAAGAATGTCATGGGGAACCTTGTCAAAGGCCTTACTGAAATCAAGGTATGCGATGTCCACAGCATTCCCTTCATCTACCAAGCTGGTAACTTTATCAAAAAAAGAGATCAGATTAGTCTGGCATGACTTGTTTCTCTGAGAAACAATTAATTTTGAATTGCTGTTGAATCCTAGGAGAAACAATTCATTTTGAATTCCTGTTGAATCCTAGGAGGAATATTTAGAACTTTTATCCAGAGAATTTTAGTGCTGCATGAAACTACAAACCCAAGATTCCATAAGATGTTACTATAGCAGTTGAAAAGGAATATAGTGCTGTAATTTTGTAGTGTGAAAGGGTCCTAGGACTCAAAAGTTTAAGAAAAAAACAATGGTTTATATATTTTTGGCATATATATGATTTTGTATATATATCATATATACTCAGAGTTGTATACACAAGTATTTAGCGAGATAATAAGTTTTTAAAAGAATCTCAATATGGACAGAAGTCTAAATGCAATTACAAATAATATTACTTCTTCTTTGGAAGGATGTCTTCAGTGCTGTTCAGGGGTGCAAAATGTGAACAACAATCATGAAGGAGGAGAGTAGGCCAGCTCTCCAATGCTTATGCACTGTGGGTGATAAGAGTAGGCTACATGTGAGCATCTACTGATGTATAGGTCCTTCACTAGGGATGGAAAGAATATTCCAAAATGGTTACACCCACACACACACCATTTTTCACGTGTTGAGAAATGCTGACAGAAAGAATCCTGCACTAATCATAATTTTCTAGTTTAGGACTTATTCTGTGCAAAATTTTCAGAAAATGCAGAAGATGTTGTTTCCTGGACAGAAAATGCTGTTTTCTATGCAAATAAACCCCGTGCAAATAAATTCACATGTGAATTTTGACAGAAAAGGTCCCAAATTATGAATAAATTATGATTTATGCATAAAAACTGTGTGGTTTTCAAAGACTTTCTCACAGCAGAAGAAATTGCTAAAATTACTTGTTGCTTCCTTTGAGAAGAAAATTAGTGCAGAATTAATTCCTTATCTTCCACCACAAGAATGGGATTCCTAATTGTCCTAGGGCTTATCTATATGGACTAAATACCCCAACTTGCCCCCGTTCCAGAGTTCTGCTGTTCATACAATGCAGGGCTTCTGCCCTGATCTGCCCCCAGGCTGTCCTCACCACCCCTGGGACAGATATGGGTCTGGAATGGGGGTGAGCCAGGATAGGACCTGATAAACTGTGATAAGAAAATACCCTGTTTAATCCAGTACCGCCAGGATGGAGTGGATTGGGCCCCACATGTGCACAGGTGCCTGTCCTAGCATGCTGTCCCCTACTGCCACCTCCAGTTCCCTGGCTCTCCCAGAAGCCAGGCAGGGGTCCTTCAGCATGTGACCAGTACTAGTCACATGCAGAGGACCTTCAGTCACATGTTGCAGGGCCCTTTCCTGGCTTCCAGTCAGCTGAGAAAATGGCAGCAGCAGTAGCTGCAGCAATGGGCTGGCATTCCTGCTTGGATGCTAGCCTCCTTCCTCCGGGTAAGAGGGGCAGAATGGGCCAGATCTGGAGCCAGGATATGCTGGCTGGTGTAGGTCAGCTAGTGTCCTGACAATGTGAAAAACCTACATGTGAACAGCTTCTCCTTTCACACATATGTGCTGAATGTGCAGGTGCTAGGGAGAGAAGCTAGCACAGTGATGGAACTTGGAGTGGTGGGATAAGCTTACTTTCCTCCAGATGACTATGGCTTGCATGATGCATACCTGAATAGGGTTGATATCACAAATATACTACTGTTATATTTGGTCAGGTATTTCTTCTGTGTAGGAATTTCACCTATCTCAAGTCTCATTGATGAGCCCAAACTGACATGAATAAGTGAGCAAAGTTTCTTGCACACCCACACATGGTTGGAGAGATGGGAATTTATATGTTCAATTTAGCAACTCCTTGAGAATGCAGATCTGCGATTGGTACTTATGGATAGAATAAGAAGCCCAGCCTAGGGATTGGACTTAGAATGGAAACAACCACCACAACTTCTTCATTGTCCTACTACCCCATCCTCATCCTCCTCTTCCTCTTCCTCCCCCTCCTCCTTTTCCTCCTCCTTTTCCTGTCTTCTTGTCTCATAGATAGAGTCTTACAGTCCTTTGACAGTGATATTATGGATAGAAATTGGAAAAGTTTCTTAGATACCCCACCTACAGTTCAGTAAGACTCTTGCCTCCATGCCATTCTTTCTCTCCCATTTTTTTTCCCTTTTCATTTTCATAGAACTCAGAGCTACTTTACTTTTCCAAGTTTTTTGTTCTCCTTTGTTGGTATATTTATCTTTTAATTTTTTTAAGAAAATGTATATTTGTTTTATATTATTTTACCACTGTTAGAAAGTGGGAATGGATGTGGATTCTACTTCTGATAGACCATATTGTACCTGTCTGTTATGTTGCTAGTAAAGATGAGAAGCTATTTAAGAAATGGCTATCCTAATTCAGCGCTACAAAGATGGCTGAATATGCAGAAATTCAAATCCAGGCTCTAAAATGCTAAACGCTTAAAACTGTCTAACTACCAGATTGCTTTCTCACATATTTTTTTTAAATCTCATTTTTTCAATCACATTTATGAATAAATATGATGGGTTTTAAGATTTTAGGATTTTGGATTTTAGGATGGCTGGGTACTGTCTGTTACCTTCTGGTGAGAATTTACCAAAATCCCCAAATGTCTTCGTAACTGGGATGGAAAGGACTAGTCTAACTTACCTCTTTCTCATCCCTAGCAGATTTGGGTAAATTCTCCTTAAAGAATGAACCTAACAAAATTCTTACTGGTCCCTACTCTCCAGTGAAGGAACATGTCATAAGGAAGACACTAGCATATTTTGTATTGCTATCTGGAACATATAAATGATGGCTTGAGAGAACATTTATATAGAGCCAACAAAGATGTGTCATCATGTACAGAAGGAGTAACATGATACAAGCTGTATTTATGCACAGAGTTAGTGTAATGCAATGATCTATGGATATGTTCTCTCACAGGGGAGTGAATCTACTGGAGTGATTTACTTTTGTAAAGGAAATGAATACTCCGATGTAATAAAATTGTCATGTACCACATTGATCTCCTTGCTGCAGAGGAAGTGAGGAGGAACTTAAATTTATATAAAATGAATATAATGGAATAATAAATGCAGAGGGAGTAGATATTACAAAGTGATGTACACATTTACAAGGGAGATAAATAGAATGGAGTAGTCCACTTTTATAAGAGAAGGACATTTAGGAGAGTGATATCCACATTTATAGGAATTGAGAGCATAGTACATTCTGGTTTTTTTTGTTTTGTTTTTTTTGAAAGGAAAGAAATAAAAGCACAACTACAATGAAACCTGACTTAACAACTATTTTTTGTTGGTTGCAAACACTCTGTATCAAAGTTGGAGGCTCTTATCCAAAAATGGAGTGGGTAGGGAAGAGTGAGAGCAGGCAGAATACTTTCCAGTTCCAGATGCCTAAACCTGAGTCTTTCAACAACAAACGTTATGCTACTAGATTATAGAATCATAGAATCAAAAAATTGCAGAGTTGGAAGAGACCACGAGGGCCATCCAGTCCAACCCCCTGCCACGTAGGAAATCTTGATCAAAGCATCCCTGACAGATGGCCATCCAGCCTCTGTTTAAAGACCTCCGAGGAAGGAGACCCCACCACGCTCTGAGGGAGTGTGTTCCACTGCCTAACAGCTCTGACTGTCAAAAAGTTCCTCCTAATGTTGAGGTGGCATCTCTGTTCCTGGAGCTTGCATCCATTGCTCCGTGTTCCAGTCTCTGGAGCAGCAGAAAACAAGCCTCAATGTGACACCCCTTCAAATACTTAAACAGGGCTATCATATCACCTCTTAACCATCTTTTTTCCAGGCTAAACATACCCAGCTCCCTAAGTCTCTCCTCATAAGGCATCATTTCCAGACCTTTCACCATTTTAGTCGCCCTTCTTTGCACACACTCCAATTTGTCCATATCCTTTTTGAATTGTGGTGCCCAGAACTGAACACAGTATTCTAGGTGAGGTCTGACCAAGGCAGAATAGAGCAGCATTATTACTTCCCTTGATCTAGACACAATACTTCTATTGATGCAGCCCAAAATCACATTGGCCTTTTTAGCTGCCGCATCATACTGTTGACTCACGTTCAACTTGTGGTCTACTAGGACTCCTAGATCCCTTTTGCATGTAGTCTCATTCAGCCAGGTCTCCCCCATCCTATATCGATGCATTACATTTTTTCACCCTAAGTGCAGTACCTTACACTTCTCTGTATTGAATTTCATTTTGTTAGCTTTGGCCCAGCTCTCCAGTCTATCTAGGTCATTTTGAATTTTGATCCTGTCCTCTAGGGTATTGGCTACTCCTCCCAATTTGGTGTCATCTGCAAATTTGATAAGTATGCCCCTAATTCCCTCATCCAAGTCATTGATAAAGATGTTGAATAGCACTGGGCCCAGGACCAAACCTTGTGGCACCCCACTGGTCACATCTTTCCAAGATGAAAAGCAGCCACTGCTGAGCACCCTTTGGGTTTGGCCGGTCAACCAATTACAAATCCATTTAACAGTTAACTTGTCTAGCCCACATTTTACAAGCTTGTTTGCAAGAATGTCATGGGGAACCTTGTCAAAGGCCTTACTGAAATCAAGGTATGCGATATCCACAGCGTTCCCTTCATCTACCAAGCTGGTCATTTTATCAAAAAAAAAGGGATCAGATTAGTCTGGCATGACTTGTTTCTCTGAAACCCATGTTGACTTTTTGTGATTATAACATTGCCTTCTAAATGTTCAGAGACTCTCTGTTTAATGATCTGCTCTAGAATCTTCCCTGGTATTGATGTCACACTAACTGGATGATAATTGTTGGGATCCTCTTTCCCCCCCTTTTTGAATGGCAGTGTTTCACCACTTGCTATGTATATAAAGGAGAAGGAATGCACCAGTGTGTGTGTGTGTTTGTAAAGGATCACAATAATATTAGTCTTTGAGTAAGTCTTCTTTGCACCTATTCTGTCCCACAGAATGGGAATTTGTTACACTGACAATATGACATTGCCCCACAAAATGTTATTCCATCTCTAGATGGACAAATCTGCTACTATTGCTTTCTCCCACATTCAGAATTTTCAACTTCATCCTTTCTGCCAATTTTTTTGAAGACAGTTGTTCTCTGGACCTGGCCTTACACCCCCTCACTCCAATAATTCATAATTCAGCTTATTAGACACTTCATATGGTTTTCAGTAGACCAGGACAACCCAAACATCAGGGCTATTGAAGGTTACTTGAAACCTACGAAGAGGTCTTGGAAATTCCCCCAAAACAGACATGCCCAGGACGTGATTCAGCGAAGCCCCCTCAGATAGTAGTTAGGGTGGAATGTGCTAATCTCCCTGGACACACCTGCCAGTGAGTCAGACTCCAAAAACAAGCAAGTGAACGGAACACCCATTATAGTGCAACGGTCTTCCTTCACACCCCTGTCTGCCCATGATGTGATGGTTGCCTTAAACCCATAAGTCCCAACCATTAACAGTAATCATCGAAGCTGGAGTTTCCATTGTTTAACTCAGAAACTCGCTCAAGCATTGTTCTTCACTTGTTGGGTATAGCTATTACCCCAAATCATAACCAAAGTGTGCACAGTTCTTCAGATGCTGTTACTCTGCTGGTTTTCTGTCACACCCTCTGATCCAAATCTGAGTCTTTCTCTGTTGCACAAATCTTTGGTATCTTGACAGGTAATTATTGCACATTCCCCAAAACTATTCATCTATTGAAATACTTCCTCCTAATTCTTCATTAGCCTTGTGTGATTGCTTGTGAAAGTGATTAAATGTGTGAATGCTTCCATAATTATTTTTCAATAAAAAATATTTTTATTTCATTTTTGGCTTGGGGTCTTTTCTGTTAGTACTGTTATACACAGGTGTAAAGATCCTGAAGTTACCCAACCTCTCACAGTTATCCTTTTGAGCTACTTAAAATTCCCCAATCAGAGGTCACAAGTAGGTTCCAGGGACCCCATACAATTTGGGTAACAAGTTGTCAATTCTTCTCAAAATGTGAACCAACAAAATTCTACACTTACACCGGCCATGTTCACTTGCTAAAACTACTCTGCCAACAGAGGGTGATTTTTTTTTACTTACATGTCACAGAGGTGTTAAAAGATGAGGACCCCATTAGAAAAAAAGACACGGGGATCCTAATTCAGCATTACAAACATGAAGTACACATGGATCCGAAGTTCATCTTTTAAGAGCTAAACATACGAACTTCTGTGGATGCATGAGCAAATCTGTGAGTTTGCCTCCCATATTCAAATGTTTTCAGTCTCCAGTTCTTTCCAGTAAATTTATGAAGAAATCTTCAAATTATTGAAAGTCCTCATGCAAAAATGGATAAAAACAAATGCTTACCCATCACTGTTCCCATAATGACCAACTGCCACCATATCTTTTCTGGTACTGGAGCTTCTGTGTGGACTCAAGGCAGCTGAGATTCTTACCTACATTCTTAGCTCAGAAGGATTTCCGTGATTTTATCATGTCAGCCTTGAAACCATGAAATATGTCTAGGATCTTGGAATGACAAGATTATATTGTGACCATGTCCAGTAGTTTTCTGTTTTGCATAAGGAACCAATCCAACAGGATCACATGGCCAGGTTTTGTGGTACAAGACAATTAAACAGTTGATTTAAACTCCATTTTTGCCTGTCCTTGTAAACAGCAATGGTTTCTTTTTCCATTTATTTTCCTCCTAATTCCCCTTTCCATAATTACAACTCTCTCTGATGCCACTCCAGTGGCCAGCAGGGGTTACAGTCATAACTTTGCATTCTAAACAGGCAATGTTATGCCAACTGGGGCAGCCAAATTGTTGCCTCTGATGATATCTGGCAGAGAGTGCCTGTTCTGAATGGTCACAAAATTAACACAAACATAACTATTTTTGTTGAAGGGAGAACAGAGACTCCAGAGAGAATTTTTAACCCAGCTTTTATCTATTCTTATATTGACCCACATACACTTCAGCTTGGTAACACCTCCTGAAGAAAGAAACCCAAGGACTTTTCTCCAGGAGAAATATTTTATCTCCAGAGCCATATTCCATTAAAACCTTCTTTTTTAAGCCATTCTATTCTACTTAAAGATTACTTTCTAAAACACAGACAGCCTCATTCTATGTAGTTTATATAAATGTAAATCTACTTGTTTTAACAGATCTTTGTACACAAAAAAGACATGCTTATATCATGTATTCTTCAATGCTCAATACATTTCTCATATATTTTATCAGTGATCCAGACAACAACCCCATAAGGTAGGCTTGGGTTTTCAAGGTGCTATGCCCTTGCAAAACAGTCCTTGCAGAGTAGAATTGATTCCAATTATCTTCAGCATAAGAGATAGGAGAAAGGCTGGGAAAATGTGGCCCTGAGGCAGCATGTAGACTCCCCAAAGCTGTTTCGGTGACCTCAACCCCTCAGGTTTCCTCAGACTTCTTTTTTCTTGCTCCCCCACTCCCGATGAATATACAGTTGTTCCTTCACATTCACTGGGGTTTGGTTCTAGGACCCCCCGTGAATACCAACATCCGTGAATACTCAAGTCCCATTATATGCAATAGCATAGTAAAATGGTGTCCCTTATATAAGATGGCAAAATTAGGTTTGCTTTATGGATTATTATTTTTTTAAGAATATTTTCAACTTGTGAATACTTAAATCCATGGATACCAAATCCGTGGATACAGAGGGACAACTGTACTTTTCCAGACTCCCCCTGGAGAGGCTGCCACTTTTTCAATAGCCTGCAGGACTGCCCTGCTTTGTTTAACACCCCCAAATACAATTGTGTAAAACAAACAAACAAACAAACAAAAACACACACACAGAAGTGAATTTCCATCCACTGCACATTTTTTGTTTCCAGTTCTTAGAATGTTGGCCATTTGTGCAATCCCCAGAGGGTTCTAAGGCAAAAACCTGCCCTCCCCATTTGCTGCAGCTGCCCGCCCCCATACTAGAAGAATAAGATAGAAGATTTTTAAAATTTGAAATAGTAGGAAGCCTCCAGAATTTCAAATTCCATCTCAGAGGGTGCAATGAATCTCCTGTGAATTTTATTCCAGAATTTAAAGAGCTATCTGCTGACCCTATCCCCTAACAGGTTCACCACCTAGGATACTGCCTTGAAATCTGGAAGCAGATTCACTGCACCTCTGACATGGAAGCCACCCCCCCCCCGTACCTGTGAAATTAGTAACATTAAACAACACATACAAAAAAATTAATTTGTCCCTTATGTAATCATAAAGTGCACATGTGCACATTCTTGAACAATAAATGATTACTCTACATGCTGTCTATCTTGCTTTTTCTGCAGATTCCTAGCACCACAGTGCTCACAACGTGGTTAAAAAGAAACAATTCTGCTCTGAATGGAATCAGTATGAAATCAGGCAAGTGTGAAAAGCTGCAAAGTAACTATTTTGTTACATGTTTTTATGACATAATTATATTGATCTGAAAGACATTCATCCAGAACCACAACCTATTATACCCTACGAAATAAAGAAAGCCTGTATAATCTTTTCAATCACTTGATATTCATGGTCTTATTCAAAGGTCTCTGAATATGTCATGTGTGTAATACCAATGCAAAATTTGGCACCATAGTCACTACCAGCAATATGTTTCAATAAGGTAATTTTCTTGCTGCCTAGGAAGATCAGCGGGGTGCAATCCTGAACAAAAACAGAGTATGACATCTTATTCAAGCATACATCTGGAAGACAAAACTATACTTTATTAAAGGAAAATGGGATTTCAGGATTGTTTTGACAAGCGGTAAAAATGCTCACCTCACTTTACATATAGTATAGAATTTAAATTTTAAAGCCATAGTAAGTCAAAGGCTGGAGGTTTAATGAGAGGCCTCTTTCTTCCTAATTATGTAAATATACCCCCACTCCCCACACAGAGGTAATATTTTCTATACTATATGCTGAAATTTGTTGTAATTATAAATAGTTTGTACATATGTGTTCTTTTATTTTTGAGGTAAATCATACTGTCAAATGTTATTGTACTTGTGTTGCTAGTGTGTGCCATTTATATTGAATCCACCTTATGGTGACTCTTTCACAGGGTTTCCTCAGCAAGATTTATTCAGAGGTGTGCTTTTCCCTTCCTCTTAGACTGATAGAGTATGATTTTGCCCAGGGTACCTGGTGGGTTTCTGGCTGAGTGGGGATTGGAATCCTGGTCTCCCAGAGTCTGAGTCCAATGCTCATTGCTCAAACCACTACACCATGCTGGAATGAAGCATTATTATCTTCACATTGCTAACATTCAAGTCGCTAGTTCACATTGTCACATCCTCCACAGAGCACATGTCCACATGTTTCCTCTCCCACCCCACACAGACTAAAAAGTGGGACATGTGATGTGAAATCTGCACAACTATGTAAAATGCACAGCTATTGGTTATTCATTTAATGCATTTCAAAGCATCTTTCAAGACTGTGGTCTTCTCAAGACAGCTTACAACACATACACACACACACACACACACATTACAATATCATTGTGACAGGTTCATAAAATCTGAAATTAATTTTAAACAAATTTAATATCAGTTTAAAAACCAGTCAAATCCAAAACAAAAATATAATAAAAGACTGTGTCTGTAATGAAATAGAATATGTACCTGATTGTCAGAGCCATAGCTCCAAGACCATGAAGCCTTAACACTTGAAATTTTGTATGCATACCAAGGGAATCATAGGGCTTTGGTTTTTACATACATTCATTATTTCTAATTAACATTAGGGTAATTGAAGCTTGCAGTACCATCTTGCATCATTAGGTGGCAGACTTCTCTAACTAGTCCATAGTTTTATAGCTTGAAACAATATAAGGCAAGATGAGAGTAGTCCAAGGGCTTGACTACATGGGTGGTGGTGGTAAAAATCTGGATAAAATTTAGACTACTTTGACCTGGAGCTGCAGTGAATGAAACTTGGACTACTCTGGACTAGATTTAAGCACCACACCTTACCTGCCAAAGCTTGGGTCTGCATTCAGACTTTTACCCCCAATGAAGCAGAAAGATGTGTTTTTAAAGTTTATTTTAAAACAGTTGGCTTCTATTCAAAGCTATTATTCACAGTTAGAGCTTGACTCTGAGCACCATGAAAGCAAATCCCCAGCAGTAGTTACTCTCTCTGAAGTCAAAATGGGTGGCCAGCCTGACGATGGTGGGGCAGGCCAGTTGTTCTGATTTCCAAGAGGGTGACTAGTGTCAGGGTTTTGCTTTTCTGGTGCACAATCACCCTCTCTGAGCTCTGTGAAAGAAAAGCCCCGGCACTAGTCACTCTCTCTGAGGTCAGAATGACTTGGAAGGGAGCTCCACAGCTCAGAGAAAGTCCTGTCTCATCATTTTTTGAGAGGCAAATAAACTAGCAACTTTCCACATGTCACGTACAGAAGCTGACCAGCTTCTACAATGATGGTGGGGCAGGATTTGTCAACACATCTAGAGGAGGTGCACAGGATTCAATATCTGGCACTAACAACTCTCTGCTTCAACACACTACTGCTTCTGTTGCTACTGCTGCCATGAAGGGAAACTTGTAGTAGACTGAGTAGTGGGGCACCTCCCTGCTTGGCCCATGAGTTGCCAACAGCTGCCACCACCCACCACCCCGCCTCTACTTGTTTGCCACCTCACTCAGTCTAATGGAAGGGACCAGCCCTGTGGATACAATGGTTTTACTTTATGCTTGCTGGGAGATACTAATTTTCCCATTTATTAATGTCCAAATTACTGTGGTTTTAGTCATGTATTTTTTTGTTTTGTTTTGCAAGCCAATGTTTTAATTTACATGTGGTTTTATATTGTGATGACCTATGGAGATATAAACAATAAATTGTGCTTGATTTAAACAACATTCAATGAAGTCTTCCTTAAAAGCACTGATGCTATTCAAACTTTCTATTACATGTTTTCTACCCAGAGTTTGTTCTCAATTTTGTAAATGAAAGGAGATTGGTGTTTTGCTATTTGAGTTTTTAAAATGATTTGTTAGGAGGCTGCAGCTGCAGTATGAGAATACCAAACACAGCTTGAAAACAGAGCTGCTAAATGCGTTGTGGAAAGTGGAAGGGGTGTTGGGCTAAGTATATTAAAAATGGCACTGCTTCACACATAGGAGTGGAAGATCCTGGTTTAATCTATCCAAATAATAACGCCATTAAGAAACTATTAGGATAATTTTAACCAAGCTAAAACCTTATTGCAATTCAACTACTTTACCTCAATCACCTCCTCTCAGCAGATGAAAAATTGATAGTTGCCTTTGACTAATCTTCTCAAAGTCAACACTGTGTTATAGGGTGGCTGTTTCTGCCTATTCAAAATTGCTCATCTTCACAAAGAGGAAATGTCATCCGCAAACTCTAGGCTTGACAGGAGTGCTGGAAGGGAGGCATACAAAAAGACATGACAATGATGGATACTCCAGCACTGCAGTGCTTGTTGATGTGAGTGATGGCGGACCAGGGACCATTTGTAAACGGATTTACCTTTGTTTCTGCTATCTTAACTCGAAAAGTCACACTTTTTTCTTTTAAAGGCTGCAATGTGTTTTAGGCTTTCAACATTCCGTGTTCCCCATAAAAGAATGCAGAAAGGTTATTTATAAACTTCAATGGCTCCTAAGAAATAAGAGGAATAGGGAAATTGTTACTCCTTGGAGCCGCACAGCTTGTAATCTTTCATTTAGAAGCCATCTTTGAAAAGACAGACCAGCTCAGTTCTCCCTTGATAACTATAATGAACAATCCTTTAAAACCCACTGTAACTTGCAAGAGAGAAATAGCATCAGTCAAACACTGCAAATGATATTGCACAGAGCAACATTATGGCCCTCTCTAAACATACCAAAATCCTATGGCTAAACTTATAGTTTACATGCACCACAACCACTACTACTACTACATACACCACTACTGTACTTCCTCCTCCTCCTTCTTTTGTCAAATCTTAGCATGACAGCTTTGAGTGTAGCATGTAGTATAACCCTGTAAATAAAACTTTGCAGAAGAGTTTTCATGAATATGTGTGTGCATGCACATAAGCGTAGATAGGGATGGCTTTTCAGTTTTCTGCAAATGTCAATGTGACCACACAGTGGCTGAAATCCTGTAAGTGGCATATGCAAACACTGTTGTCATGTGCCATCAAGTCATTTCCAAGTTATGGTAACCTAAGGTGAACATATCATGGGGTTTGCTTAGCAAGATTTGTTCAGAGGGGGGTTGCCTTTACCTTTGCCTTCCTCTGAGGCTGAGGGAGTACGATTTGCCCAAGGTCACCCAATAGGTCTCCATGGTTGAGCAGGAAATCCAACCCTTGGTCTCCAGAGTTGTAGTCCGACGCTCAAACCACGACATCATACTGGCTCTCCCATTATGCTAGGGTATGTACTTCTTGGTCATTTGAGAAGGAGGCATTAAATAATTCCTTCTGCAGTGACCCCTCCATACACTCAACCTCAGCCTAATGTGAAAGAGTGTGCTCCAAAGCCAATCAGTGCCTGGGAGGACCTACACTGGAGTTCTTTCTGGAAGGGCAGCTGTCTGTGAGGATGCAGTCCAGCACCTCAAGCAGAGGTTGCACTGGGAAGGGGAAGATCAGCAGAAGTACACCAGTGGGGCTTTGTGCTCAACTTGCACTGAACAGCTTCCTGGGAAAGTCTCCTGTTTTGGGTGGGGTGTGGGGAGAAGAGTTATAAATAAAATAAATAATAACATCAATAAATAATGAACAATTTGTCTCAGACTGAAAATTTTGTTCTTAGCTCTCATATTTGTATGGTATGGGTTTGCCGTATCTTCAGCTTTGTTCTACAACAGTGCCACGAGCAACTTCCTCTTAGGAAAGAGTTAGGACAGGCACCATTTTTCCTTCTTGTAGGAGCAGTGACTTCCAGTCTTACCAATTGTCCCCATCATCTAACCTTGGCTTCAAATTCAAAGATACTTTTGAATTTTGTTATGAATAAATGACATCTCACTAAAGAAAGGCAAATGTATTGCCCCTCACAAGACATCAACAGCATACCATTCTAAAATATGCAACTTTTCTTGCCTCGTGGTTATAACATGGGTCTCATTCAAAATTTTGCTTTCAAGAAGAATCTTTTCTTCTGTTGAGCAACCTGGTATATTCCTACTTGGTTATTTCAGACTGTTCAAAATGATTCCCAATCAACTCTGACGAATGTAATACAGCATGTCAGTAAATTTGGGACCACTGGGGGAAAGAAAGCAAATGAGTAATAAGCATCTTGATATAGTTTGTCTGATGACAGTGGGACAGACAGATACATAACTATGTTTGGGGAATAATGAAGAGAAGTAGAGGATGTTTCTGCAGCAGAGATAGGCACACTTAATCTTGATTTACAAACTCATAATGACGTGCATGTGCAATGTTTCTTGGATCAGTTTTTGAAGCACACCCTAAGAAACCTTCCCCCTTAGAATTCTGTTGAGCATTTACAGCACAATTGGAATTCTATGCTTGTTGATTCAAGAATAAGTCCCAGTGCATATAATGGAACTTACTTCAAAGTACATAAAGTAAATCTACAGATGCTTGCAACCTAAGGGCCAAAGCAGACACTACATTAAAGGTGTAGGCCAGCATTCTATATCAGCTTCTTAGTTAAGTATACTTGATCCATGCTCTGATCACAATAGTATCACAACTGTGACTGAGTAGCAACTGTGAATATGAAACAACTGCCCACTATTGCCATGATTATAACTTCATCCACAACATACTTTATTGGGCTTCAGCTATATAGAAAGAAGGAGGTCCATTCTGCCAATGATCAGAGCATAGGTGAACAATATTTCTGTCAGGTTTGGAGGTGGGTAGGCCAGCACAGGCTATTTAGTTAAGTATCCTTAATTACATAGCTGAATGAGAATAACAGCAGCTATCTCCCCACCCCTCATTTGACTCTAGAGCAGGCGTGGGCAAAGTGCTCCCCTAGGGATGTTTTTGTGGCCTCCAAGGGTCAAAAAGGGTTTTTTTTAAAAAAAAAAAATTCCAATTTTGTTTTCACTCCAAAATGCCCCCAAATGACCTCTAGGTGATGTGGAAGTCACTCCCATCACATTTGGAGCCCTCTTGGGCCCCACAGGAGTCAAAACAAAGTTTTACAAAAAATTTCAAAAAATATTTTGCCTCAAGATGACCCAAATGCCTTCTAGAGACCCAGGAATCCCCGAAAACATACTTAGAATGCTTCCATGTCACCTAGAAGGTGTTTTTTGGCATTTGGGGGCAAACATTACTATTATTATTATTATTATTATTACTATTACTATTACTATTACTATTATTTGCTGTAGTGGGTACAGTGGGGTGGGGTTTGCAGCCCTCCAAGGTCTGCTGGGGGCTGCAATAATAATAATGTGTGTGTTGTGTATTACTATTACACAACACACACATATACCCTAGAACAACCATTAAAAGAAATCAGCAAAGGCCTGCGGAAACAAGAAAGTTTTTAATTGGCTCTGGAAGGAAGACAGGGAGGGTGCCAATCTGACTTCTCTGGGCATGGAGTTCCAGAGCCTGGGGGCAGCCACTGAGAAGGCCCTCTCCTGAGTTCCCACCAGATATTCCTGGGCGGGTGGTGGGACAGAGACAAGGGCACCCCCAGCAGATTGAAGAGCCCCGGCTGCTTTATAAGGGAACATATGGTCCTTCAAATAACCTGGACTTGAGCCATGTAGGACTTTAAAGGTCATAACCAGCACTTTGAATTGTGCCCAGAAACAGACTGGCAGCTAATGTGACTCCTAGCCTTCCACAGTTGCCCACACCTGTGGGCCTGATCCAGTTTGGGGTCTATGACTTGGCCAGCTTTAACCCATCTAATCTACATCAATCCTGCTGAGTCTGCAATTTTTATTTCAAAATATTGGTCTGAACTGGGATCTGTGCACTTACATTTGAGTACCAAGCAAGCAAGCAAAAAAGACCTGACAGCTACATATAAGTCTTTAAAATTGCCTGCTTTGGTCCTATTTTTTACTTATGGAGGAGGCCTAGGTTGTAACACAGTCTCAGTCTTAAATTTCCTTTGTGATCTTGGATTATTTCTTACATTTAGCTTCAATTTCCCATGCCTAAAACCACCAGTTTTTTATGTAAAGAATTTTTTTGAAAAATGTGCCAAATTTTGAAAAATCTCACAGTAATTAATCACTTTCCCACAGGGCCTATCCTGTCCTGCTTAAATTAAGCTTTTTCCCTCAGGTGCTTTGAAAGACCCTGGGCTTATCTAGACCTGTCAGAATACTCTGTCTTCCTGCCAGAGTATTCTGGCCCCAGAATTGGCCTGCCCCCCCCCCATTTACCATGACGAAGCAGGAAGGAGTCCATACCAGCCAGTGTTGGAGGGTGCCTTCCCCACTGTTGCTCATTGCAATGTCTGAAGCCAGGAAGGAGTCCCTCAGCTATGTGATCAAGATTGGTCACATGCAGGGGCCTTGGTCATCTGCTGGGGGCCTCCTTCCCAGCTACAGTGGTAGTGGCGTCCAGCGATGGAGTCTAGTGTGCATGCATGGACCCTGCCTTCCTGCATCAGACCCATTCAGGTTTTCCCAGATAATGTGGGTTTTCCTGGGTGTTTTATTAAAACATTTTAAAGGTCTTTACCCCAGCTTCCACATGGCTTTGCCTCTGGTGTCATCAGGACTGCCCTGAGGAAAATTGGTACAAGAGCCCTGCATTGCTTGGACTGCATATGGGGGGAAGCCATGGTAAATTGCCCATCTAGACAACCCCCCTGTCCCATCACTAGGGGGAAAACAAGATTCACTCACCAGGTTGGTCCATTTTTTGTACATGGAATGAGGGGGGGGGGTAAACGTCTTAGGACTTTATCAAACCTAAACCCCATTAATATGCCTGTGCCACTAAAACTAAAATCGAACATATCCCAGCAAAATCACCCCCCTACCAAACCTACCTTTAGCAGTGCAAAAAGGCATCCCTGGCAGTAATGGAGCACAAACGGAGCTCCATTTACTTCCAGGTTCCAGATCTCAGCCATTCTCATGAGAAGACACTAGTGTGGCAAATCTGAAAATTAAAAAAAGAAAAGAAAAAGAAAAGAAACAAAGAGTTCACACAAGCACAGAAACACACTTTAAAAGTCCCAAGTACACGAGGGGAGGTCATAAAAAGAGCATCTCCTACCTGGCTGTCATGATCTCACCTGGAAGTGTTTGCCCATTGATGCTGTATTCACGTGAGCACAATGGCACAAGGATTCAAATGCTGGCAACAAAGCACCAGGGGAGATCTATTGATGGCTTGGGCCATCAATAAAAAAAGAATGGCTTTTGGATTTAACATGATCATAAAAGGATGGTGTTGTCTGGTATGTACACCCTTTTGTGATCATTAGGCATCCTTATGATGCCATATTTGCTGGATCTGATAAAGTCCTTAGGCAAGTGACTGTTTCTTTGCCTCAGTTTCCCATCTACAGTATGGCAATAACAATACTGGCATCTACCAGAAAGGAGTCATTAATGTATCTGAAGGAAACTATCATTATCATTTCCACATCATTCAAAATTAAATGAAAATTAAATGAAAACTAGGACATATGTGCTCAAGCAACATCAGAGTGTGGTCAAGGTAGCAAAAGTTGTTAATGAGGAAGAGCACTCAAGCTAGAAACGGCTACAGGAGTTTACTTGCAGAGGAGGACAACATTTTGCCCTACCTCTCCTCTCACCCCTGCTGTATTGGTTGAGTACAAACTACTTTTGCACTTTGAACTCAGTGTGCAGCAATTGAATTAAACTAAGGACAAAGAAGAAACTGGAATGAGGAGAGATAAACTGGGACATTTTAAAAGCAGCTGAAAAAGTGGAATGACAGAGGGATAAATTGAAATGGTCAACTGAGACAGTTGGAGGTTATGCAGTTTGATGTGGTGTTGCTGCTGTTTCTTGCACCATAACCTGTACAAGGAATGTTCACAAAGCAGGTGCCTCCCTGCAGGGGTGCAGCTGTTTTGTGGTGAATGTTGGCATTGTCCCTGCTTAGATAAGAATGCTATTCCATCATGGATTCTCCTTCATCCTCCAAATTCCCAGCACTACAGTAACCCAAAACTTCAGCCAAGCACTTAGTAATATAGCTTACACATTCAAAGAAAAAGGACAGGCAAAAATACCCAGGGAATCTGAACAAAGCAAGTAAAACAGTTCTAGGTATGCACAATTGTGGGTGTTTCATGCTCTACAAAGCTAGAAATTTGAAGGTTGAAGGAAAAATTCATTGGGGGGAAGAATTCTTATTTGAGGTTGGTATGAACTCCTTCCTGCTTCGTCATGGTAAAGGGGGGGGGCAGGCCAATGCCCCTAATTTTGCCCACCCTTTAACTACTCCCCTGCCTCCCTGAGACAAGGACCTCTCTCAACTTTGCTTAATTCCTCAGATCACTTGAAAAAAATGACAGTTTTCAAATGCTCAGAGACTTTTCCTTTATTATCCTCTGTCTCTTTCTCTTTCTCTCTCTTTCTCTTTCTCTATTCTTCCTGCAGATCTGGCTCACTGATCCCACATTATCTGCACAGAACAGGATAGAATCCAGACCAGCATGCTGGCCGGTCTCTGAAGCCACCACCGCTGCTGCCCGTGTTGCCAGGATGCCATCCCACAGCACGTGAGAAAGGATCCCTACATGTGATCAGCCTTGGTAACATGCTGTGAGACTCCTTCCTGGCTATGGGAAGGGCTATGAGTGAGGGAAATGGCAGTGTCAGCAATGGGTCTGTGCTCTTGCAGTCATGAGAGGCCCAATCCATTTTATTTTTGCTGGAGTGGATTTTACTAGGTATTATTTTAAAATGATGTAGCAGGCCTTATCCCATTTTCTCCCTATCTTGGCCCCATCTTTGCCCCATGGGTCATGAGGACTGCCTGGGGGCAAAACAGGGAAAAAATCCTGTGTCATCAGGATTGCAGGGCTCCAAGATGGGGTAAACTGCCCATCTAGACAAGGCCTCAGTTTCTGTCTTTTTGTGTGCGAGTGTAAAGAGCAGTTCCCCACCATTGTTTCTTGGTGTATTTTGAGAATAGAAGATCTAACTCAAAATCAGAAGGATTTCTGAAAAATTGTGTTTAAGATAGGACAGTCATGTGAAATATACTCTTATTTCTCTTTTAGAATTCTACCATTTCAGATTAAGCTGTTCTGTTCCAAAATTGCCCTTTCAGCTCATTTCCGCTTCTGATCTTACTGAATTGCCGTTAAACACACACTCAAGAAACACTCAAGTGCTGTTGATTTCAATGTATTTTACGCTTCCTTGATATTCTTAAAAGAGCAAGCTTACCTGTAAATCGCTTTGCAAACACAAAGTCCTATGTAAGTGATAAGCAGCAGCTCTTCAGGATGAATATACACATTTATAATTAGGCTAATCCCAATAGGTGGCAACAAGTACAATCCTGAAAGCAGAATCTCTGTGTCGCTCATTCACATATGGAAAATAGTTTGCAAATAAAAGCAAACCTGTGTGGTCCATGCTGCCTATACAACTACTTTATGTAGAAACCTCATCACGCTTGACATATTGACTACAGCCCTACAAAGGCTGCATTATAGGCTTCCAGCAACTTGGAGATCTGAGAGCCTTTATTTTTACAACAGTGGAGAAGATCATATTCCACCGGAAATTATATTGATAGTTCTAAATAACTGAAAGGGCTAGAGGTCCTTTTATTTATAGATTTCTGCTTCTTGTTCACTTATATTTTATTTCATACCAGGGTCCAAGCTGTATTTCTTTCCAGATGTAGAGAAGAGTCTTGTAAATATAATTTCTTTTTAGTGTGTTTCTGTGTGTTTGCATACACATAAAATATAGTGGGAGGCTTTTGTGTGCTCTGCATCTGTGTTGTATTTATTCTCTCTTCTCCTGCCCAGTTGTTTCTATAGTGTGTGTGTTGTTACTCTACAGTGTTATCTTCCTTGGTGGATAGTGTTTTGAAGGCACATGGCAAACATGTATGCATGTAAGCAAGGCAGGTATGTCAAAGAAATGAATTGTATTACTTTAAAAAAACAAATAAAAATATAGATCAATTTGGGGTGTGTCAAGTATTTCTCAGAAATGAATAATTCAAATATCAAAACAGCAATAAAGACTTATCGCACTACACTCTTATAGTGCTATTATTCTTTAACTGCTTTGGCTGCCTCCTTGGAAATCCTGGGATTTGCAATTTAGGGAGGGGCATTTAACATCTCAGCCAGAGAGCTCTTAGGCCTCACTAAACTACAAACCCCAAAATTCCACAGGAGGCAGCCACAGCAGATACAGTGGAATAATAACACTATAACAGTGTAGTGTGATAAAGTCCTTAGACCCTTCTTCAGAAAATGAGAAAACTTTTGAAAAAGTTTGACTAGGGCTGCTGCTACCACACTGAAGAAATAAGGCAGTTTGACACTGCTTTAATTATTATGGCTCCATCCTATGGAATCCTGGGATTTGAAGTTTGTTGTGGCACTAGAGCACTCAGTCAGAGAAGGCTGAATATCTCACAAAACTACAAATCCCAGGATTCCAGAGCTTGAGCCATGGCAGTTAAAGCAGGGTCAAATTGGATTATTTTTACAGTGCAGATGCAGCCTAGGAAAGTTAGATCATAGCTAGGAAGGCTTCTGAAAATCTTGTCACCTGTTTTCTTTCTTGATTTTGGCATTTTGAAATTGTTTGCATTCTTTCCAAAGGGGAACCACTTATAGATCAGCAAATCAGGAAAATGTGAGCTTTTCTTTCTTTTTTAAAATATGTTTTTATTAAATCATATAATCTTGTAATATTCCAAATATTCACATAAAATTACATTCTTTTTTTTTTGCAATTCTTTACTCTTGTACTCTACAAGTCTTCTTTCTCACTCTTTCTTTTCTTAAATATTTAAACATGCTCACATACCATCTCACATACTTCACTTTCTATGACTTTCTTCCCACCTTTCAACCTCCCATCCATACTCTAAACACTTGTTTAACTTCCTACCAAATAGTTCCTGTGTTACATACTGTAAAGTAATGTTAGATCTCCATAATGTTTACAGTTTCCATGGTTATTCTACTATATATTATTTACCCATCATACAACCTTTAATTGTCTGAGTATACTGTTGCTTGAGCTTTTCAAAGTTCTCTCATTTCCATGTGGAATCTTGATTTGATTCTTGTCCTTACTGGATTGTAATTCTCTCTCTCTCTCTCTCTCTCTCTGTGTGTGTGTGTGTATAGAGAGAGGGAGGGCAAGAAAGAGCACAGCTATTTGTACACATTTCCAAGCATTTTTAACCTAAATGTCCATGTTTTTAGTCCTTTTTTAGTTGCAGACTGTGTGTATTTTCCATCCACATTTGTCACATGTGCACATTGTCTGAACACATTTGTTGTTATCTGAATGGCATTGTAAGCTCCAGGCTCCCTTCATACTACGCGGTTATAGCACTATGATCCCACCTTCTCTGCAGTTGTCTCTGCAGCTGTCTGTCACTGCATGTCATGTAACTGGGGTCTTGTATACACTGGTCAGAATACTCCATGTTCTGGCAAGTGTTCTTGCCCTGGAGCTTCCCCCAATCCCCTCCCTGTTACCTTGCACTCCATGGCAGGAAAGGGCAACTGTCTGCATGCACATGCTGCGCTGTATCATTAGGTGCTTCTGTCACCACCACTGGTGTTGCATGTTGTGATTTCTGCAGCTAGAAATGAGGCTCCCAGCCTTGATCGCATGCTGGGAGCCTCATTGTGACCGCAAAGAGACTGCAATGACATCATTGCTTGTGGAAGAGACACCCACTGATACAGTGCATGCGGACAGCTACCTGTTCCCAACATGGAACACTCAGGGTACCAGTTTTCCCAGGTATTTTCTTAAGCCATTTTAGGGGGGGGGTTGCCTCAGTTTCTAATTGGAACTGCCTGGACATTGTCCGGACAGGTCAGACTAAAATTGGGGCCAAAGCTGGACACAGAAATGCAAGGGGAGGCAATTTTATTCGTCCCATGAAGACTAGTTCTGGGAAAGGATTGGACACATAATTACTCATTGCCCTGCTCTCCAGTACATCTGAAATGGTTGTGTTTGTAGGAGGAGAACAGAGAGGCTTCAAATAAAGGACTTTGGAGAGTAACATCAGGAGACACTGCAGCTATGTCTTCCAATGCAGGATCTTAGGCATAGTTTGTTCAAATCTTTGCAAAATTTATTTCAACATAGGAGATTATCAGACATGGCTACTGCGGTGCCATAATGATGCCAGCGGAACACAAAAGGACACCAATATCAGACGATGACATCCTTTTGCGTCCCACTGGCATCATTATGGCATTTCTTTTTATTGACATGATGAGCCATCAATAGATTCCCCCATCCCATTTTGGTGGCAGCATTGCCGGTGTGTGAAACCTCAGGCCATTTAAGTCTTGTGAATGCAGCGTCACTGGGCAGTCCTGCCAGAACACTTCCAGGTGAGATTGCAACATCCAGGTAAGTGACACACTTTTTAAAAACTGTCCTGGTTTACTTGGAAGTTCTAAAGTGTGTTTAAGTGCTTTTAAAAACTTGTTTTGGTGTATTTTTGTTTATATTTTTGAATTTTCTGTACTCATGCCTTCTCACAAGAATGGGTGGGATTTCAGTCCAGGAAGTGAACAGAGCTCCATTAGAGTTCCATTCATTCCTGGGCTGCCTGTCAATCAGAGAGAAGGTAAGTGTGGTGGGGAGGGTTATTGTGCCAGAACAGGGACAGGATTGGAGATTGTGGGACAGGAAAACTTTTTGAGTTCCTCTCTGATAATCTCCTAAGGACATTATCAGACAGGCTATAAAGTCTGTTTCAGGCACAGAACAGGGTCGAGAAAGGGCTTCCCTTTCGGACGATGTCGGCCCCATCCTGTGCTGCTCCCGTGCTGACCCCATGATATTTCAATTACAGGGAAACATCATTAATAGACCATCCATTCTGTTTCTGTCCTGGACTCATGGGTGGTCTGAAAGGTGCCCCATTCCTCTCCCGTTATACTGGAGCAATGCCAGCTGCGGGGGGAGGTCTGTGCTGGACACTTCCAGCAAAGATTGGGACGAGGAGGTAAGTGACACCCCTTTCCCCCCCTCCCTGGGTTACTTGTAAATTTTTTTAGTGTGTTTTGGGGTTTGGTTTTCTTTTTTGACTTTTATTTTTAGTTGTTGTTTTTTTTTAATTTCCAGGGCCACTGTTCTCTTGTGAGATTGGGCGGGATTTCATTTACAGGAAATGCATGCAGCTTTGCAACAGCTGCATTCACTCTCAGAAAGCCAAGGGGAGGGGGAGGACATTCCTGTCACAGAAAACAGTAGGTGTGTGAAAACTTTACCTCTGTTCCGTGGAAGGGACGGGAGTGGGACAGGAGGGTGCTTTGTGAGACAGGAATGGAGTTAAAGTCCCCATCTGAAAAAATCCTAAGTCTCATAGGACCCCAGTGGAAGGAGGGATATTGTTGGTTCTGATTGCTTCACTGTGAAGTGGAAATACAGGCTGCAAACCATAAAACAAATTTAAAAAACCATAACTAATTCTCATTATAGTTATAAACCACCTCCAGGATCAGAAACATTAGGGACTTTTTCAGATGGCGATTTGCAATGCAAGAAGGCTTGTCGCTCTTGCGAGGCTGCTGTGTGGCGGGTGTGTGTGTTTTGGATGACGCCGTTCCCCTGCCGATTCTGTTCTGGAAGAGCTGGGAGGCTGCAGCACCATATTTGGCCATTTCCTAATCATGGTCAACTTCCGTGATTAGGAAATGGCCAAATATGGTGCTGCAGCCTCCCAGCTCTTCCGGAACAGAATCGGCAGGGAACGGTGTAATCTGAAATGCCCCCCCCCCTGCTGCGCAGCAGCCTTGCAGGAGGGACAAGTCCTCTTGCATTACAAATCGCTGTCCGAAAAAGTCCAAGGACTCTGAATACCAGTAACTGGGGAAGAACAGAGAGAGAAGGGTCCAAACATCATGTTCTGCTTGGAGCCTAGAGATTTTTTCTTTTTTAAGTAATTCATTTCCACTGCTTATTATAGTGCTTGGAAAGTGATGTGTGACCATTTGATGTTACAGAGTTTAAAAAGCAATGTTGCAGTTCTAGTTGCTTTTTTGTTTCTTTAAAAAACTACCTTGAGATTGATAAAAGCATGGTTGAAAAGCTAAACAATTCCTGTCAAATGCCTCTAAAGATGTCTAGAAATGAACTAGTAACTTTGAAGAGTAGCTAGAAAATGTTACTTCTTATGCCAACAGATTAATATGTTTCTTTTCAATGTTAAGTTCACTACACTGTAGCTATCAGGAAAAGCAATTTATTGAGCTATCTCATTTGTAATTCGTAACTTCCAAGCTCTGAATCAGGTTGTGGAGTTCCCAATGGCATTGGATGGACACTGCAGGAATTAAGATGCTGAGCTAGATGAATCTAGATAAGCTTTTGGATCTGATCCCAACACAGCTGGATAGACTTTGGGTCTGATCCAGCATGGCTCATCTTATGATCTAGATAGACTTTGGACTCACCTTATGCTCTAGATAGAGTTTGGTTCTGCTCCAGCACAGCTCACCTTATGTTCTTATGCTAAACTCTTTATACTGCATTTAAGGTTGCTTCCAAGTTTCTCATATGTTTTGGGAGGCCCCTTTTGAGTGGTCTCAAAACTCCTGTTGCATATGTAAGGAACACCTGTACCTGTGCCTGGGCCACACAATGCAGCTGTGGGAAGGGGACATTTTTGCTGGCTCAGAAGGAAATAGGCCAGCATTGAGGAAGGGTGTTGTGGCATTTGCCATGGTGCTGGGTCACAGTGGCAGAGCAAAGGCAATTCAACCTCTTGCTGCCCTTGTGACCCCCTCTTTTGAAGGAGACACTTGGTCAGAAAAGGTTGGGCATTTCAGGACTGAAGGGAGTGAGGCCTGGGATCATCAAAAGTGGCCCAGTCAGGCATCAGCAGTGACAGCAATAGCAGCAGAAGAAGCCGTGCTTGGCAGCATGCTTATTTGGTGGCATTACAGGTGGTGGTGGTTCCTCTTCTTGGCATGGCTGCTGGCCTTCCTGGTTTCAGCAAATGGGTCTTCCCCATGGTGGGCAGAGCTACATAGGCAACATTTGGTGTTGGGTCTGGGCCCATGGGGAGGAGACCTGGGTTTCCGCTTCTTCCCAAAGCTTATCCTTGGAGTAGTGGAGGCAGAGTGCGTGAGGGGGAGGGTGTATGTAAGGGTGTGGTGAGGGCTTAGTCTAGCAGATCCATGGCCTGAGTTTTGGCCATGAGCTAAGGAAGCCTAGGAGTATTATGCTTGCCCAGGTAGGCCTCAAGGGATGCAGGGACTTCATCAGGCTGCTTGTATAGTTATAGCTTAAATAAAGTGGTCCTATTTAACCCCAAAACTATGTCTGGTCTCATTATGTACAGATGGGTCATTAATCACTGGGCACCTTGGACTCAAATTTCTTATGCTGGCAACATTTTACTTTTTTTGGTTAAAAAAAATTGGTCAATAATATTATGGTTTTACAAAACTTTTTGAAATATCTCTATGTCATCAGATGTGTGCCAATGTAGCACAGTGGTTTGCATGTTGGACTATGCCTCTGGAGACTAGGGTTTGAATCTCCAATCAGCCATGAAACCCACTGGGTGACCTTGGGCAAATCACACTCTCTCAGCCTTAGAGGAGGGCAATGGAAAACCTCATCTGAACAAATCTTGCCAAGAAAATCCTGTGATAGGTTCAGGTTAGGGTTGCCATAAGTTGGTAATGACTTGAAGGCACACAACACCAACAGCAACAACAGCATCAGATATTACCAGTAAGTTGAAAATTAAGGCAGAGGCTGCAGCTATAAGCATACTTATCTAGAAGCCCCACTGAAATCAGCAGGACTTACTTCCAAATGAAATCATTGTTACTAGAACTGTGCTGAGTGTAAAGAGAAGAAGAACAAATGGAACAGAATTTAATTAAAATGTGGATCAGAGCTTTACTCTGAAGAAAAGTCCATTGTTTAGAAAACACTGGTGATATGAGAGCCATTAAAACCCTTATTTAGCAGACTGAATAAACAAATCAAACATCTTTATAATTTGTTCTTGCCTTTCACTTGAGGGTCTCTCCCTCCCCCTACAACCCTTCTACATTTTATTGGCAATTTATTATAGTCAGAGGAAGAGACCAAAGCCTTAGCAACAAGATCTTGTGATGTGCAAACAAAATGCATTTAATTTGACTCAGTGTATTACAAGCATTATAATCCCTCTTCTGATTTCAACATGATCGACTAATCTCATCTGCTCAGAGGGATAAGCCTTGTCTCGGCCATGATGACAGGCTTAGAGAATGATAAAAATTAGGGCATTCTCATAGATTATATACTGTAACAACAGATAAGGCTTATGAATAAAGAATTGACTACAGGTGGTTATTTGCAGAGACATACTAGATTAAAGGGTTAATGTTAGCAAGGTACAATGTCATTCGTAGTTAAATCATGGATACACACAAGTGTGGAAAAATCTTTCTCGCCTGTGCAAACAGTGAAGGAGATGAACCCACTATCATTTTTACAGATGTTTGTGGCTGGTTTTACCAGGACAGGGGATGAGAATGAGGAAGGATGTTTGCACTAAAAGGATAGCCTTTGTTGGCACTGGCGGCAGGGGAGAGGAGGGGGAGTTCCATTTGAGGAACTGTGCATATGATTTAGAGCTGGAGACATAAAAATTAAATGAGCTGGGAGGAGATGAGAAAAGCTGTTACTTTCTCTCCCAAACTGTATGGCCGTGTGAAAGCCAGGCTACTTCAAATGAATGATTCCCCCAGCTTTCTGTACATCTGTGGGTAGATGACTTTAGTGCACTTGATTGTCTTGTTGAATCCATAAAAATGCTTTATAGCAATGGGAAGGGAAGTGCCAGATATTTTTTTTTTAAGGAACCTTCTAACCATAGAGTAGGCTCCTTTCCAAATGTATCCCACCAAATGATGTTAATCTTTGGTGATTAATTATGAAAGCATCACTTTTTAAAAAGTACTGAAATAATAATAAAATGCAGAAATGGTGAATGAAACATGCTGCAATGTAATTTATGGTGTATGTGACATGTGATGGCTATTTCAACTTGCTTTGAAACTGTACAATTATTTCAGATTTATAGAAAATTGGTTATACTGATCAATAGCAATTAAATACACCACGTATTTTGCAATAAAATTACCTCTGAAGATCATACCAGGTTCATGGATATATGCTAGGGCAGAGGTGAGGAATCTATCAACCTCCCAGATGTTAACAGACTACATATCCCATCATTCCAGAGCATTGGCCATGTTGGCTGGAGTTAATGGGCTTGGAATCTGGCAATGTTGGAAGAACATCAGTAGGTCCCCTGTTCCCATGCTAGAGCAACTGCAATATACGTATCATATATGGTCCCTGTTAGTTATCTTAGAACAGGTATATTAGCACAGGTATATTCTGAAAGAGTGACTGATACCTGTGGAATCCAATATCATAATCTATTAAGTGTCATTTCACAGATAGTTTATCTATGCTAAATCAAACCTCTGAAGGCCTGCACACTAGTAATCACTACTGAGTGGGTGTTGAATCTTCAGCTGTGTGGTTGTGCTGATGAGTATTAGTAATAATTCAAGCATGTCATTTATATAAAGCATAATTCTGTATATCTGCATTTCATACCCTTAATGGACAGTGAAGATGTTAACCAGCACTTTCTTTAGCTGGAATTGTGAGGACAAGAAGTGAGGTGATAAGGAAGGTGGAATGAATATAATTTTTAATGTTGTTTGATAGCTAATTACTTGGTGGATTGCTCTACTAGTGTCTGAAAAGAAATGTAGTATTAACTTTGGGAATGTTTAGGAGCAAAAACCTTAAGATGCCTTTGTCCTTTCACAACAAAGAGGTTCACATTTAGAAAATTTGGATTTGATTCCTGCTCAAGTCCATAATCTGCTGTGAGCAGATTTGTGGACAATAACTGACTGTATTAGGAGATGGGAAATTATTCCAACTTGAATGCATTGAAAAATTAAGGGAAAATGTGGTTTTGTTTCCATAGAAACTTTAGTTTATGGGTAGATTTTTTGGACCTAGAGATGTGAGGGCTGGGGTGATTTTTTTTTTTAAGATTCTTTGGTGATTATCAGACACAGCTAATGTGGTGCCATAATGATGCCGGAGGAATGCAAAAGGACCCCACTATCAGACGTTGTCATCTATTTGCATTCTGCTGACATCATTATGGCATTTCTTTTTATTGACAGGCTGAGCCATCAATAGACCCCCCATTGCGATTTGGTGCTGGCATTGTCAGAGTGTGAAACCATGGGCCACTTAAATCTTGGGAATTCAGCATCAATGGGTAGTCCTGCCAGAACACTTCCAGATGAGATCAGGACATACAGGTAAGTGACATACTTTTAAAAAACTTCCCTGATTTACTTGTAAGTTTTAAAGTGTGTGTATATGCTTGGTGTAACTTTTTTTGTGTTATTTAACTTTTTATTTTTGAATTTCTGACACTCACATCTTCTCATGAGAATGGGTGGGATTTCAGTCCAGGAAGTGAACAGAGCTCTGTTGGAGCTCTGTTCATTCCTGGGCTGCCTGTCGATGGGAGAGAAGGTAACTGCGGTTGGGAGGATTATTTTGCCAGAACAGGGACGGGATTGGAGATTGTGTGACAGTAACACTCCTCTCTGATAATCACCTTTGTCTGCCATGACAAAGACAGAAGAGAGGTGGCCAGCCTATCCTTCCACGGAAGGAAGTTCCACATCCTGCAGGCAGCCAATGAGAAGACTCTCTCCAATGATCTCACCAAATATGCATATGACAGTGGTGAGACTGGGAGAAAGCCTTCTCTTAAAGATCTCAGAACTCAGATCAACTCATATAGGGAGGGAGATGTGGCCTTTCAGAACTAATTTGGATAATCCTATTGAGTTCACTGAAAGTCGTTTGAAGTGACAAGAGGTTAGGTTTCTTAATTTGCATTAAGAATCTAAATCTCATATGAAATGATACATTGCTTTGTATCAAGTGGTGGACTCTTAAGAATTTTAGCTTTGTTTGGTGTCATTTTCTGGGTGTGTGTGTTTTTTTGTTTTTTTTCCTGAGTAATGTCTCTTTGGTTTTATAGTATGTACAGTGCTGTGTTCTTACATATGTTTTCTATAACTCTATATGGAATTCTGATAGAACACCTAATAAAGTTGCTTTTATGTAAAAAAAAAATAATAATCTGAATCTCATGCCCCTAGGAATATACAAATTGCATTTATCTGAAACACGTTCCATATTCCAAAGTGGGATATGCAGTCTCCATTCATCTTCTTATAGTTCGTCGTCTAACAGCTTTAGGCAATATTCTTAAACAGATTTTAAAAAGTCATAACCTGTTCACATGTCCTAGGATTCGTAAATGATAAAGCCTTCCTCTGAAGATCTCAGAACTCACTGGCACAATAAAATGACTTGCTCTGCAGCAGCTCTCATGCTATAAGGAGGAAGGGAAACTTAATTATTCTTCAAGGGTTCCACATGAGGTCCATGTGAGATTAGTTTTACATTTCCCTCATCAGCAATATGTTTGGGCTCTCAGATTTCATAAGCTATCATTACACAATTGGGATTGGGTTAACATGACTGGTGGTTATGTTGGAATATCTATCTATCTAGCTATCTACACAAGAACAATGATGCCTCATGGTGTACCCCATAATGTGTTCTGCTTGTGGTGCACAGCAATGGAGAGATAATGTTAATTGGCCTTTTTTGAGGCAGATATAATGTGGTGTGTATGATTATAGGTCAATGCATGGGGGATCTGGGTATGGGAATTGGGCAGCACCATCTGGTTTCATGGCAGAAGGGAGAGCAATACACAGAGTACAGGTTGGCCACAATTATTTTTGTGGCCCTTGAAGTCACAACTCAATTTTCTTTGGGGTTTTTTTTGAGTTTTTTTATAAAAAACATAACTTTTTAAGAAAAAAAATACCAACCTGGAAGTGGATTTTGAACATTATGGTACTTTGTGGGACAGTGTTCAACTAATTTCCACCCTATGATTATATATTGATTGAAGAATCCTAGCCTATGTGAAAAGAAAGAGCTAGTTCATTTCACAAAAATGTCCAGTGGATACAGGGAAAAGGTGAGGTGCTTAGTAGCAAGCTAAAAAAAATTGACATTGATTGAAATTTAAGACATACACATTCCTTTCAAAGAAGCATTCAGACATCCCTTCCAGACTTTGTATTCTGTTCAGAATTTTTTTAAAAAAAGTTTTAAGTTGAAGTTCCCTTTCAGCCTTAGTGAAATCTGATATGTTATACGCCACCTTTGTCTCTGTGCATTTTAAGGTTTTTGAATGGAACCATTCTTAGTTTTTCCTACAAATTATTATTAAAGAATTCCAAACTTTAAGGAAAGAAGGTTTGTAATATATTACATTTCGAATTATTATTATTTTACTCCAAAAGAGTTTGGTTGAGAGCATTAAATGAAGTAACAACACCTATAGGGATTCATCAGTATGTTTGCAGCAGGCAAGAAATTCCAGAAAAATGTTTAGTCTATTTTGCTCTGTACTCCTGCAGAAAAAGGTTGTATTTCCTTTTTCAGTGCCTATAATCTTTTTAGAACCTTCTCTTTATGGATCCCATAAACATCACAGTGGAGCAGCAAATCATGAATGTCTGTAGAAACTCTATCAAGGAAACCACAGAGTAAATGATGCTGAAAAGCTGATGTTCATGACATTAGACACTTGACTAATTTCATGGTAGTTTTCCTGAGATCCTAAATATTTGACTGGAGTGTCACCAACACACATACACACACATGGACACACACACAAACAAAAATAGGCTGAATAGTTGATTCCCAAGTGTTTTATGGCAAGCTATCCAGTGTCACTGAGATGGTACATTTCAGCAGTCTCTGAAGAGGTAGGTTCTAGTATACCAGTTATCACAGACACCTTTTTCAAAGGGGTACCTTTCCATCTGGCACTGTCTCATAGGCTGACAATGCTACTTGCATTGCCTCTATCTAAAGTAAAATTAACATCTAGAACAACTCTTAAACTGACTCCCACATTCTCTTGGAAGATTATCAGATGAGGCTTTACCAGTGCTACTGGAGGAGGATAATAATGTATGCAACCGTTCCTTATTGCACAACATCATTTCTGTTTTGTTGTTGCCAGTCTGCATTCAAACCATTGCTGGAGAGCACAGTTTTATTGATGGGGGAAACCTTTGCCCTCTTCTCTCTTTCTTCCCCTTGTTTCTCTGCCCCTCTCCCACCCAATCTGTCTCTTTTATCCCCAGCACCTTTCTGCTGCCTGGTCTTTTCCACCTGCCTGCCTGATCTGACTATTCCCCTTCCCACCCAATCTGTCACTATTATTCCCCACCCCTTCCCATCCCCCCATCTGTCTCTTTTCTCCCCCTCCCACCTATTGGTATTGCATAGCAATCACATTAGGGAAACAAACAGAAACATTTAGTCAGAAGTGCAATAAGTATTGCTTCAATACCAGTATGTTTCTGTTTGCTTCACTAACATGATTGTTCATGTTAGAAGCCTGGTGTGATAATCTCCAAAGACACTGACACATTCAACTGGCAATAATTTTATTAATTTGTCAGTGTTGAAGTGGAGCCAGGACTTGTAGGGTTGAAGAGACAAAACATTTTGGTTAGTGGGTTGATGATGTCTTCTGCCACACATACACACTCCCTGACCTCTATATTCTTTCTGAGTTTAGCTTCAATCCTCTCAGTAGCTGGAGCCAGGAGATGGGTTTTCCCCACAACAATATATTGCTGTAAGCCATACCTGTTGTAATGTAAAGTATTTGGTGGTGGTGGGGGCTTTATCTTAAATGGGCAATTAATACCAATAGGATTTACAAAAGACCTACTCCTGACAGAGATTACATAGTGCTGCCATGGGTTTGCTAATACGGATCGACACAGATGAGTGCATTTTGGATGATCCTTGGAGACTGGGCACTGCCTGCCATGACAAGTGCCTCTACTTTCAAATTTACCACTGCACCACTTTTGACAGGTGTTATTGGTAATATTCTTAACCAGGTAAAGCAAATCTCATCTTGGTTGAAGTCATTCCTCTATGAGTATTTTCTCATGAATCCATGTTCCTTCCATTCACAGAGGGATGACTTTGGGTCCAACCCACTTTGTCAACCTAGTAGATGGGAGCAGATGCCATAAGCACCTATGGTCTGGTGAGTATCAGTTGCATTGACACACCCATCCCCTTAAGCCAGGAATGGAAGAAGGGGGTCAGAAAATGTGTCCAGAGGAATAGAAGGAGGCAGGACTTTGCTAACGAGACTAGAATGTCATCAGTATAGGAGGGATCAAAGCAGTGTGGGTTCATGATATGGTGAAACACTCCCTCCCCCAAGTGACCGAAGTTGCAACAATATAAAAATGTCACCATCATTGTGCTAAAGAAAAGGCAATGGGGATGACAGGAGTGCATGGGAATGATTACTGATGACTTCAGATGGGTGTGTGCATTATACAAATAGAAAATTAAAATGTGGGAGTAGCTGTCTACTGTCAGGCACAGTTAGCATTACATTCATCCCATCTGAATTTGTCCAAAAAGAGCAGAAGGCTACACTATGAATGGGATATGTTTACTTGGGAAACTTTAAATTGTGATCTATGAATAATGTGAAATATCTACATCTGAATGAACACAGTTACTTGAACCACAGAACCTAACATTGCAGAGTAGATGATGGAAGGTTCCTTGTTTAAGCCAATCTAGCTCCCCCTTTCCAAATCCTTACTTGGCTATGTTAGGTGCAACCTTATCATTAAGTGGAATACTTTTGGTGTAATGCAGAAATTTATATATTTTGCATAAGGCAAGAGACAGATGTCTGAACTGCTGCCAGCCTTGTATTTCCAGAAATGGCAACCCACCATTTTCTTGTCATCCCAGCAAGTACTGATGGGGGCTATTGAATACTTGCACACCTACCAGTGACTTATCAAACCTTCATTCCCCAGCTTAAGACTTACTTTAAATGTGGGCCTATAAGCTGCAGAAATATTTAGCCAAATGTTGAGACTTCCATCCCTACCCCTCCCATATTTTACTAAGGTTGTTTTAAGAAAATGCAGATGCAGCAAGGGATGGGGAAAAAATTAAGCAGAACTTAGATCCTTTATGAAACTATTTCACACCTCCTAAGACTTATTGTAAAATAAAGCATAGCTAGTATTGCAAGTTCACACATGTAAGGCTTGTGTTGTGTTTCATATAAATAATACACATATAAAGCCATGCATACACTTTTAAAAAAGGAAAACAGCTAAAAATGTGTACAGTTGAAAATGGTTTATTTAATGGGGAAAATATACAAAAATGTATTGATTTGTGGGAGGGGACTCTACAGGAAGTGAAAAGGAATGAAGGGGAATATGGCTTTGCTTGGCCTAGACACTAAGAAGGCCCCTAAATTGCCGTATTCATGCCCCCCGCCAGCATGAAACAGGCAGATTTTAAGGGGGTTGTGGTTGGTACATGGGGGAAGTGTTGAATTTCCCCTCAACAACAACCAAAAAGAGACATGCACAATGTTATGCTGGCTATGTCACTAGCTGGTGGAATGGAACATTTCCGTGCAGCCAATTCAGAGCTGCCAGTTCAGTTTGGCAATTTCAGTGTTGATATTTCAGCGTGGCACAGTTCTGCTTGCCTATCAATTGATAATTGATAATTTTGTCAAGAAAATGCAATCAAAACCATTTCTATTTGGTTGGAATTGTCTTGCAAAACCATTTGGGTAAGGGTTAGGGGTTAAGGTAAGGGTTAGGGTTAGGGCTATTATCATTTTGTTGATAAAATTATCCTAGAGCCCTGACTGGATGCCAGCCTTTCCTCTCAATGTGAGCTGCTGCAAGATAGTAGACCTTTTTTTCTTTCTTTGTTTCATCTCAGAGAAGACCTTCTGAATTTTCACAAGCAGGTTGTTGTTGTTTAGCATTCCAGTAAAATGTGCAGCTGCTAGGAGATACTGGAGTTGCTGCAAGAAATATAGAATCTTCAGGCCTCTGCAAGATAAGTAGAGGAAGGTGAGTTTTTCTTTGAATGTCTCTATAAAATACACAGTAGAAGAAAATGCAACAAACATGGACTGGTTGCAAAAGTCAGCCACTCTTGCATTTTCTAGTAATGTGCAATTTATTTATTTAAATATGTTTTTTAATTAATAATTTTATTACTTTTTAAAATAATATAAAAAAACATACAATTACTACATAAGACTTAACAAACATATATAACAGTGATTCCCTCCACCGAGGGACTTCCCTTTACTTTCATCCCTCTTTCCAGAAAATCATTGTTTCCAACTCAGGTTTGCTTCCTCTCCCCTTTATTAATACAAATTCTAAAAATTTACTCCATTTTTCACCAAAAACATTCTTATTTAACCCTCCTTTTTTTTCTTTAACCATATTTGTTAATTTCTCATTTATAGCTATATTCCATACTTCCTCATACCATTCTTCTATTTTATATTCACCTTGTATTTTCCATTTCTTTGCTATTATTAACCTTGCTGCTGTCAGCAAGTTTGTTAGCAAATCCTTAACAATTTGAGATTCTTGTATTTTTTCACAATATGATAATAATGCTATTTCAGGGCTTAAAGGTATATTTATCTCCAGTATTTCACTTATTTCCTTCATAACTATATTCCAAAATTTCTGTACATATTTGCAATTCCACCACATATGCCTATACGTTCCTAATTCTTGGCAACCCCTCCAACACTGTGCTGAATACTTTTTATCTATTTGATTCAGTCGTAGTGGAGTTAAATACCACCTCCATATAATCTTATAGTAATTTTCTTTTATTCTTACTGATAATGTTTTCAAATGTTGCATATTCCATATTTTTTCCCACTTGGATTTGTCTATTACAGTTGCTACATCTGTTTCCCAAACATATTTTAAATAATCTTGTACTTCTTCATTATCCATTAACATTTTATATATTTTGCTTGTAATACCCTTTATAGTCTTTTTCTCTTGAATAGCTTTTGTAATTAATTCCTCAAATTTTGTACTTTTTCTATAACTACCCTCCTTTAAACATTTTTTTGTCCATCTTTCTAACTGTATCAGTTTAAACCATGTAAATCCTTGCTCCTTTAATATTTTTTCCATATAATTTTTATTTTTCATTTTCCCCATCCATTCCTTCAATCTTATAATTTCTAGTCCTCCTAATTTTGCTTCCACTACATTTCTTAAATTTGCTGGGAAACCCTCTAACAATATTATTGGCGTTAATGGAGATGTTCCTGGAACTAATACTTTTTTATATTTATTCCATATATCTAATATATTTTTTAAAGAAACAGATTGTATTGATTCCCTATATTTCTTTTTTAGTTTACAAAAAAATATATTTCTTAATTTTAACTCTATCTCTTGTTTATTTATTTCCATCCATTCCATTTCCTTCACCTCCGCAACACTATCAATAATATATCTCAATTGATTCGCTACATAGTATAGCTTTAGATTAGGTAAGCCTAAACCTCCTTTTTTTTTTGAGATTTATACCATCTATTTTTATTGATTCTTGATCTTTTGCCTCCATTACAATAATTATTTATCATATTTTGCCACTTTTTAAATTCCATTTCTGATACTTTAATAGGTAGCATTCTAAATAAAAAATTTATTTTTGGTAATATTTTCATTTTAACAAGCGCTATTCCTCCAAACCATGACAGTTTGATTTTCCCATATTTCTCTATTCTTTTCTCCATATCTTTCCTTAACATAGTGAAAATTTTTTCCTCTAGTTTTTCCAATTCTGCCACAATATTTATTCCTAAGTATTTTATTTGCTCTTTTATTTTAATACATTTCTTACTCTTCAAATTTTTTTCTCTGCCTCTGTATAATTAAATATCATCATTTCTGATTTATTCCAATTTACTTGTAAACCTGTCATCTTCCCAAACATTTCCAAATGTTTCTCTATCTCTTGAATTTTTTCCACTGGATCTTGTATTGTTATTAAAGTATCATCTGCAAACATATTTAGTTTAATCTCTTCAATATTTCCTATCCCTTTGATTTCTTCATCGTTTCTAATTACATTAGCTAATATTTCGATTACCATAGCAAATATTATTGGGGAGAGTGGGCAGCCTTGTCTCGTTCCCCTAGTTAGGTTTATTTGTTCTGTCTTACCATCATTTATTATTACTGTTGCTTTATTTTTTTATACAATTGGTCAATCACACCCCTAAATTTTTCTCCAAATCCAAATGTTTTCATTATGTTTTTTATAGCTGGCCATTCCACACAATCAAAAGCTTTAAATATATCTATAGCTATAAGCCCTGCTTTAATTTTCCTTCTTCTAATTGTTTCTATTAAATTTATTACTCTTCCAGTTAGATTAGCCATCTGTCTTCCTTCTATAAATCCACATTGGTCTTTTTGTAGATATTTGTACATAAATTTATTCATCCTTTTTGCCATTATTGCTGTTAGTATTTTTGCATCTTGATTTATTAATGATATTGGTCTATATGATTCTGGGTCTGTCAAATCTTTATCTGGTTTTGGGATTAGTATAATCAGAGATTGTTTCCATGATTGTGGGATCTCATCTCCTTTTAAAATGTTATTATATAATTCTTTCATTCTAGGTATTAATATACTTTTAAATATTTTATAATATTCAGTTCCCAAACCATCTTCTCCTGGAACCTTCCCTAATTTCAATTTATTTATAATATCTTCTATTTCCTGTTCTGTTATTGGTTTTTCTATTAATTCTCTCTCCTCCTCACTAATTATATCCTTACAATTTTCCTGTATATATTTCTCTAAGTTTTTCGGTGAATCGCCTGCTGAATATAATTTTTGATAATATTCTTGAAATATCTTTAATTTATCTTTCATCAAGTTACTTTTTCCCCCTTTTTCATCTTTAATAATTCCAATCAAACTTTTAGATTTCTTTGTTTGTGTAGCTCTTGCTAACATTCTAGAATTTTTATTACTATATTCAAAAAAATCTCTTTTCATAAATAACAGATTTCTTTTTGCTGTTTCTATATCTTCCTTTTCTAACTCTTTCCTCTTTGCTTGTATTAATACGTGGATCTGTTTATCTCTGTTTCTAAAATATTCTTTTTCTAGACCCTTAATTTCCTCTTCTAGTTTCTTCCTACCTTTTCCCCATTTTTTCCACAGTGTATGTGCTTCCCTAATAAATATTCCCCTTGCTACAGCTTTCATTGAATCCCATAATAATGCTTGATTGCTTTGTCCTACTCTGTTTATTTCCCATATTTCTTTTAATTCTACCTGTATTTTCTCTACTATATTTTTGTAACCCAAAATTTTTGTATCCAATCTCCATCTTTTTGCTAATTTATAATCTTTTGTAGTCTTTATATCTGCTGTAACTATTGCATGGTCTGAGATTTTTATGATCCCTATATCTGTGTTTACAATTTGTGAGACCAGATTTTTTGATACAAAAATATAATCTATTCTAGAATAATTTTTATGTGTTGGCGAATAATAGGTCAGAAAAAAATCAGATATTTTCTCCAGAACTATATAGAAGTTGTAGTCCAGAAGTAACTGGAGGGTCAAACATTCCCTGTCCTTGCACTAAAATTATTATTTCTTCTTCTTTCTCTGTAAGGCTGTATCTCTTTCATTTCCATTTACCTCTTCCATTTACCTCTTACCTCTTCCTACTACCATCTCCAATCCAGGTGAGTGTGATGTAATCTTTAAAATCCCACTTCTTGTTTTCTGTCTGAATCTTAGTTCAGTAAAATGAAGCCAACCCTAGCTCTTGGGCATCTGTGATGTAATTTTGAAACTACTTGCACAATAACAAGCAGCAGTGCATTAAGAAGCAGAGTTGACATCACAACATTTTTACTAACGTATGGAAAATACTTTGTTTATATAATCCTTAATTACAGGTTTCAGTATCCGGAAAAAAAAATTGTGTGGCTCTTCAAATGCAAGAGAACCATAGATTTGTGAGACAAGATAAGCTCTACATTTCAGGTTAAGCTGTGTTTCTTGGGGAAATGGTTAAAGATCTTGGATCGTATGTGATAAACACATTCCAAATGAATCTAAATTTTGGTCTTTGAGCATGAACGGCAACCCAGATGTTCTCCAATGAACATCACTTCCCCAGATACTTTTGTTTGAGATACTGGTCAAGTGATTTATCTCTATAAAAGACTGATACTTTGCCTTACATAGTTGGTCCATTCACAAATTGTGAGCACATTTCTTATTAATCCAGTGTATTATTAATAGTTAAAATTAAATTGTGTCAAAAGTTTGCATGTGGCTTGTAGAGGGAGCTTGGCTCTACTGCCAACATTACATGAAAAGTAAAATATCATCAGAGTGGAACAAGGAAGGTTTATCTGTTGGTGCCAAGTGTATAGCTACAAGCTCATGTGCTTGGCACCTGGGGCCATCAACCCATGTGCCAGCGTAATTACCAAACACAGTGTATCTGAAAAATATTCAACTCTTTGAACCCATGGAGTGGGGGGAGAGAATTTATAATCTCAGAAACATGAAGAAGTATTAACTTTTATGCACAATATAGATTACAGCTGTGTTTTAACCAGCTGCTGCAAAGACTGATAAAACATTTATTCTACAATATATTTTTCCCCACATTGGCCTTGCTCCATTTCAGAAACTGGTAGAACAGGAGGTTTATTAGATATTTAATTTATTCATTAGATTTGTACCCATCATTCTCTCAAAAATACAACTCAAGGCAACTAACAATAACATCAAGTAAAACAAGTATGGTTAAAAACATAAAACATGTTAACAAGATCAGTGTCAATATTGCTTCTCAACATGTTACGGTTGTTACTTGTGCTTTCTCTGTGCATGTTTGACACCTCAGGGTGGAATACACCTTGCATCAAATAACAAAATCACACAATCACCAGAATGTATGCAGTGGTAGCACTGATGCTCTTGATTCTTAATTGTGTAGCTCAGCACTTCTGATACAAGTTTGTCTTTCCAGCTCCTTCTCTGCAGTTGGGAAAGTTTTATTCAGTAGAATTGTTTAGTTTTGTGTCTCATGCTTATTCTCATTTTTTTTCTAGAAAATCTATTACCTATATTGTTAATAGTTTGGCAATTCTATGGGGAAATATTGGGAAAACACAAAATAGGCTCATGGTAGCCTATAGGCAGTAGTAGACCACCAGTTGGCTGTGGCTCTGCCCTGGAGATGGATGATTCTTTCAAGCTGAACTTCATTGAGATTTTCATTCTTCCATCACCAGGCTCCATCTGTACATATTTTGGGGTACCTCAGTGAAGGGTTTTAAAATGTAAACTGCTAACCCTTGCACAATGGGAAAAAAATCTTCCAACTGTCCCAATTGGGCAGGGACAGTCTGAGTTAATCCTCTGTTATCTCACTTTCCAGTTTCTTTTAACATGTCCCAGTTTCTCTCTCCTCCAACTTTCCCTCTGTGTCCTCACCTTATTTCACTTTTCGTTTGCTGCAAATTGAATTCAAATTGTAAAAGTAGTTTGCATTCAATTAACTCAGGAGGAGGGGGAGAAGAGAATGGCAGAATCTTGCTTTTTCCAGTAGACACAAGTGAAAGCAGACTGCTGCAGCCTCTCCTAATTTGTGTGTCCTTCATCATTTATAACTTTTACCATTTTGATTACACTCTGATGTTGCATAGCCACATGTATTCCAATTTTCATCTGTGAAATTTTGGAGGGTATGAAATATGGACAAAGAAACTTTAGCCAGTGGAAGAGAATATATACATTTGGAAAAATGCATAACCAATGTTCATCTTTGGAAAAATATGTGTAAATATTGCTTTTTAATTTCCACGCAAAACACACAAACAATGCAAAATAAGGAAAGGAAGAAAATGCAGGTGGGATTCAGAGAAATGCAACAAGGCAAAGACTTGCAGCCCATTCACACTGCACAATTATAGTACTATTATTCCACTTTAACTGCCAGTTTCATGCTATAGAATCCTGGGATTTTCAGTTTACGGAGAGGTGCTTAGAAATTTCAGCTAGAGAGTTCTAGTGCCTCACTAGACTACCAGCCCTAGAATTCCATAGGATAGAACCATGGCGGTTAAAGTGGAATAATGATGCTATAATTGTGCAGTGTGAAGGGATTTAGAGAAATTTTCACATCCCTAAACATGAAATCTGAAGGCAGCCATGGGTATTTATTTCTGTTTCTCTTGGGAGATAGGAACTGCCTCACTCCTAGTTGATCTAAGGCTCATTCTGCCTTTAGAAAGGAATAAAGGCCTGCAGCTTTGTGAACTACCTTTGAAGTCAAAAGACTTCTAAGCTGGTGGATGTGTTGGTGTCCAATAAAGGTGATCGGGAGGAGGAAGGGAAGAAGAAGGGTGGGGGAAAAAAGAATAAAATGTGCCTTGCAGCTGTTCTACAGTCAACATCTGTTCTTTCTCCATATCAGTTCCATAATCTTTTATATTTTAAATATTTGAACTTTTCCTAAATTAAGACAAACAAGCAGCTTTCTGCTTCAATTATTCTAAACACACAGTTCTCATAAAATCATATTCTATTGTCAAAGTATACCTCAGGAAAGGGTGAGTTTGCATGAGAAAAGTGTGTGTTTGTGTGTGCGTGTGTGTTGGTGGTGAGGCTGTGTCTGTCTGTAGGCATTCCTGCAATCACATTTGCTTGGGCTTAAGCATGACAGTGAAGTACATTAGTGCTAATTATAAACATGAAATCCCGTTTTGTCCTCTGAGATGAGATGGATGTACACTAAGTACAAGAGTACATAAATGGTTGATAAATCAATCTGTGGGTTGGTACAATGTTATCTGATTAGGATTTTCTCTCAATAATGGTCTTTCTGCATAAGAAAGAATCCCATTGCATCCACTCTTTTGCATGCTGGATTAGATGGTTATATAATATAGCTGGTATTTAGAACAATGGGAAGGCATCAAGAATATTAGCACAGTTTAAGAATATAGGTCTTAGGCTTCATCACTGGTCTTGCCACAAAGGACTGGGAAAGTTCCATTTCAGAGGCCATATTGTGGTAATATCTTTATTAGGCACACCAAGAAAGGCCAAGAATTGCTTCTAGCTTTCTTTCTTTTTTTAAAAAAATATTCCTTGTCAGAGGAAAAAGGGAGAACCAGAAATTCAGAAGTACCCAACTTTCTGAGCCAAGAAAAGCATAAGATTGACTATGTCCACATGTAACTATGCACATGATTCCACTCCTTAGATGTTAGAGTCATCGACTGCACATCTTGTCTACAGACACAATAAAAGGAAAGGTGTATAAACTATCCAATTAGGCTGCAAAGACAAGATACCCCCAATGGCCCTGGGCCCACAAGGAAGTAAAAGACAATAAAAAGACCTCCAGATTTTGGTTTTCTGTTTCGAAAACCTCAAAACAGTCTATGTCCAGTAATAAGCCTGCAGGCTTCTTGTTTGGATTCCTGAATTTCTATGGTAAAGACCCCAGTAAAACTCTATAAAGCCTCATCCCCAGAGTGTAGTCAGTAATGGTAGACTCTGAATTTTAAAGCCTTATTCCCAATGTAGGACAAGCCAGCCCTGCTCTATTTAGAGGCCCTTTTTCTCTTTCTGTTGAGGTGGACTCTCAATGTTTGCCCCAAAGTCTTGCCTTGATTGTACCACTACCATTGCCAGTAGATACTATACTAGGAGGACTGGTGAGCTGACTTGGTTTAAAACAGGTTCTTGCAATCCAGAGATCTCTATATTCAACTGTGTGTTGTTGTTTTGAACCTTGCTGCTTTAACACAGAAGCTAAGGATATCTCATGCTGGTTTAGGGCCCACAAAGAGCATCTGAAGGGAAAGCTAATGCCTTAGGAGATATTCACAGTGACCAAAAATGATGTTGTGTGCAGTGTCACACATTGTGCTTGCTTTTAATATAACCTCCACGCACCAACACTTTTCCTTAGTCTGTCAGGCCCAAGTCCAAATGAGGAAGAACGACTGCCTGGGGCCAAATTCTTCTTGTCCTGCCTTATGAAATATCTGAGCCACATTGTATTACTAAAATAATCTTCCTGTAAATTGATGAAGCTGTATTCCAATTGTGTCTAGGTCCCAGTCCCCTCCTGCCACATGTTATCCACCTAACCAACTGGGATCCAATGGAAAAACCTGGTCAGGAGGGAATTCAGGAGTGGGGAGTGAGAGCCAGCATGGTGTAGTGGTTTGACTGTTGGGCTAGGACTCTGGGAGACCAGGGTTTGGATCCTTGCTCAGCCATAAAAACCCACTGGGTGACCTTGGGAAGTGACAGTCTCAGAGGAAGCCAATGGCAAACCCCCTCTGAACAAATTCTGCCAAGAAACCCCCTTTATAGGTTCACCATAAATCAGAAATGACTTGAGGGCGCACAACAACAAGGGGGACCTGGATCATCTGCTGGCCATATTAGGCCTCTGAGTCAGAGATATCCTTCCTCATAAGAGAGACTGACACATTTAACTATAAATCTTAGTTACTGCAGAACAAAGGCTTTTAACAGCAACCCGCTCCATGGTGAGAAGGGCCAAAGACTTGATCAATCGCATAGGCAATCAATTTATACTCAGTTGAGAAGTAAGCCTTATCTGAATTGTAATTTTAAGAGACAACTTGCTGCCATGCTTAATAATAAAATATTGGTTTTAGAGGTAAGGAACATAAAAGCTCAGGGATACTCAACTTCCTGAGGCTAAGAAATTGTGGATATGGTTGCCTATGACTATATGTAGCTCTTCAGGTATCCAGATAAGGAGCCTTAGAAGTTAAACAGGAAAATATAATCAGCATCAATTAGTATCAAGCACCAAATGTAATTATAATGTAAGTTGGACTTACCAGCTCATAACTTGAGATTCACATTTACAGTTTTTAACAACCAAATTTGACACCCAAATTTTCAGCCAGAAGCACCCCAACCAAAGGGCTTCCAAAGTGATGCAGACTGAGATGCTAGGAAATGATACCTGCAGCACTGTCCTGGTTGTGGGGTACATTGAGACAAGCAGTTGCTGCAGCACTGCAAGGGGTATCTCCAGCTGCCTGTTCTCAATGCATCTTGTAATTGGGAAAGCACTGCAGACATCATTTCTAGTATCTCAACCTGCAATAACACTTCATTTGGGGGCACTGCCTGCTTAAGAGGTAGCTAGCGGAGGGAGGAGAGGCTCATTGGCAGAAGTAAATACTGTAACAGAACTCCATCATCATAGTTACATCTGACAATGCAGGATCTCAGCCACAACTTTTGTTTCTGATGTGTGTGTGTGTGTGTAAACATCACCCAATGAGACCTTCTGCTGTGCTTTTTGCAACCGGACTTGTTTATCTCGGATTGGCCTTTTTAGTCATCAGCGCGCTTGCAGAAAGCGCGGGATGAGTCCTTCCTGAATCTTCGTTTGCGAAGAAAAGCCAGAGAGAGAGAGAGAGAGATACACATATATGTAGTTTATACTATGAAACTTTCTGTGCTATCTATCTATCTATCTATCTACCACAGAAAGTTTCATAGTATAAAACAACATATAAGTATCAGCTACAAAGACAAAACAAAACAGACTTATACAAACTAATACCTACTAACTAACAGAAGCAAGGGAATTACACATGACTTCCAACTTGCCAGTTTATGGTTATAATCATCAAATAATTCTGTTTCCTTTACTTGAATATAATACCCTTTTAACTTACTACTGAACTACTTTTTAATAAACTCACTTCTACTTCTTGGTGCTTCTACTATTTGTCAAATCCTAAAACTGTCCGTTTCCCCCAGTTCTTTCTAATAAATTCTTAATTAAATTCAATGTAAATGAATGTATATTTTTTCTCTTATTAAATTTGTCTCATCCTGCCCTTTCTGCAAGCGTGCTGATGACTAAAAAGGCCAATCTGAGATAAACAAGTCCGGTTGCAGAAAGCACAGCAGAAGGTCTCCTTGGGTGATGTTTCTGAGTTGTGATTCAGAAACATCAGGAGAGAGAGAGAGAGATATCACATCTTCCATACATGTAGGTGACTGAACCAATAATTTTCTTGTTATCTTCCATTTCAGTTTTCAATTCTTCCTCCATCATGTCTTTTAAATTATTCTTAAAATCTTTCCTCAAATCAGTGCTGATCTGGACAATTTCTTCTTTTAGTTGTTGTCTCCTCTGTCTTCTTTCTTCCAAGATCAGCTGATTTTATCTGTCATCTTTGTTGGTTAACTGTCAAACTGTAGGCAAAAAATTGCAGCTAATCCTCTTGTCCACTAGGAGTTGCTATTTCTCTCTCTCTCTCTCTCTCTCTCTCTCTCTCTGCATAGACTGAACTCTATGCACTTTAAACTGGAATTAAGTCTCCTCCATTCATTTCCTCTTCAGCTGCCATGAAAAAGTTTAATGATGACCTTGTTTATTGTTATTTATTATTTTATTCATTTCTATCCCGCTTTTCTCTCACCAATGGGACTCAAGGTGGCTAACATCATTATAAAAACAATACAAGCTAAAAACAGTAGAAAGTTAAAATCACATTATAAATATACAATTTAAAAAGAATTAAGCAATTTACAAGTTAAAAACATTACAGTAAAAATTAAAATGCCTTTTAAAAAAAACACCTTATTTTTTTAAAAAAGCATACCACACAGCCTCACTAGCCCATCCCTTGCTGGTTCATAAAAACCTGGAAGCATAAAAAGAGCTAACCTGCCACCAGAAGGAGAGCAAGGAGGGGGCCATCCTGGCCTCTCTGGGGAGGGAGTTCCACAGTCTGGGAGCAGCCATCAAGAAAGCCTTCTCCCTTGTTCCCAGCAAATGTGCCTGAGACAGAGTGGTGGGACAGAGAGAAGGGCTTTTCCAGATTATCTTATTTTATTTATTTGGGGTATATCCTGCCTTTCTCCCAAGATGGGATCTAAGCTCATCTTAAAGCTCTACGGAGCTCATAAAGGGAGATGTGGTCCTTCAAATAACCTGGACCATGCCATATAGGGCTTTGGTCTACTAAGCAGTGAAATAAAGTTCTTCCTCAAACTTCAAACTGGATAAATGTAACCTCTACTAAACTGCCAGCCTAGCATTGTTATGAATTATTTTAAATACTGCAAAACTTTAAACTTAAGTCAGGGGCTTAACATCTTTTAGTGTTCTTCAGCACTTAAAATTTTAAAATACACTCATCAGTTTTAATTATTGAGACAGCTCTTTAAGTGCTGGGTCCCTCTTTTATCTAAATAGTCTGGTGGTGGCTACTCACAATTTCAAATGTAGAAGTAATTTGCACTGGAAGTTCCCATTCACTGGTAAGCTTCTTTAGTCTTACCTCTTTAGTCTTCATGAATTTGATGGTTCAACTGTTTAATAAAGTTGAGTGCATGACTTGGTTCCCCATTGGGGGTGGCTATGATACTGCGGGGCACAATGTTTCTTCCCAGTCCCCTTCATTCCAACCATGGCAGGATGACAATAGCATATGTTGCCTGTGTGCCAGGAATGGGTTTCAGACTCTTAGGCGTAATCCTCTGAGCTTCACATGCCAGGGAAGCAATTTTGGCTAGTTAATTGTCCTTTAAATTGCCCTTTGCCCGGTCAAGCACAGGTTCTTCAGTGGAGCTGCTAATGTAATTTGCAGTACAGTGCCAGTGCAACCCAGAAGTTTCCATTTCTGTTCTGTTTTTAATATTGTGGTTGTATTGTGTGCATTGCTTGGGAGGATCTGATGGGCAGAAAAGTAAATGCCTTACATAATAAAATAATTTTAAAAATAACTTTATTTTTTTCCCCTTGGGCAGAAATCAAAATTGGTCAGAGTGGTCAATTTGAGGGGAAAGAAAACTGAAGCAACAAAAATGGCTGCAAAGAGAAATAGGTAAAAACATAGCAGGACTTTTGCCCCATTTTGTCCCCGGGCATTCCTCACAACCCCTGGGACAAGACCATGCAAAGACAGATAATAGCGAAGACATTGAAACTAATGGGACTTCTGGTATAAAATACCATAGAGTTGTCTTGGAGGACCTAGAAAATGGTTAGAGAGGACACATTCGTTAGCTCCAAGGAGGACACATGGCAGGATAAGTAAATAGCCTGTCTAGACAAGCCCCAAATCTGGCCTCCTGGGATTTCAATCTCACTGGGGATGTAGTTCTTCACTACATCCTTTTCTTCCTGGAGGAAGTAATTACAGCAATTTTCTTCCCTCTGTCAGAAAATCTTCAAAACCCATGAAGTTTTCAAGTCCTATTCACAATTTGGGATGTATTCTGCTCAAAATTCCTGTAAGGGTCCCCCCAGTATTTTCTGTGTTTCCTATGCAGAAAATGTAGGTCTCCATACAAATCAACCATCTATGAACTTTGCACAAAATAAATCCTCAATTACAGCATTTTCTGTGCAGAATACAGCATAGAAATATAGTTTTCTGCCAGAAAATGATGTTTCCTGAGCAGAAAATGCTGTAATTTTCTGAGCAGAAAGTAATATTTCTGTGCATAAGCTTATTGTACATAAAATGCTGTTTTCTGTGCAAAATATCAGCATTTTCAACAAGTTTTCAAATATTTTCAAATACTCTTTCTATTTCTGATTCTGGCAGTCTGTGGGCTCATCTACATGAGAGGAAATAATGCTTATTCCTGCGCATTATTGCCAATCCACAGTTGCATTCTTTTGTCTCCACGATGTTTTGCAAAAACGATATGCTGAAAAGTTATCCATGGTTTGAGGTTCAGATGCCTATAAATCAAGACAGCAGCCAGAAATTAGAGTGATAAACGTTGCCACCACTTCACAGTATTCTTTTAAATAATAAAGGTGTGCAAGTGCAAACTTCGCTAAAAAAAATATTTTGGTGATCAGCAGTGCAAAATAGCAGCCATAAATTAGAGTGATAAACGTTGCCACCACTTCACAGTATTCTTTTAAATATTAAAGGTGTGCAAGTGCAAACTTTGCTAAAAAACTATTTTGGTAATCAGCAGTGCAAAAAAACACATGATCACTAACTCAAAAAAACCAACAGGGTGCTTCTGGGTGCTACCTTGCTGGCAAGCCCACCCCTTGCACATGTTCAACCAATCAGATCTCTAGCTCCACCTGCCTCAAGACTGCACAGGAAATTGAATTGGTTGTCTTAATGCACGTTTCCTCACATTATTTTATAAAGCTATGAGTAAAGGCATGAAGGCTTTTCCTGCATAGTAAATGGAGATTTTCACACACCCTCTTCTGAATAAGGTAAACCACTGTGGGATCTCATTGGGACATATGGCATTCCCAATGAATTCTGTGAGGAGTATTTTCATCATCATCATCATCATCATCATAATCTTTATTTTTATCCCGCCCCTCTGTTAAAAACAATTGGGGCGGCTTACAACAGTTAAAGTACACCAATACGGACTAAAATCCCTAAGCCTCACCAACCCCCCCTCCCCCATAAAAAGATATTAAACTAGCATCAAATTAAAATCCACCTAAACTTAAAAGTCACATAAAATAAACAAATATAAAAATCAACAGCCAGCAAGTCAGGGTAAAGGACTAAAAGAGGCCAGGAGACGCAGCTTCTGAGGCTGGGATCTAATAAGGAAAAGCCTGCCGAAAGAGATCTGTCTTTAGTGCTTTTTTAAAGCTACTTAAATTCATCATCTGACAGATCTTGTCTGACAGGCCATTCCATAATTTGGGGGCAATTACCGAAAGGGCCCTTGGGAGGTTGCAGACAGCCTAGATTTTTGTTGCTGAAGCAAATTCCTCCCAGAGGACCGGAGTGCGCGGGGAGGATTGTATGGGAGGAGGCAGTTCTGAAGATAAGTTGGACCCAAACCATTTAGGGCTTTAAAGGTAATAACCAACACTTTATACTGGGCCCGGAAACTGATAGGCAGCCAGTGGAGAGATTTTAATACTGGAGTTATATGGTCTCTCCGAGATGTTCCTAAGACCACTCTGGCTGCTATATCTTGTACCAACTGAAGTTTCCAGACCAAGCACGAGGGTAGCCAAATGTAGAGCGCATTACAGAAATCCAGATGAGAGGTTACCAGGGCATGCACCACAGTCTCAAGGTCCCTAATTCCAGGAAGGGGTGCAGCTGGCGTATCAGCCAAAGCTGATAACAGGCGCTCCTGACCGTCACACTCACCTGACCAGTCATCTGAAGCGACGAATCAAGGAGCACCCCCAGACTGCAAACACAGTCCTTAACGGAGAGTGTGACCCCATCCAGGACTGGAGATTGCAACCCAGCTCCTAGTTTCAGGGCCGCTACCATGAGCATCTCTGTTTTGTTTGGATTTAATCTCAATCTGTTTTTCCTCATCCAGCCCATTACTGCTTTAAGAAAATCATTAAGAGGAGAGATGCCATTGGAATCTGAGGCTGATGAAAGGGACAAGGAGAAATAGATCTGGACATCATCAGCATACTGATAACACCCAGCTCCATAACTCCAAATAATCTCACCCAGAGGCTTCATATAGATGTTAAACAGCATCGGGGACAAGATGGCACCTTGCGGAATGCCACAGGTAAGCTCCTTTTTACTGGAGCAGCTGTCCCTGAGAAGTACTCTCTGGGACCTGCCCGAGAGGAAGGACCGGAACCACTGAAGCATAGTGCCTCTGATTCCTAACCCACTCAGTCAATCCAAGAGGATGCTATGATCTATCGTATCGAAAGCTGCTGAGAGGTCCAGAATCACCAACAGGGTCACACTACCCCTGTTGATGGTTAGACACAGGTCCTCAGTCAAGGCAACCAAGGTGGTCTCAACCCCAAATTCCATCCTAAAGCCAGTTTGAAATGGGTCTAGATAATCGGTTTCATCCAAGACTACTTGGAGTTGAAGCGCAACTGCTCTCTCGATCACTTTGCTCAAGAATGGTAACATAGAAACCGGCCTATAGTTGCTCATGTCCAGAGGGTCCATGGAAGGTTTTTTCAGGAGTGGCCTAACAGCCGCTTCCTTTAAACAGGATGGAACACACCCTTCCCTGAGAGATGCATTGATGATGTCCTTAAGGAACACCATCAAGGCACCCCCCACCGGATGGCCAGCCATGAAGGGCAAGGATCGAGAGGGCAGGTCATCTTCCTCACTCTACCAAGTAGCTTGTCCACATCCTTGGTACTCACAGATTGAAATTGATCCAGTAAACTTACATCAACGGAGTTGCTGGACACCTCGTCAATTGTTTCTGTCAAATTCTGGCATCTAAGTCGGCTCTTATCTGAGAGGTTTTATCTGCAAAGAAGTTGTTAAAACGCTTCACAACAGGCTGTTGTTGGGTTAAACAATGGGTTCTGCACAGGTATAACCTGCGTCATCTCCCTTACCAACTAAACAGCTCTGCTGGATGGGACTCTGCAGACGCAATACGTGCAGAAGAGAAGGATCTCTGCACTGCACGTATTGCCTCTCGATAGGACCAAAGAAACTTCCTATGACGAGTCCTGTCAGATAAGAGTCAAGTTTTCCACCATTTGTGCTCTAGTCATTGTTCAACCCACTTCATTTTCCTATGCTCAGATGTATACCATGGCCTATGGTTTGGAGCGGGTTGGAAAGTATGCTTGGGAGCGATTTTGTCAATA
>JAUMIR010000004.1:234942500-235097500 GCA_030847615.1 Gambelia wislizenii
TTAGCATTTTCTGTTATCTATGCAGAATATGCTGCTTTCTGCAACAAAAACCCACAGACGCATAAACTGAAAAGATTCTTGCCTATGGATTCTCTTTAACAGATTCCTGATACCATTTTCCAACCATTTTTGGAATATTTTTGAATATGCTTTCCTTGTTTTGAATATTGATACAAAGGAACTAATCATATAATGTTTACTTAGAAATAAATTCCACTAGATTCAGTGGGGCGTACTATCAGGATTACACAGAATATTCAGTACAGTGCTAATTGTTGTAAATTACTTTATGAGGTTTTGAAATTTGCATTATTATTGCTCAGAATGAAAGTTATTTACAAACATTTAGCTAAAAAGTATTGACAATCTACAAAATCTGGTGGTCCACACAGTCCATCATCCCCACTCCCTGTTCCCACTGACACTGTGCACATCCCATCTTTCCCATGGCAAAGGACTGGTGCAAACTTTAATCAAACAGTTACAGACATAGAATATATCCTCCCTTTTTCCAGTTAGACTACAGGTTTGTTAGCAAGTATAAAGGAATGCAAACACAGTTAGCCACAAAGTGATAGTAGCACAGAGCTGAAGTTGGCAGAAGGTCACGTCCGCAACCAATCTGACATGGGCAGCTATTGTGTGACTTAGCCATGGCCCCATGTACCTTTGAACCCTGGTCTCCTGAGTCCTACTCCAACACCCAATCCACTAAACCATGCAGTCACCTAGGAATGGACTGTGTGACACTGGGATTACAGTTCCTGTTACTTTTTCCCAGGCAATGCTTGCACCCTATTAAAGGTAACAGCCTGTGTACTATAGCCACAACACAGCTCTGGCAATCAATGACAAGGCATAACCCACCTCTGAATGACACAATGCTACATGTACAGTTAGAAGTGTTCTATCTCCCGTGTAGAAGCTTATTTTGCAGCTTCACAATTGCAACAAGTAATGCAATTACTATGAAGAGGCTGCTCAAATATGTGGACATCAATTAGAAATAGAAAATGAAGCCTCTCCTGAAGCGGACCTCATCTTTTTCAAGCTTTCACTGAAAGCGATTAAAGACCTACCTTTTTTTCGCACCTCTATGGTGATCTGGAAAAAAAATAGCAACATCTGCTAGCCCCTAGCCCCTCCCCTCTATGACCCTTTCTAACACATCCTCTGTTCAAGAACCCAGACAAACACTCCCAATATCAACTATGGCTAGACAAGGGAATACACACAGTTAGAGACCTTTTCTCTAACTGAAAACTGCTTGAGGAATTGGCCCCATTGAAACCATCCTGGATACAACTATACCAAGTAAAAACTTCCGTTGCCCATCTTGTGAGAGCGGGAGAAACACCTCATTCCCTAATGCTATTTGAATGTTTATGTGTAATCCCACTCTGTCAAATTTAAGGCACAACAACTAAAATCTATCATTGGCTTACAGAGATGTATGGAAATGGCTCAACAAATAAAAGGAGCTGGGAACTAGAACAGCAAATAAACATCCCTGTCTCTTCCTGGCAAGGCACTTGGAACTCCCCACCCTTCCACTCCAAATCAGCCATTCTTAGGGAATGTACCTTGAAAACTAGACACAAATGGTACCTAACTCCCACCCAGTTGCCCATTATTTCAAAGCATTCCTCACCTAAATGCTGGGGCTCAGTTACACTGCAGTTTTTATTATGATAGTTTGCACTTTAGCACTTTTTCGCACCAGTGCCAGATAGTTTACATGATTTATTGGGAAATCAGTTGGTCTGTTTAGTTTCCCGCTTTCTGGTTCACACAGGCAAAGGTGGGGGGCATAGCCTCCCAAGCACATCTGGGGGAAGATGCTGGGAAGATGAGAGGGAAGGAGGGAAAGAGAGAGAGAGAGAGACTGCTGGGAACTTTCCCTCCTCTGAGGAATGCCTGCTAGTTTTCATGCCTTAGCAGGGAGTGCTTCCTGTTCTTCCCAAAATGAGAAGGGTGGGAGGAAGGAGGCAGCCTTTCAGCCACAGAGGAGCTGTCCCCCCCGGTCAACCCCCCCTTCCTCTCACCCACTCTCCCCCCTCTCTCACACACACACGCACACAAATATGATCAGAGGAGTGTGAGTGAGCGAACAGCTGGAGGAGCAGATCTCTACGCAATCTTCTTCCCCACCCTCTCTCAAACACACAGAGGCTAACTGGGAATTCTTCAGCCTCAGCAGCCAAGCAAGCCGGGAGGCAGATAGCTGGGCAATTGGGCTGGGGATAGCACAGGCTGGATCTTTTCCATGGCTGGAAACAACAGGGCCTAGATCTTTTCATTTCAGGCTCCTCCATCTCTTACAAGTCTACAACCTCCTTTGTCAGTTCCAACCAATAATGGCTCAGCTCTGCTGTTCTTGTTTTGGGAAGATTGCTGGTGATTCACACAGACTTTTCCGGAATGATAGTTCACACAATCAATAGTGCACTAAGTCACATTTCTTTTCAAAAAAGAAAAGAAAAGTAGTGGAAAACCCTTATTATGCTACTTGAGTTTTTGAGCCCCCCCCTTCTGAATGACGTGATATTGTGGCGTGGTGTGTGTGAACTATTAGGAATCTTAGTGAATTCTTCATGGACTTATTTTGCCATGAAAATGGGCCCCTGGTGTAGCTGTGAAAATAAAGACACATACCTTCACATGTGGTTAGAGTGTGACTATGTTAAGAAATTCTGGCCAGAAGTATTGAGTGTAATTTCAAATATTACCAACCAAAAAATTAAATTGTGCCTAGCTCTTTTACTACTCCTGGTCTTCATCAGAGAGAATGAGAAGTTACGTCACAAAAAGCTATTTGCTTCCGGGTATTAGTCGAGGCTTGAAGTAGCTCAGCATTGGAAAACTGGACATCTCCATATGGACAATTGGTGGTTCCGTATTTGGGACATTCTACTAAGGGAAAAACTGTTGGCAATGTTGGCAATGTCAGAAATGAGAAGAGACCCTGCAAAGAACATCGACACTTGTGACTTTATCAGATGCAGGGAAATGTGGCAAAAAAACCACATCCCAAATCGTGTCACGATGCAACGATAACAGAAATAGTCAACATTATCAGATGCCCATGTCCTCAGCTGTTCCTGGGGTTTAGAGCTGGCATGGATGAGGCATCACTTTTTTATTGATGGGCTAAGCCTGCACTATGCCCCCAGAACGGCTGAAGGACATGTTGTCTGATATTGTCGCCCATTTCTGTCATTGTTGCGTCCTTTTGACATTTTTTTTTCACATATCTGATAAAGTCCTTGGTTTCCCTTTATAAACTTTGTTAACAATGACTTTTCCCAAGCCCAACCGGCTGCCTCACACCTGCACCTCTGGCAAGATGTCATATCCTTGGTCAGCATTGACAATCCACAAGAAAAAGTCTTTGGCTGTCAATATCAACATTTTATTTTATTGCATACATTGTTGTTGTATTATGTGATGTTTTATAATAAAAAAAGGGAAAAAAGGGAGAGTTCTCTTCTTTTGCTTAGGAATGTGACAAGGCAGGAGAGCATGGCTACCTCATGCTATGGAGGGGGAAGGCAGCTTGCCTTCCTCTGGATCCCAGGAGGGGAGTTCTGCATTGGAAGAGGAAGAAGACCCTGGCCCAGCATCAGGTGAGACATATACACTTTTCCCTTAGCCACCTCCCCACCACCGGGCTAGAGTGGGAGCTGCTGCATTGCTGCAGAAGCAACAGCAGAGGGACTCAGGGAATGCAGCTCCCATGATCCACATACAGGCAGCAAAGAAGACATGCCCTCTATCATGTCCTTACAGGAGACCAGATGAGGCTACCGTCAGGGCAGTGGGCCCACCAACTGGGTGCAGAAGAGGAGAAGCTGGGTGCTGCTGTCAGACAGGAAGAGGTTGAAGACCCTGCACCAGGTGACACAGACACCTCCTAGCTATACATATTCCCTCACCTACTGCCACATTAAGCTGCACTAAGGTACAGCTATGTGAAGTGGCACTGTTAGTATGCCCTACTACTCCCTCCCCACAGTATCTCATAACTGGAAATATTAGACACTTTTCAGGGTCACTTGACTGGGAGGTTAGACAGACTGGAGGTCAGTCAAAGGTCACAATGACCTGGGATGTATCTAGAAATATAATGTTGTGAAAGCCCAAATTAGGATTGAGTGGGAAAACCCCATACTTGTTTACATAACTTCATTGATCCTTTGTGTGTGTGTCTGTGTGCCCTGCAAATGTTGTTGGCAGCCCTGAAAGCCAAAGGCAGGAGAGAACTGAAGAGGGCAGAAGGGAGGCAGGGCAATTCCCTGCCTCCCTTCTTGCTTGCTTCATTGCTATGCAGGGCAAGGACAGGAGGAAAGGTAAATTTCCACCTTGTTTTGTGGCTACAAGGCATGCCTACCCAGGGTGCATCAAATGCAGGGTGGTTATCCAAGTGCATTGTCTCAAACCACCTGTCTTGCTTTTATGGCATGCGGTATGTTAACTTAATAGGCGGACTATATAAAAGCAAATCTAACCAGCCTTTGACATCCCCCTTTCCATACATGTTTTATTTCAGCATGTCAGCAGAGGGTTGTTGCCCTGGAGAAGGAAATGCACATGATGCAGCATGGCCCCTCTGCAACATCAAGACACTCCTCCAGGAGTGTCAGGGCCAACTGTAGTCATGTTCAGTTGTTATCATTATCATTATCATTACCATTTATTTCTATCCCATCTTTTCCCAAGATTGGAACATCAAAGACATTGTTAATAGTGACTAATCAATCAAAATATCTTTTTTGTATATAGGAAAATGAAAAGTTTGTAAATACTACCACCAATTTTAATGCCGATTGTGTGTCCACCAATCACCCAGAATACATAACAAACCATGTGGATAGTTGGTCACAACCCTGCTTTACCTTGCCCCTGTCCTGAAATTCTTCCACGCATCTGAAAATGTTACACAGTAGTGCAGTCTGCTGCTCAAAGCCAGTGGGAAGTCTGTCTCAGTCTCTCCTGGCATGCTCATCTTCCATCCTCATATAGTCAAAGTACTCTTTGTCCTCCTTTTCAAAATAACTAATCAGCTCCCTCATCTGAGCTGTGGAATGTGCAATCAAATGGCCAACATTGTCCCCCACATTCTTGCATGCTTTCTTTTTCCTGCATTGGGCTAGGTGGGCTGCCGGAAGAAGCGTGGCTGTACGGTTGGGCAGGCTGCTATCTGCTAGAGAAAGCGATATGAGATGCAGAGCATCACATAGCAAGGAAGTAAATTGCAGGTGTAGTGTAGAGGAAAACTGGCTGGCTCTTGGGAAGAGGAGGATGTGGATTTGAAGGTGGTGTTCATACACAGGTAGTTCCCACCATGACCATGCATTCCCCACACAATGCCGGATTGGGTAGTATAGTATAAAAATGAGGAGGAAGAATTCCCTGAAGCCCCCAGGATGCTTTCAGAAATGTAAGCACAGTGCATGTACACACACAAATATTCACAGACCACACCATCCCTCCAATGTTATAGGCTAGCAGGTGAAAGGGACAAGATGCTTTGGCATTCTCCACAATGTCAGGGAGATGTGTGATGGATCAAGAAAGCAAAGCAAGCATGAAATATTTGAACAAAAGATCATGTCATGCACAGCAGGGTTGCAATATTCTATGAACATGCAGATAACTGCATATCTCTGGCTTTTCTTCGCAAACGAAGATTCAGGAAGGACTCATCCCGCACTTTCTGCAAGCACGCTGATGACTAAAAAGGCCAATCCGAGATAGACAAGTCCGGTTGCAAAAAGCACAGCAGAAGGTCTCCTTGGGTGATGTTTTTGGGTTGTGATTCTTTCTGTGTAATTGCTAAAAGGTGTTCATTTACAATAGTCTATGGGTATACAAATATCCACATATTTTGTCATTTCAAAAAAGGGGGCTACCTGGCTCACTTGTTCTGGATGTCCCCTCTAATGCACTCCCAGCATCGGATGTCGGATACTTCCCATGACTTGCTTCACATGCTGGAGAAGACATCCTGGATAGAAGGTTACATGATGGGAAACAGCTTCATCCAGAGGAAGATGGGGATGATCCCCGCCCATCATGTAATGCTGTATCAGGTTACTGGCCCACAGCACTCCTTGTTAAGAAAGTGGTGTCGAGGTCCTAAGAGTCAGATAGCTCAGCATTTCCTATAGATTAAAAACTCAGAAAGTAAGCCCCCACTCAGTGGCCATGCTGGGCCCCATGAGACGGTTCCAATTACCTGGAGAGAAACAGAAACAGCTACCCAAGGGTCCCCCATCCATTACAGCCCTGAACTCCCTGTCATCCATGGTTCCTGGGGTGCTATAGAAAAGCTCCTTGGAGCCCTCTGCTGGGGAAGGGCCACTTTGGGCATGCTGGTTGCCTGCCCTATCAGACCCTGGACAATTGTGCTGTGAGCTATACACCTCAGGTGTATTGTGGCACCTCCATGGAGAAAGTTGTGCAACTCCTCACAGAAGGGCATGGTGACTGTGCCACTGTCGCTCTGCAAATTGTGATCACACACGTCCCTGTAGCACTGTCAGAGCCCTTTGCTTCTTGTTTTGCATTCTTCCACAATCCTCTTGTGACCCTTTTTCTGTATCTCACGAGTAATATTCTCAAAGATACCTATGTTTCTGTGGCTTTCCTTCAGTTGTTCCTGGACCTTCGCTTCACACCAAATGATGGTCAGGTCACTAGTTTCCTCCCTGCTCCATGAGATACCTCTCCTTCTTTTTCCTCAGCTCAAAAGGAGATCTACCATGAGAGAAAATGAAGCTCCATTTTGAGTTTAAGTGCTGATTTGGCAAGGTTCACTATGCTTGGTATGTGAATATCTGCATACATACAACTTTTTTTTAAAAAAATGGTGACAGCAGATTGGATGTGGAAACAAACAAGGGAGGTAAGTTGTGGCGGGAATGATCAGGTGACCACCTGGGCTAGGTAACCTCCCTGTCCTGCCCTCCACCAGCCAAACCCCAAATTCTACCGCGATCCCAATTCAAAGCACATGGCAGATGCTTGAAATTAGGGCTTTCCAAGAATCTGCAGAATAAAAGGGGATGTGCGTTTTGGGTGTTTTTTTAAAAAAATCACATTAAAGTCCCCAGGCATCTAAAAGAACTGCTGTCATGTTGAAACAGGAGGAAGATTGTGTGTTCCAACAGGAGTGGATCAAGGTAAGGTCAAATTGATTTACCTTGGGTTTTTTCTGGGCTATGAGGCCATGTTCTGGAATAGTTTCTTTCTGACATTTCACCTGCATCTGTGGCTGGCATCCTCAGATGTCAAATTATTTTGCAAGTGTGGATTCAGCTCTGGACAGGGTTATACTCCCTCTGAAAACTGAAGGATTGCATTTCCCTACCTGTGTCTACCCAGGCCTCAGGATTTGGGGGGGAGTGGGTGGGTGGAAGTCTTTTCTTGTTTCCACAACTCTCATAACGCCATATCTTTCAAGATCAGCATGGCATCCACAGCAGTGGTCATGGATCTTTATCCTGATCCTATTAAATAGTTTGGCTGTTGGAAGTCTGGCTGTTAAAAGAATTACTTCCAACCACTAGTTGATACAGTTCAGGTTTTTAATTTTTTTAAAAAAAATTTTGGTCTTTTACAGGTCTTTTGGGGTACTGGACATTGTCTGAGCCATTGTCTTTGGGCATAGCCATGTAATCTGTGCAACCCAGCAGGGTCATCTTTCTGTAATGGGGGAATGTAATTGGGAGTAGCTGGGGACGAGGGGGCTCTATTGGTCCAGCTTCCCTTCTATGAAGAATGCTCCAATCCAGTGCAGCATGTGGTTATAGTTCATTTGGAGGAAAACAATCTTGAGTTACTGAAAGGTAATAATTATTCAGGCCATCACTGACTTGAAGGAAGCATGGAGGAACAGGGATAGTTATCACATGGTCCAGAGTGGGGGAGGGAGATCCGCACTGCCTGGACAGGGTGCCACATAAAACAGCAGAGAGATGCACTATGCTCTGGGGAAGGTATGCTCTTGGTATCCTTTTACATCATCTGGAGATTGTGTTTGATCATCTGGAGTTATGTGGGACAGATGGGATCCACCTCTCCAAATAGGCAATGACATCTTCTTGTGAGATCTGCAATGTGGCCTGATGGCCATTATAGGTGGCCTGGTCCAGCCTGCAAGCTAAGTAAGAGTTTTTGCTCCTTTGTATGATGGGCAAGTTCAGAAGAGGGAAATTTGGGGATATTGCTGAGCATCCAGTTGACAGCTCTTTTAATGGAAAAGAGTTCCTTAGCACCTAGGGTTAGGTTGGGCTCAGGTACTAGGAAGGGAATTGTCTCTGAGGCTGACTCAGGGCAAGATCCCTTTAAAGTCACAGGGCACTGGGGAGGACAGCTCTTGGAGGGTCTCCCAGATCACAGTGAGCCAACTGGGCAATATAGCCTTAAGGCATACAGCCTGGTATTGGAGTTAGGGTGCTCATCCTGATAGCTGATGTGGATATCTGGGACTACCACTGCATCAGCTCAATTCCACACTTGGTAGGCCCCATGACAGATTATAAGTTAAGTAAGTTATGAAAAAAACTGTGATCCTAACTCACCCATCTTATGTACCTTGTCTTTTCATTTCTGTGGTATGTGATAAGGGAAAAACTTACATATAATATGAGCTTTTGTAACAGACAAAAAAATGATTTTCCACATTCCAGGAATATTGGTTTATATTTCTTGAATACATAAACATGACTTTGGACATGTTTCAGCCTCTGGCACATCATACAATGTTCTGGGAAGATATACTGGCTATGGAATCTTCCCCTGCTTTGGATGCCTAGTGAGATTCTGGCATGGTTCCTCATGCTTACCTGAAGTTGTGATAGGATGTAATTCTGAAGCTACTGTGTCTTCCACCTTTGTTGGTTGTTTCTTGTTAAGTTGTTGTGTTTTTTATTGTACACTTTGTTACAGGATAATAAAAATTAAAAATAAATAAAGGAATGGAACAGAACACCAATATGAAAAGTAGAACCTTTCTAGTATAAGGCCTTTCTGTGAAGAAAACAGGAAAATGACATTGGATAGTCTAAAACAAAAGTAAATAAAAAAATCCTGAGGTTGGGAGTAGGAATTAACAGTGGGTATATCAAGTTAAAGAGTTGTGTCTTCCAAAGAAAAAGAGAAAATGCCTATTATCCACAAATCATTCCTCCTCAATACTCAGATTACAAGGTAGGTATAGTGAGCCAGAACATTTACTTTTAGTCATGGCCTCTAGCTGCAGCTTTTACAAAGCTAAAGGGCAGGGAAAGATTTTAGGTGTATTTGAGTGATAAAATTTCTCTGATTCCTAACATTATCTACATCTCTCAGACATAACATATGGATCATACATACATCAGATTTCATATTTCTTGAAATGAAGCAATGCAACTCTTGGTTATTTACCACCTTTTCAGATACCCCTCATGTTCCAAAGTTAATTTACTGTGCATAATTTTGATATGAACCCCTATTGGAAATATGCATTTTGAGAAAAAATGCATTACAAATACATATTAAATACAACAAAAAGTCCTGTGGCACTTTAAATACTGACAATGTTATCATAATGCAAGCTTTCATGAACTATAGCTCTGTTCCTCAGGCATGAAGCATTATCTAGAATTTTAGGTACACATGAAGTACACATAGTGTGCTGGGGTGGGACTGTAGAAAATGATATAAAAGGGAAATTAAATGCAGAAAGTTCTGCCAATGACAACTACGTCATTAACTCATAACTCATTAACTACATCATATATCATTAACTGTGTCCATTCACCAATGTTGCTGACAACACAAACAAGCTGGCACTGGTTAGCTGGTTACCTCATATAGTGTGATAAGAAACTATTATTCTTATCCATATCTCTAGAAATAGCTGAGGTAAACTTTGGTGAGACACTGCTTCATTAAGTGGTTCCAATTTTGAATGGATCGTAATTTAGCAGTCTTCTGTCTAATCCCCACTCCATATTCACATACATACTTAAAATGCAGCTATACACATTCAACAAATATACTGTGAACTGACATCTTTTCAGTGGTAGTAAGTCCAGCTACTGCCTACATTTGTCCTTTTTTTTTTTTTTTTTGGACTGTGCAGAAATAAATTCTCTACCTTCCTTATGCAATGACCAACCCCTCCATCCTACATTTTTCATGTTGTTTCTCCCATTTCCACAGGCATTTAGTGGGCCAGTGGGGAACAGGGAATCTCTGGCTGTGTGACTATAGTCAAGACCACAGTGATGAGGGCATTCTCTGGAAGAGGAGAATTGGGTTGGGTCATACAGATTTCATTAAGAGGTCCCCATAAGAGCTCCCATTCATTTCTCCCATAACCTCCTTTTATTTGTTTGTTTGGATTGCTTTTTAAAACTCAAAAGAATGGGAGACCTATGTTTATGACATTTTTGAGAAACATAGGGCCTGCGTGCAGGGTGGTCAGCTTAAATGTACAGTGAATAGGGGTAGTCTGCCAATCTCAATATCATTATCTTTCTCTTTTTTAATTTTTAATTTTCAAACATAAAATAATAAATTTAACAAATTTATCAAAACTGAATAGACATACATAAACATAATCACAATTCAACACACTTCAAACAATACTAACAAACATAAGCTACACATTTTATATCTAAATTAAAATAAATACACAATATCAAACCAAACCAAAAACACATAAATACTTCCCCGTAGCTACTCTTCTAGTCAGAATATTAACATGTCTTTTTTTTCTTTTTTTTCTTTTTGTTTCTGAACAAGCAAATCAAAATTCATATTTCTCTTTTTCTCACCTGCATTTTGTTAATGCTTTTCTTTCTTATTAGGTTGTGATGCAGGTGGTGGGAAGGTGATGGTGATTTTGCCACATTTTAATGCTTTTTCCCAATAATGTGTGCATTTTAAAAAATACATTTCACTAATGTACACTTTTTCACCCATTGACTAAAGAATGTTTGTGCTTATTTTTCAACCATGTCACTTTTTAGCCATTCACATTTAAAATTATGCACATTATTTTGTGTGTGCTTTATTGTTCCACACTGACCTGCAAACCCTGCAGATGTGTGAAATTTTGAGCTCATTTGTGTTTTGCCTCACAAATCTTGGACTACTTTTTGTTGAGGCTGTTGAAATTCTTCGCCATGTCTAGCAGTGAAAATGGGAGACAATAACTCGGTTCTTGTTGGCCTTGTCTGCTCCAGCCCTGAGCTTCTGATATTGGTCCTAGAATCTACCTAATCTTGCATTCTGACCACACAGTGTCAAATGAGACCCCTATGCCCACAAGGACATCACAGACAGTACCTACCACTGTCCCTCAAGAGTGAAGGCTCTGACTCATTACAAAGCCTATTTGCAGGCTGTGATGTGGTTCTGGGAATGGAAGAGAGCTATATTAGATCCTGACGAGGCTCTGTTTCCTTCTCAGAAATCTACATGGCTTTTGAAGGCTTTGGAGAAGAGCAGCCAATCAGAGAATGCAGGGAGGGGGCAGGAGTTGATCTTCACCTGACCTGAAAGTGGAAGTTTTCCCTCAGGCAGTGGCATCACTAGGGTTGGTGTTACCCAGTGCAGTAACTCATGTTGTCACCTCCATAGACCTCCAGACTATAGAGAATCCTTAGTAATCCTAGCAATTTGTGTAATCTGCATGTGACTTTGAGGGTCCATGTGGGAGAGGAGCAGGAAGGAAAGCTCACCTGGCTGGACACAGTGCCAGGAATATTTTAATAAAAAAATAATACATTTCTGTTGAAACAGTGCACAAAAATCCTATAGACAATCATTTTGGTGTTCCTGGTGCAGTCCACAAACCCCACATTTCCCTAGTGATGCCACTGTCCTCATGTCAGGTAAAGTGGTATACATATAGGCCCTTGCCAGCTCCTTTATCACTTGGGTTTAAGCAGCCTTCCCACTCTCCCACCCTATTTTGTTGTAGTTATATGGTGTTGTAGATTAGGCTTGGTATAACTGTAATGTTTGATCTTTTTGGATATTCATACAATTTTGTCATAACTTGTGGGTGGTGTGGCATGGAGCAAGATCCAGTTTTGGGGGAATGGGTGACTACCCCCCTTCAGTTTTCTAGTGGAGGTCCTCTTCAGGGACCTTGGGGCACGTGGGGGTCAGACCTAGCTCAAGGTTGAGGACCAGTCTCACTCCTGACAAGGCCCATACAGAGTCTGTGTGCCCACATGGCTTCCAATCTGTTACTCCATGACTTCTTTCCCTGGTGGGTGGGCTAGGAAGATGGGTTATTGAATAACAGGTGGGTTATACACATATATAGTTATAGATTTCAAGATTTTTAATTTACATTCCATTTCAACAACTTACTTGGATGGAAGATAAATTTAATCAGACTCAACAGTGTCAACCAAAGTAGATGTTCCCCCCATCCAACTTTCAAGATTTGTCATGAGAAAAATGAATACTTTGCCTTGAGTGTTTGCATATTGGCAAAGCTTGCAGGGCTTTTCTGAGAAGCGAATTATGTGCAAAGCAATGTTTCTGTTTTAAAATGCATATGACCAAGAGGTGAATAAATGGAAAAAAAATGTAGAAACATACTTTAGTCAATAGGGAAGCATTGTGAAAATTAGGCAAATTGCTCGGAGGGGGCAATATTTCCACCACCCCCTTGCCATACTTCAAATTTATGCAGTCTCACAACCTGATACAAAATAAGAATAGAGAGAAAATGCATGTGAGATTCAGAGAAATTTGGCAAAATCAAGACTATGACATTCCTAGTCAGCAGTCACAATGTAACATTATGTGATGCCCATGAATTGAAATGAAAATTATGGGAAAACCCTGTATAACTTAGGGGCTTACCACACTTCAAACAAAAGTGGCAAAGCAGCAGGAACATTCCATCTTTCCTTCTGCCTTACCGCATGATGTCAGCATTCTTTTGTTATGGGCCCATGGAGGACTGAGGTAAAACTGCATCTTTTTGCTAACTGGAAAAATCTGCAAAAGATTTGCAAAAGATTTGGTTTTGCCTCAGTGCCCCATGGGACTAGAACAAAATAATGCCAGAAGAACACTGACACCATATGGTAAGGCAGCAGGAAAGATGGAACATTCCTGCTGTTTTGCTGCTTTTCTGTGAAGTGTGGTAAGGCTCTTAGGCTGCATCTGCACTGCAGAAATAATCCAGTTTGACACCACTTTAACTGTCATAGTTCAATGCTATGGAATCATGGTACCTGTATTTTGTTGTGTCACCAGAGCGCTCTGACAGAGAAGGCTAAATATCTCACAAAACTACAAATCCCAGAATTCCATAGCCTTGAGCCATGGCAGTTAAAGTGGTGTCACTAGATTATTTCTGCAGTGCTGATGCAACCTGAATCAAGAAATTCCAGTTCAGTTCCCCATAACAGGAAGGCTATTTATCCTCTACGGAATACCTCCCTTTGAAAAAGAGAGCACCTTATTTACATGAGCCCTTCTGGAAGAGAGAGTTTGCTTCTGGAGGCTTCGTTCATTGGGGGATTCATAAAAATGCATCAAAAAGAACCACAGTAACTAAACAAAACAAAACAAAGAATGAACATTTGTCCTGCTGCACATATTTCATTTCTTAAAAGTCAGTGCTACCCCTAAGAAGATCTCAAACACATTTCACTGAGAATAAATGTGAAAGATAAAATACAAAATTAGATGTTATAATTCATTCTGAGAAACAAAGAAATATACATTTCAGAAGCCTCTTAGTTTTAAAACAAACAACAAACACTATTATTTTCAGCACAGTAAATAAAATAAAATAAAATAAAATGGAGTACGCTTAATAATCTATACTAATAATTTCAAACTTTAGGCTGGATTGAGTTGACTCTTTACCATAGCCTAAAAGGATTCCATGTATGGTACATAGTGAAAAAAAACTGGCTTAACTTCAGTTACTTCATACCTTAAATCTTTAAACTTTAGTTATGAATTGTAACTAAGGGTCAGCTGATGAAACTGGTGACGGCTGGTCCCTTCCACTACAATGGGATAGTAAATCCTCTCTGAACTGTAAAGTAGCTATCCAGAGTATGGAACCTATTTTGGAGGCTAAAACTCACAATGGGTTCATTGCCCCCTGACATAGAAGCCATCAGTCATTATTAAACACAATCCCTTAGTATGTGGTTGGTAACAATATTGTGATTTTGATGACTCCGCTCTGCAAACTGTCCTGAGTAAAAGTTGTTGTCTGAATAAGCACATGCTAACATTCAGGATGTGATTATGTGGGTCACTTCAGGAGTACTTGAAATTTACTCTGGCTTCTTTTCAGATCATATTCATTTTTATTAAAGTTGTCATTGAAATATACAGATTGCTAGTCAAGTAGTTTCATCTCTTCATATGAATATGGTCTTAGAAAAATAGTAACTGGATGGAAAATACATGACAAATCAGGTGTTCATAATAGTGTCCTACTCAATTTAGCTGCAAAATCTTTGGAATCCTGTTCATTTCAATGGAATAGTAAAGGCATGCCTTGCCCTACCATTAGATTAATTCTCAATTACTTTCTCCCCCTAATCTTTTCCTGCTTTACTCTCTCCTATTGAAATCAGAGGGGTGCAACAGTGCGGAATTTGGGCTGCATTGATCCCAAATTTAAATGCTTGAAGACAGATTGTTTCAACAACATTCTTTATTTTTATTTATTTGTTTATTTATTGGATTTATACCCCACCTTTCTTCCAAAATCGGAGTTATATTCTTGGTGCCATTTATGTAAAATATTCTCTTTCCTGTTTCTCTCTCTGCATGCGTATGTGATATTGCCTTAAGAAAAAATGGTTCTCTTCTGTGCAGTAATTTGGAAATCATGATGCTGATTGAACCTTCTAGCACTGCTAGTGGGAGAGGATTTTGTGAGCTACGTGAAGTAGGTGCACACACAGAGTATTATTTATAAATCAGTCCCTTACATCCTCAACACTGTTCTAAATTGACTCATATGGCACTCAAACAACTTCTCAGGGTTGCCTGCTTTTGTTACAATCACAGCACAAAATGACACTGGGATCAAGGCGCACACACCAGATCCAAATTAAAACCATGATTTCATCAACCTCTGAAATAGACACAAGCTTTACATGGTCTCTGGGACTAATATTTCCTAATAAAACATCCTTTTTAACAAAACTGAAAATCAATATTGGAAGAAGTTTTGGAATTGACATTAGCCTTTTGAGAAACTGGAAATAGATCTTCCTGTCAGAGGCTAAAACTGCTCTCCTCTGTCTAGACTGCACTGGGAGCAAAATTATCAGATTTTCATTTCCTCAGTTTCACTCCACAGTGGTAAAACGTGTGAGTTATCGATTCATCTGCTGAAAAGCAGAAGAGCTTTTCACCTCGGTAGGGTCAAATGGGTTTGTGGGTGTCTAATTATACCTATACTGAGCATATAAATCTTCTAACAGTCATTATGTGCACATAAGTGTCCAAAGGGATCATTAGAATCCTTTTAGCCCACAACTCGTTCTCTGTGCTGCTTTATGAGAGGTCACAGAAATTGGGAGTTAATATTACCATGCCTCATAGACTTTCATGTTTGTCCTGGATATAAGGCAAGCTTCCACGAAAACTATGCATCTTCCCATAAGTGGGAAATTCATTATCCATTTGTTATATATTATTTTAATGCCGTTGTATTAATGTTGCTCTAGCATACTGTGAAATGCTTTATGAGTAAATATATAAAGCAGTCAATACTGTCATGGGAACTGGATGACTAAAGCCAGGGTGTAAATACACAGCCACAAAAGGACATGTAGTTCACTCTTAGCATACCCTTGGGGCAGGGGTCATGTAATTGCTTTGACATGTGCAGAAACTGTGGTAGGGAGAGAACTATAGCTCAATGGTAAAGCATATGCTGTACATGCAGATTTTTCCAGGTAAAATGCCTGACATTTCCAATGGGATCAAGAAGAGATCCCAGAGAGTCTCTTCCAGTCAATATGGCACAGGGGAGGGATCACAGAGCTTGGATGCATGTGATCTCACCCTGCCTTTTTTGATCAGTCCAAGAACCTGCTGCCTCCCCCAGGCTCCCCCCCCCAAGAAGTGGATCAAAAAGAGAATTGTTTCTCCTGGGATTCAAAGGAGCTGTGCTTCTCCTTTAAAACAAGCTGTAGTCTTCCCATGTCATCCTCCCCCCCCCCACCAGTGTTTTTATGAAACCAGGAATGGCAATTTCTAGTTTCCATGGTGTGTCACACAGCAGGCTGTTACCTAATCTGACTGCTCTCATCTTGAAATATCTAATAATTGGTTATATTTGATAATTTGACCTAATGTGGCCATCCATGTGGTTGCATGTAAGGCAGGGTTCATGTAAGATCAAGGGTGGGGCCTTTGGAAATTCCCCCAAACCAAATACTCGGGTCAGAACTTAAAACCTGGAGGTAAGTCATTCACTAATCCACTCAATGATAGCAGAGACCTTAATGCTTAATGTATATCGTCCTGACTTCTTTGCTATCAGTTTACTTCACAATCTTAGCTCTGCAGGATCGGTACAGTATAACTCTCTATACCCCTACTCTATTCCTCTAGCCAAATACTTCCAACTACTTTTGATAGCCTTGTATGAGTGTCTGAAGCCAGAGTGTTTGTGTGACTGCTGATTATGTTAATTTCCAATAAAAAACATTTAATTGTACCTTTTAGCTTAGAATCTCCTCAGATATTACTACATACGTTAAAAGGTCCCTCCATTGCCTGACCTCTCACATGCCAAATTGATTTAATTAAATTATCCAATCTAATATTAGGACATCAGAAGGTCCCAACAGACCCCAAGCTATTCAGGTAACTAGGCCCCTGAGGATCATCACACCTCTGGTGTAAATACCATACCTTCCAACATTTCACAGATAAAAACCTGACCTTATGCAACCACATGACATCAGAATGTGGTCAAGATGGCAAAAGGCACCAATGGGGGAAAACACACAAGTTAGGAAAGGCTGCAGCAGTTTGCCTTTGCCCTAGTCTGCAGGGAAGTACAAGATTTCATCCCCTCCCCTCTGCTGAATTAATTGAGTACACATAAGTGTTGTACTTTGAACACATGTGCAGTAGTTAAAGTAAGCTGAGGATAAAGGGAAAAGTGGGAAAAGAGAGAGAAAAACTGGGACATTTTAGAAGCAGCTGAAAAAGTGGGACAAGAAAGGCTGAATTGGGACTGTCCCTGCCAAATCTGGACAGTTGGAGTATGCGCAAGACTGAACCAGATGAACCAATGGCTGGTCTCAATATAAGGCCGCTTCCTATGTATACTGATCAGACCAAAAGTCATTTAATCCAAAACAGATAATAATTCCTTCCCCTTTCCAGTCTCCAGTTTATTTTCCATTCACACATCCCTGTATACGTACTCCCCATTCACATTTTTCCCCTTCCACCTATCTAGCTTCAGCAGCTCTGGTGGTGGCAGAAGTGGCTATTACTTTAGAAGTGGCAAGTAGTAGTGGCTACTTTTCTCTCTTGTATGTAATTCCATTTGAAACAAGTGATGAAGGATGTTCCTTTCTTAATACGCTTCCTGTCTTTCTGTCCCCATAATGCCCTGGTGGCGCAGTGGTTAAATGCCAGTACTGCAAGCCACCACATTGCAAGTTCGATTCCAGCGGGCTCCAAGGTTCACTCAGCCTTCCATCCTTTCGTAGGTTGGTAAATTGAGTACCCAGCTTGTGGGGGCAATTAGCTAACACACATTGGAAACTGTTTAATGCAGTGTAGATGTGTAAATACCTATTGCTTAAAACAATTTGTAAGCCGCTCTGATAACCTTGTGGCTGAAGAGCGGGGTATAACTAACTAACTAAAAAAATAAAATAAACTAAAATTATGGTTCTCAACTTTTGGCTCTCCACATGCTTTAGACTTCAACTCTTTGACGTAGTGAGTATGGGCCCTTGATGTGGGGAGCACAGCAGAAGCTTTCCTAGCAGAAAGAGAGATAGACTGTTCACTGGCATGGTGTAATTTTGGACTACAATTCTGGGAGAGCAGGGTTCAAATCTTGGCCATGGAAAGCCATTGGGTGACCTTGGGCAAGTCACACTCTCTTGACTTCAGAAGAAGACAATGGCAACCCCCCTCTGAACAAATCCTGCCAAGAAAACCCCAGGATGAGGTTACCTTAGGGTTGCCATAAGTCAGAAACAACTTGAAGGCACACAACTAGAGGTGGTGGTGGGGAGAATATATAAGGAGACACTTGGTTGTTTAAGAGAAGGGGCAGACTGAGATAGAAAGGGTGGTTGAGTTGAGTGAGTTGGAGCTGGGGAAGGAGGAGCTGGTGGTAAAGTGTCTGAGAAACCTTTCTTTTGGGAAATCTTTCCCAGAGCTTGTAAACAAAAATAATGCATACCATGATGATGATAATAATAATAATAATAACAACAACAAAATAATAAAGCCACAAACCCATTTCCTGTGACAGCTTCTATTTGAAATATATTGCTTGTGGCTTGGTCTTGCTCAGACACATTTCTGCATCATTGGAGAGTGCTTGAATGTACAGTGGAGAAATTAACATACTCTATATATTGCCAATTATGATTCTGAGTGTTACCCTGATGCAAAATCTGGGAAAATATAGATTGAAAGCCACAATATAAATTGATCCTCTATAAAACATAAAACATATAGACTTATGGGACTAAATGGAAAATCACATGTTTGATATATAAGCTAACATAATATTGGTTTTGAAGATATCCATTTTGAGGAGTTGATGTTCTCGGGCAGGCCATCCAGTCTCAAAATCCAAGATCAGTTTAAGGAAAAGTTTCTTCTTAGCAATGATAGAATTCTACAAGACAGAAGACTGTTCCTCAGAAGAATTGTTCAGATCTCAAAACACCTAGAAATTATTTGCATGTCCAGGCTGGATGTGCTCCCTCACACCCCTTCCCCAAATAATGACAGACACAATATAAGTTTGAAAGATGTAGTGATACATGATGATATGTATATTGGTAATAAAGGCCACAGCTTTATTGATAACAGCTGCAATGGTTGGCAAATCACATTGGTCCGGATCCAGACATCGACCAACCCAAATGCTGGTCGATGAGACTGCTGTCAGTCCACCACCAACGCTCACCAATGATGAAGGGGGAGGAATCCTGGACAGGTCCAGTATGCCTGCTCCTCCCCCTTCCCACCAACTGTTGGGGAAGGTGGGGGGTCTCCGTGACCTTGAACTTGACCTAGACCATGAACTTGATGGGGACCTCCATTACCACTGGCCTTGGATCAGGACCCATGCCAACCACCACAAAAGGTAGGCCCAACCTGGGTCTGCCTACCACCAACCCCAACTGCTGCTACCAATGAGGCCTTAACATCTCCCACCCCAACGGAAGGGAGACCAGTCTTTTTGCCTTGAAATTGGCAACTCAGGCCATATACACCCTGTAAAGGCCCCAGAGCACCATCTGCCCAGGCGTATGATAGTCTCTGTAGGCAGGTCCCCTTCTGCCGCTGTGGTAGTTGCCTCAACCCAAAAGGATTGACCACCAAACTCCTCCTCTGGCAAGCCCAGCTGCCTCAAAGCAGCCCACAACACACTGATGAACTGGTACCATGTCAGTGGAGACAAGTCCTTCTGAATGAAGAGGGGCCTGACACCCTGGGGCGCGTATCAAGAAACTTGCACATGGAATCCACTGGGCATGGTGATGAATGTACCAGGCCCTATGTAAGTAGAGATGCTCTTTTCCCAACCTGATCACATTTGGAATGCCATGCTCAGATACACAGCGTATCCGCCACAAGCGACACATCACTCAAATGCAGTGTTCTGCCAGATGAGTCCCTCTTTGATTTACACACCAACTCACCAATCTGCAGGGCAGCAAAGAAGGCCATCATGAAAGCCATGCCAAACAACAGCAATTAGTACCTGGACTGGCAGACCTCACCAAACTGGGCCACAAGCCTGTGAAGAATGCTGAATGTAATTGACCCGCGTGCATCCATCTTCTGATGGCTCATCCTATGCCCACCTTCCAAAGCCCTCCAGATGAGAAAGGTGGCACAGGGGTTGCCAAATCTCATTGCCGCACTGAAGAAGGAAACACCAGCCCAGATGCAATGAAAAGGGAACAAAGAGCCAATCCCTGATCTTTCAAAGAGGTTAGATAATGCAACACCTAATGCTTAGATTGGGTCAGGTCACCACTCCGCAGGACTGGAAAGAAAGCCATCGTGAAGGCTGCACTTCATACGCTTCATACCTGTACTGCCAAACTTCACCAAGCCGACCTGCTGGTATCTGCCCACTCCTGAAGTCAGGACCATTCCACCAATTCTGCAGACTACCCATTTTTAAACTTCACCACCACCTGATTATTGCACCAGAAGGAAACCTTGTCACCACATTCATTCTGCCCAATGACTGCCACTAGAATTGTGAAGAATATTGTGTCAGGAGTTAGAGACTGAACTCCATTATAAAATGGCCAAACAAACTGCAGAGTCATGCTGTGTCATAATGGCTGACTCCATGAACTGCCTAGTCTTCCTTAGCTACAGAAGGAAGGTTCTTATTGGTGAATAAAATCATGTGATTGAGTAAGCCAATGCCCTGTAACTGTGTATATGGGAGGGCTCAGAGCAGAGCTCACCTTCTTCCTTTGAATACTGACGCCTGGTGAAGCAGTTTATCCCTGAATTGTAAATATTTGTATATATTGCAACTGTTTGAGTTTGAAGATAAAAGTACCTCCTGCTTATTTGGATGCCAAACACTCTGTGTGAGTATTCTTGGGAACAGGTTGATACTGAGTCTACTGAGATAGGGTTTTTTGGGGGGCTTCTGCTGTGGATTGCATGTCCTATCATCCCCTGATATATTGAATGAGAAGCAAACTGTGACTCCACATTCCTTCCGTCCAATAACTGCCACTAGAATTGGGAAGAACTCAAGGAACATTAGTTCATGGACAAAAGCGGTCCTCACCCCAACCAGGAGGCCACTGCTGCTTACCAATGCCCGTCATAGAAAACCCCTAACCTTGAGCTCTCTGCCATACCAGATTAAGCCTACAACCCCGCCCACAGTGTCTATTGACCCTGCCATCAGATGAAGCCATCATGCCCTTCCAGACTTGCAGCCGGCTCTTGAGGTCTTACCTTTCAATGTGCAGCCAGGCCCTGAGGGCTACCTTCAACCCTTGGACAGAATATGGTGATGAGGTGACCTGAGGTCCCCTCATGGTCCTACAAATCTGACACCAAATACCCTCCCTGTGCCACCACTCTGCAGGCAAAATGGAGATGACCCAGTAGGGACTGTTCCTCGTAAGCATGGCCTGATAGACTGGCAGAATCCCACAAATTCCCAGGTGAACCAGCAATGTGTAAGGCCCAACCTTCTCTCAGGAGCTGAGGGAGCCCCAACTTCTTGTGGGTTCCAGCTCATAGGAGGGCCCCAATCATGAGAAAATAACCTGGTGATGAGTGACACATGGGTGGGGGCAAGTCCTGTGCCATGAAGTCCCATCTAAGGAATGCGCAAAAAAACCCCAAAACCAAAACAAAACAAAACCTGGCAGCAGCAAGCGGGTAAGTCCAGCAGCTCCCATGTTTACACCGTCCATTAAGAAAAGTCATAGAGTCATAGAATAATAGAATAGGCTGATCATGGGGACCCATGGGTGAAACCATGACTTAATACCATTGGCCTTTGAATTTGAATACCAGCAAGCCAGTGGTCCTCAGGTGGAACTGGATGTAACCTGAAAACTAATTGTTCTTAGCATTCAGCAGTGTCCGTGCTGCTCCCATCACATGGGAAGAGGTGCCTGCGGGGGGGGGGAGAGACTGGGCCAGCCCTGCAAACAAGCTGGCAGTGGCAAGTGGGTGAGTCCAGCAGCTCCCTTTTTTATACTGTCCATTAAGAAAAGTCATAGAGTCATAGAATAATAGAATCATAGAATTGGAAGGGACCTGATGGACCATCTAGTCCAATCCCCTGTTCAATGCTAGATCTTCAGCTAAAGCACCCCAGAAGGTGTTGTCCAGCCTCTTTTTGAAGATGTCCAGAGAACAAGACGCCACCACCCCTGTAGGCAATTGATTCCATTGCCCAACAATTCTTACTTTCAAGATGTCCCTTCTAATTTTCAATTGAAATCTACTTTCCTGTAACTTCAAACCATTAGACCTGGTCCTACCTTCTGGGGTTGCAGAGAACAACCCTATACCCTCCTCTCTGTGGCACCCCTTGAGGTAATTAAAAAGTGCAACCATGCCACCTCTCAGTCTTCTCTTCACCAAGCTGAACATACCCACCTCCTTCAACCTTTCCCCATATATTGTGTTCTCCAATAATTCTTATCACCCTTGTTACCCTTATTTGAATCTACTCCAACTTGTCTATATCCTGCTTAAAATAAGACACCTAGAACTTTATGCAGTACTCCAGATGAAGCCTGACCAGTGCAGAATATATTAGGGCTATTACTTCATTCGACATGGAAACTATGCTTCTATTAATGTAGGCTAAAACATATTTGCCACCTTCACTGCAGCACTGCACTGCTGACTCATGTTCAATTTATGATCAACAATAATCCCAAGGTCCTCTCTGCATGTAGTACTGCTGACTCATGAATACCTCATCCTTTATGTTTGGTTTTTGTGGCCTAAATGTAGAAATTTTGCATTTGTCTCTATTGAAATCCATTTTATTAATTTCTGCCCAATTTTCTAGTTTATCTAGGTCCTTTTGAATTCTGTTCCTATCTTGTTAGCCACCCCTCTCAGTTTTGTGTCATATGCACACTTGATAAGGATCCCCTCTACCCCATCATCTAAATCATTGATTAAAATGTTGGCGTGTAATGGCACTAGGATAGAACCCCGAGCCACTCCCCTTATTATCTCCTTCCAATTTGAAGCACAGCCATTGTTGATGACACTCTGAGCAGTTTTCCAACCAGTTATGGATTCATCTGACAGTATTCCCATCTATTTCACATTTAATCAGTTTGCTAATCAAAACATTATGGGGAACTTTATGAAATGCTTTGCTGAAATCCAGATAAATGACAGCCACAACGTTCCACCATCTACTTAACTTGTGACCTGATCAAAAAAAGATATATTACTTTGGCAAGATTTGCTCTTGATAAGCCCATGTTGGCGTCTACTGATCACTATGTTGCCATCAAGATTCTTGCAGACAGGCTTCCCATCAGCGGCGGAGTTGCGGGTGGCTGCAGGTAACTCAATGGGAGACCCTGCAGTCACCAGCTGGGGGAATTCTGGTGAGTTTTTTTCTTTCTTTACCAACAAACGAACCAGAAGGTTTTTCCTTGTGTAAGGAAAACCAGAGTGGGCTTGCTTAGACTGTGGTCTGGTACCATTGTCTGCTCAACTCCCTCCTTACAGCGGGGAGACGTGGCGCTGTGCAGGTCAAAGAGTCTTCCAACACCCCCAGCTGCGACCTCCTCAGTTTTGAAGGGGGGAAGCAATTCCACTGACTTTTAAAAAATAATTCACTTAAGCAGCAAGCAAGCAAACTGCTGCATCTGAACTGGGAAGACCTTTCGCACTTGCTTTCTATATAGTTAAATAAGGACGTAAAAACTTAACAAACAAACCTGGAAAGAGTAGACGTAGAAATGAAAGCAGAAGTAGAAGGAAATGATAAGGAGCAATGGAGGAGGTGAAGGAGCTACGGAACAGCATTATAAAAGGACAACTGGGAGAGGGAAGAATTAAAAGAAGCTTAATTATTGGTATTATAAAATAAAAAAGGGGTAAGATGAAATTGTTATATAACTAAAAAGCTGTTTGGGGACTTGAGATTTGTGATTGATGGATTGATATAGCTGGGATATAGATTTTTATGAATGTGGTAATAATATTAGAAGGGTGAACATATGCCTTTTGGTGGGTGATGGAGTGAATATTGGAGTGAATATTGAGTAATTTGGAGACTGAGCTTGAATAATTATTGTTATTTAAACTGTGTAATATTAAATATCACCATAACATTAAATATTAAGGTTACTAGAGGTACTAAAGTAGTAAGAGAGAAATTGATAAAAGAAATTAAAAGTAAGTAAATATTCTTATATAGAGAGGAATGAGTTATATTCAAACACAATTATAGTGGGTAAAGATTGGAATAATGAAATATTGAAATAATGAAATATTGAAATATTGAATATTGAATATTATATGTGTTGAAGCATTGAAATATTGAAGGTGTTGTAGTATTGAAATATTGAAATAGACTGAAGTGTTGTAATATTGGAATGTATTTGTATATGGGACATTAGATTTTGGATTTTACGCTTATAGGTTGAGAAGATAAATTTGGGTTGAGAGGCTGAATATGTAAATTATTCTGTTGGGGTCAGATTATCTCAAAGGAATTGATTTATATAGAGCAACTGGGGTCATAGAAAAGACTGTTAATAAAGACAAGATGCCAGTTAAAAGAAATACGCAACCCCAACCATTAACAACGAGAAGACAATCGATAGAAGTAGCAGATACACAACAATTATTACTACAGGAATTGAGGTGATTTAGGGAGGAGATGACTTTGGAAGTGAAAGAAATCAGGAAAGATATTAAGAAGGAATTGGATGATTTTGGGAAAAAATTAACTAAAATAACAGAAGATGTTAAAAACTTAAGTGAAAAGGTGGAAAATTTAGATTGTAAAACAAAAAGCTTAGAAAAAACAACAGATTACTTAAGAAAGGAGCAAGAACAGAGTGAACTGAGAGATTTGGAAGTATATATGAAATTGAGAGAGAAATGCTTAAACTTGAGGGGGTTGATGGAAACAGAAGAAGAAAATTTCTATGAAAGATTAATCCCAAATTTACCAAAATATATTGATACACCCTTAGAGAGGATGGAAATGGAAATTGATAAATTTTTCAGAATAAATTCGAAAGTAGCCACACAAAGGAAGTTACTGCAAGACGTTGTAATATATTTCATAAGAGGGGAAATTAGAGATCAAATTTTGGGGGAAAAAACTATGATACTAAGCTAACTATTGAAGATAATGAAGTAACAATTTATAAAGATGTTCCAGCTCAAATATTAAGGAAAAGAAAAGAATATCAATTTATTACACATAAATTACAGAAGAAAGGAATACAATATCGATGGGAAAAAAATAGAAGGAATCTCGTTCACATATCATCAAAGAAGATATAGATGAAATACTATAAAAAAAAGCAAAGGATTTTTAAACGAAATTTGGCAGGGGTTTAGATGTCAAAGAAAGTGGAGAAAATGAGAAAAGAGAGAGTGATAAACAGGGATCATTAAAAGGTGTGGGGAGGAAATTGAATAAGGAAAAAGGAAAACAGAAAGGTGAAGAGGTGCATGAGGAAATAGAGGATGAAATTGAAAAAATGAGAGGTAGTAGAAAAGATGTATTAGAAGAGGAAACTGGAAAAATGAGAGGCAATAGGGAGGATGTAACGGAAGAGGAGGAGGTAGATACAGAAGGGGAGATAGGGGAAGAGACAGATGGAGAATTAGAAGAAGGAGAAGAATAAATGCAATGCTCGGGATCAGAAGGAGAAAATGGAAAAGAAGAGGAGGAGGAAGGAAAAGAATTAGTGGTAGAATTAGAACAAGAGAACTAAAAATAATTATTATAAATTAAATAAATTTAAGAAGTTAAATTTGAAATATGGATCTTAATTTGGTGTCATGGAATGTAAGAGGGATGAACTCCCCACATAAAAGAAAACAGGTATTTCACTACTTAGAAAAAACCAAGGCAGATGTTGTTTGTATTCAAGAGACACATATAAAGGAAAAACATAAAAAATTGTTAAAAAATAGGAAACTGGGTCAGGAATTTATGAACTCAATAGAAAAAGAAAAAAAGACGAATTGTGATATATGTTAAAAGAAATTTAAAAGCGAAAGAAATAATAAAGGACGCTAATGGTAAATATATTGGAATAGAGTTATAGGTTATGGACAAAAAAATCCTAATACTGGGTATTTATGCCCCGTCGGAGAACAGAGACAAATTTTACAAAGGATTAATAAGTTCAATATTGGAGATAGACTATGATAGTATAATTTGCCTAGATGACTGGAATGGGGTTGTGGACCCACTGAAAGATAGGACATCAAGAAAAGGAATTAAAAAGACACAAGGTAAATTACCCAATTCTTTTTTTGATTTACTGGAAAATTTATCCTTGATAGAAATATACAGATATCTATACAATGATATTAGAGAATACACTTTCTTCTCTGACAGACACCTCTCACTCTCTCGTATTGACACGTTCTTAGTTTCAAGAAATATAGCCGGCCAATGAGCATTAATGGAAACACATCCAAGGACAATATCTGATCATAATATGATAAAATTGAGGCTAAAAAATAGAAGAAAAAGCTACAATTTGAGGCTTAAAGAAACATTATTACAAGAAGAATCTACACAGGAAAGGATAAGAACTGCTTTGAGGAACTACTTTAAAGAGAACAAGGAAGGAGAAGTCTCAATTCAGATTGTATGGGATGTGAGTAAAACTGTAATTAGAGGAGTGTTAATGCAAATAAACTGTGAAAAAATTAAGAGAACACGGGAAAAATGCAAGAATTGCAAGACACATTAAAAAAAAAGAAAAGGAATTGAGAGAGAATCCAATAAATATGAAAGTGATATAAGAATTAAAGATCTTACAAAAGCAAATGGAAACAGATATAGCTAAAAAAAGTTATAAGAAATTAAGATTTATGAAACAAAGATACTATGAGCAAAGTAATAGAATAGGAAAGTGGCTAGCATATAAAGTGAGAAAAAAACCAAGAAAGACAGCTAATTTTGAGAATAAAAGATAGGGGTAAAATAATGACGAGGGATACAGAAATCAGAAGAAGCTTTCAAATTTTCTATACAAATCTCTTTAAAAAAACAACACTGAAACACTCAATGACAGACCAGATTAGAAGTTATCTTGATGATCAAAACATTGATAAAATAAACTCACAGCAGAGAGAAGATTTAAACAAAAGAATTACTGTAGTAGAGGTAGAGCAAGCAATTTAAAAATTGAAAAATGTTAAAACACCGGGCCCGGGCGTCTTCTCAGCCTGCTATTACAAGATTTTTGGTGAACAATTAAAGATGCCATTATGCAAGTTATTCAACAAAATAATGTTAGGAGAGGATATACCACTCTCCTGGACAAACACTATATTGTTCTAATTCCAAAGGAAAATAAAGATTCTGAGGAGATGAAAAATTACAGACCAATCTCTCTGCTGAACACAGATTACAAAATTTATGTGACAATCTTGGCAGAGAGGTTGAACAATATCTTAAAAGATTGGATAAATCAAGATCAATCTGGTTTCTTACCAGAAAGACAGATGAGAAACAATATTAGGAGAGTACTGAATATTATAGAATATGGAGAGATGAACCCCGGGAAGAAATTAGCTTTAATTTTGTTGGACGCCGAAAAAGCCTTCAATAGTGTGAGATGACAATACATGATAGCTGTTATGGAGAGAATTCAATTAGGAGAAAATTTTATACAAGTTGTTAAAGCAATCTACAAGAGACAATTGGCTCAAATTATAGTTAATGGACAAAAAAATCTGAGATAAAAATAGAAAGGGGAGTAAATGTCCATTATCCCCACTGCTTTTTATTTTGAGTTTGGAGGTTCTATGCAGAAATATTAGAGAGGACAAGGAAATAGTGGGAGTTAAAATAAAGAAACAAGAATATAAAATAGTAGCATTCGCAGATGACATAGCGTTAACATTGGAGGATCCTGCAAAGTCACTTGGAAAGCTTCAGGAAAAGTTGCAGGTATTTGGAGAGGTCTCTGGAATAAAAGTTAATAAGGAAAAAATGGTATTAATAATGAAAAATTTACCAAAAAAAGATGATGAAGAGTTGAGGGAAATATCACACTATAAAATTCAAAAGAAAGTGAGATATTTGGGTATAATGATAACAAATAATAATCTTGACTTACTGGTAACAATTATAATAGAGTTTGGAGAGAGATAAAGGAGGATTTAAATAAATGGGAAAAATTAAATTTATCAATTATGGGGAAAATTGTGGTGGTAAAAATGATGGTCATACTGAAGTTATTGTTTTTATTCCAAAACCTCCCAATCCTGTATAATGGTAAAATATTTAAAATATGGGAAAGAAGTATATTAAAATTTATATGGGCAAACAAAAAACCAAGGGTAAAGTGGAAAGTGCTACAAGAGGAAAAGGATAAAGGGGGTTTGGGCATTCCAAATTTGAAAGTGTATTATAATTCATCTGTTTTAATGTGGCTATGATTGGTTTCGATTAAGTAATGATAGGATATTAACTTTAGAAGAGGTAAATAGGAGATTTGGTTTCCACGCATACCTATGGTATGACAAGGATAAAATTGATAAGAATTTTAAAAATCATGTTTTTAGGAGATCAATGCTAAACGTTTGGAAAGAAATAAAAAAAAAGTTGTACCTAAGGCTTCCATTATGGACATCCCCTCAAGAAGCATTTAGAAGGACGGAGATGCTGAATAAAGGAGGGTGGTGGACTTATAAAGACCTGTTGAAAGTAGAAGGAAATAAAAGTAGGCTAAGAACAATAGAAAAAATAAAGGAAAATGGAAAAGAATGCAACTGGTTCCAACATAGACAAATGTTAGAGAGATACAAGATAGATAACAATCTATTGGGAATAGAATATAACCAGACGTATTTAGACAAAATGGTGACAGATCAGAAAGCATTGAAAATCTCAAAAATATATAAGGTATTATTGAATTTGGAATTAGAGTCAGAAACTACTAAGGAGTATATGGTTAAGTGGGCACAGAACAGTGGGTATAATATACTTTTAGAAGATTGGGAAAGATTGTGGAAAAGAAATATTAAATTTACGCCATGTATGGAACTGAAGGAGAACTGCTATAAGGTAATGTTTTGTTGGTATATGGCACCCCAAAGATTAGCTAAAATTTACAAGAATAATGAATCCAAATGCTGGAAATGTGGGAGTAAAGTAGGATCTTTCTACCATATGTGGTGGTCTTGTAGAATCATAGAATCATAGAATCATAGAATCATAGAATTGCAGAGTTGGAAGAGACCACGAGGGCCATCCAGTCCAACCCCCCTGCCACGCAGGAAATCACAATCAAAGCATCCCCGACAGATGGCCATCCAGCCTCTGTTTAAAGACCTCCAAGGAAGGAGACCCCACCACGCTCCGAGGGAGTGTGTTCCACTGCCGAACAGCTCTTACTGTCAAAAAGTTCCTCCTCATGTTGAGGTGGAATCTCTGTTCCTGGAGCTTGCACCCATTGCTCCGTGTTCCAGTCTCTGGAGCAGCAGAAAACAAGCCTGCTCCATCCTCAGCGTGACATCCCTTCAAATACTTAAACAGGGCTATCATATCGCCTCTAAACCGTCTTTTTTCCAGGCTAAACATACCCAGCTCCCTAAGTCTCTCCTCATAAGGCATTGTTTCCAGACCTTTCACCATTTTAGTTGCCCTTCTCTGGACACGCTCCAATTTGTCAATATCCTTTCTGAATTGTGGTGCCCAGAACTGGACACAGTATTCTAAGTGAGGTCTGACCAAGGCAGAATAGAGTGGCACTATTACTTCCCTTGATCTAGACACTATACTTCTATTGATACAGCCCAAAATTGCATTGGCCTTTTTAGCTGCCGCATCACACTGTTGGCTCATGTTCAACTTGTGGTCTACTAGGACTCCTAGATCCCTTTCGCACGTAGTCTCATTCAGCCAGGTCTCTCCCATCCTATATTTATGCATTTCATTTTTCCGCCCTAAATGCAGTACTTTACATTTCTCCGTATTGAATTTCATTTTGTTAGCTTTAGCCCAGCTCTCCCGTCTATCCAGGTCATTCTGAATTTTGATCCTGTCCTCTAGGGTATTAGCTACTCCTCCCAATTTGGTGTCATCTGCAAATTTGATAAGTATGCCCCTAATTCCCTCATCTAAGTCATTGATAAAGATGTTGAATAGCACTGGGCCCAGGACAGAACCCTGTGGCACCCCACTGGTCACATCTTTCCAAGACGAAGAGGAGCCACTGCTGAGCACCCTTTGGGTTCGGCCGGTCAACCAATTACAAATCCATTGAACAGTTAACTTGTCTAGCCCACATTCTACAAGCTTGTTTGCAAGAATGCCATGGGGAACCTTGTCAAAGGCCTTACTGAAATCAAGGTATGCAATGTCCACAGCATTCCCTTCATCTACCAAGCTGGTAACTTTATCAAAAAAAGAGATCAGATTAGTCTGGCATGACTTGTTTCTCTGAAACCCATGTTGACTTTTTGTGATTATGGCATTGCCTTCTAAATGTTCACAGACTCTCTGTTTAATGATCTGTTCTAGAATCTTCCCTGGTATTGATGTCAGACTAACTGGACGATAGTTGTTGGGATCCTCTTTTTTCCCCTTTTTGAAGATGGGAACAACGTTTGCCCTCCTCCAGTCTGCTGGGACTTCTCCTGTTCTCCAGGAGTTCTCAAATATTATTGCCAATGGCTCTGAGATTATATTTGCCAGCTCTTTTAATACTCTTGGGTGTAGTTCATCTGGTCCTGGAGATTTAAATTCATTTAGATTAAGAAGGTATTCCTGTACTACCTCTTTACTTATTTTGAGCTGGATTTCCCCTATTGTGTCCTCTGTTCCATTCTCCTCAGGTTGGTCCTCCTTTTCCTTTTCTGAAAACACTGAGGCAAAGAAGGTGTTGAGTAATTCTGCCTTTTCTCTGTCCCCTGTTAGCATTTTGCCATCTTCTCCACGTAGCGGCCCTATCATTTCCTTCTTCCTCCTTTTGCTGCAGACATACCCCAAAAAAACCCTTTTTATTGTTCTTAACCTCCCTAGCAAGCCTGAGCTCATTCTGCGCTTTAGCTTTTCTGACTTTACTCCTACACGTGTTCGCTATCTGTTTGAATTCTTCTTTGGTGATTTCCCCCCTTTTCCATTTCCTATACATGTTCCGTTTAAAACCTAGCTCCATTGAAAGTTCTTTAGTCATCCATCCTGGTTTCTTGAGACACCTCCCATTTTTCTTCCTCAATGGTACTGTTTGAAATTGTGCCTTCAGTATCTCCCTTTTGAGAAAGTCCCATCCGTCTTGAGGTCCCTTCTCTTTTAGTATTCTTGACCATGGGATCATCCGCAGTATTTCCCTGAGTTTATTGAAATCAGCTCTCCTAAAGTCAAGAATGCGTGTCTGACTATGCCTGGCTTCTCCTTTCCATTGTATAACAAACTCCAGGAGAACATGATCACTCTCACCTAAGGATCCCACCACTTGCACCCCATTAACCAGGTCGTCTCTGTTGGTTAGGATCAGATCTAAAATAGCTGACCCCCTTGTTGCCTCTTCCACCTTTTGGACCATGAAATTGTCTTCCAGGCATGTAAGGAATTTGCTAGACCTTGTAGTTTTGGCTGAGTTAGATTGCCAGCAAATATCAGGATAGTTGAAGTCACCCATCACTACTACATCTCTCCTTTCTGCATGTATGTTCATCTGTTCTAGAAAGGCAACATCCAATTCCTCAGTCTGATTTGGGGGTCTGTAGTAGAGTCCCACAATAACATCCCTGTTGTTTCCCTCCCCTTTAATTTTTATCCAGATGCTCTCCACCTGGCTTCCAGTATTGATGTCATGGATCACTTCACTGGTGTAAATATCCCTGACATATAATGCTATTCCTCCTCCTTTCCTGTTTGGCCTGTTTCTCTTATAAAGGTTATACCCCTCTATTCCTACATTCCAATCATGAGACTCGTCCCACCAGGTTTCAGTAACGCCTATTATATCATATTTGTTTTGTAGTGCAAGGAGTTCAAGTTCATCTTGCTTATTTCCCATGCTCTGTGCATTAGTGTAGAGACATCTGAGACCATGTGTTCCCTTTACTTGCTCCCTGTGCAAGTTTTTTTGCCTCCCGCTGTTGGGTCCTTGCGCTGTTTGCCTTGTTCCCTCTATGACAGTTTGACTATTTTCTCCAGCCCTTTTGCCTTCCAGAATACTGTCTCCCTCCCCCATTTGACTCAGTTTAAAGCCCTCCTGATCAAATTCTTGAGACTGTTGGCAAAAATGTTTCTTCCAACTGTTGTAAGATGCACCCCATCTCTTGCCAGAAGTCCCCCCGCATGGAAGCGCAGTCCATGATCCAAGAATCCAATTTGTTCTCGGCGACACCATCTACGGAGCCAGTTGTTTACGTCGGCTATTTTCCTCTCCCTTCTTGGACCATGCCCTTCAACTGGCAGAAGAGACGAGATGACCACCTGTGCGTTCATTTCTTTCAGCTTCCTCCCCAGGGCCTCATAATCTCTTCTGATCTTCGGAAAGCTGTGCCTTGCAGTATCATTGGTTCCCACATGGACCAAAAGGAAGGGGTAATGATCCGTAGGCTTGACGAGTCTTGTCAGCCTCTCGGTCACATCACAGATCTTTGCCCCAGGGAGACAACACACCTCCCGAGTCATCTTGTCAGGCCCACATACCACTGCTTCTGTACCCCTCAGCAAGGAGTCCCCCACCACCACCACACGCCTCCGCTGAGGCTTCGCAGCTGCTGTTCCTTGCGGTGGTCCTCTCAAGGTCCCCTGCTCTACCCCTGAAGTCTGTCCATGCTGTTCTTCCTCGTTGTCCTTGATAAGGGAAAGGGCTTCGAATCGATTCTGTAGCATTGTAAAAAAGTTCTGGATAAACATTTATAACTGGATTAAGAAAATATTAAAAATAGAATTTAGATTTAAACCAGAGATATTCTTACTAAACTTAGTCGACAATGAAATTCCAAAGGAAAAGATAAAATTAATGCTTTTTATGACCACCGCAGCTAGAATTGTTCTAGCCAGATATTGGAAACAAAAAGGGTTACCAGATATAGAGGAATGGATTTTGAAATTAGAGGAAATTGCGAGAATGGAGAAACTCACCTCGTGGATTAGATATAAAACTACAAATAGATTTAGGAAGGACTGGGAGAAATGGATAGATTTTTTGAGGTCAGAATGGTGTGATTGTGCAGTTATTTGGCTCACGGATTAAATGAAGCTAAATGTATAAGGTATAATAATTAAACTTAGTAGTAGGAGATTAGAATAGAAGATGGATTAATAGAATACAGGGTTCAAGTAAATGAAATTAGAAATTGAATTAACTCTGTATGTACATAGATACTGTGTAGAAACAATTAGCAGGGGTAAGTGAACTCAGGTTCATGTATTAAAGAAAGGTTATATGAGCGGTAGTAGCAAGCTTGATCCAGAATGGTAAGGAAGTAAGTAGATGTTTTTAATAGATTTATGGGAGGGGGGTTGTTTTGTTTTTTTACTTATTGTTAAATGTATTGTAATACTTGTGAGTGTTATTTTATTTTTCTGTGTTGGTATTGTATTGTTTGCATTGTACTTTTATGGTGCTGCATTTTGTCTTATGTTTTCCTTTTGTCTTGTTTATAAAATTTTAATAAAGAAAATAATAATAATAAAAAGATGCTTGCAGACAGACTCCTGTATAATCTGTTCAAATATTTTTCCTGGTATTGAAGTCAGGCTGACTAGTCTATAGCTTCCTGCATATTCTCCTTTCCTTTCCTTTCCTTTCCTTTCCTTTCTTTCTTTTTGCCTTTTAAAAACATAATATTCTGTTCTATGTTTATCTCTAGATCAATATTTCTGGTTTAGCTGAAAGCTTAACATCTAAATCTGTTAAGTCCATGGTACAACTAGATAGGCTACAAAAGGCTGTCAGAGCAGCTTTTCTAGTACTGAAAAGCTTTTCTGTTGGAATGGCTGCCTTTAAAATGAAACTGCATGTACAACATGGGTCAAAATCATTTAAAAAAAATGACTGTAGTAGAAAATCATTTCAATGCCACTTACCTTAAGAATTTTTTTTTTATGTCCAGTGAAACAGGTTGCACAACCTGGATAAAGGAGGCATGAGTATTCTTTTGCTTGCCACCAAATGTAGCATACATATGTATGCTGGAGCGGGTCACTGGAAAGTGCTGGTAGCAGAGGAGTGACATCAGATAGTGAGGACGACATTGACAGAAAAGTTTCCTCCTGCCATTTATGCTTCCTTAGCATGAATCTAGCATAAGGTCAGCTTCAGAAGCCCTTGTCCTGGTGCCCCTGCAAATTCAGGTGAGGTGAGTGGATACAAGGAAGAGAGCATTTCTGGCACTCGTACACTGATTATTGAATGTCCTACCAAGGTTTTTTAACCTTCTTTGGAGGTTTTTAAACAGAGGCTAGATGGCCAATGGTCAGGAGTGTGTATTCATGTGTGGCAGCGGGGTTGAACTGGATTGTTCTGACGGTCTCCTCCAACTCTATGATTTTAAGTTGGAAACTGCATTGTGGTCTGACTGTTGCTAAGTAAAGACTCTTTAAACATCCCTAGGGTTTTTCAGTTTGTGTCCTCCACATCCCCCTTCTCCTTGTTTTCTTTTAACATCCCTATGGTTTTCTGTTGCTAAATTTAATCAAGTTTTATTCTGAGGCCATTTTAATATTTTACATCTCTCTTTAATTTTGCTACTTCATGGTTTTAACTTTTATCAGTGGCAGTTCTTGAAGAATGAGTTGCAAAAAGCACAATCACAAACAATCCCATGGAAGAAGAAAAATGGGAAATATCTGAAAAAGCCAATGAGTTTGCTGCACAGCAAACTCAAGGAGGAAGTGAAAAGAAAAAAGAATATGTATAAAGAATGCCTTTTTGAAGAGAGGGACTATGTTTGCTCTTCTCCAGTCCTTTGGCACCTTACCTGTTCTATACGATTTCTCAAAAATGATGGCAAGTGGTTTTGAGACTACATCAGCAAGTTCCTTCAGTACTCTGGGCCAGTAGTTCTTCATATTGTAGATATGAATACATTTAGATTAGTGAGGTGATTTCTGACTAACTCCCTATCAATCTTGATTTGCAATCAAGATCCATTGCCAAAATCTCTGCTGTTGCATGGAAGCAGACAGTTCTCTTTTTGGGAGAAAACTGAAACAAAATAGGCATTGAATAGTTATGCCTTTTTGTTGTGATTTTGCCATACTTATTGAACAATGGTCTTACTGTCTCCTTAGTCATTCTCTTGCCTTGAATGCACATGAAAATCCAATTTTGTTGCTCCTTGCTTGCCAAGCCAGTCTTAGCTCATTCTGAGCTTTAGCTTTCCTTATACTATTCCTGCAAGCTTGGGCAACACATCTGTACTCTTCCTTGGTGATTTGTCCTTCCTTCCTGACAGATGGCCAACCAGCCTCTGTTTAAAAACCTTCAAAGATGGACATTCCACCATACTCTGAGGCAGTGTGCCGAATAGCTCTTACTTTCATCCTAATGTTTAGGTGGAATCTCTTCTCCTGTTATTTGAATCCATTGCTCCATGTCCTAGGACTTTTCAAATGGTGTGGGGGGGGGACCCCGAGGAGGTCAGGAGAAGAACAAGGCTGTTGCGCTTACAAAGCCCTGTTTCAGACAATGCCATCCTCCTCCATCCTCCTCCTGACCTCCTCCTGACCTTCCCCCATGCTGCGGGTGCCACTTTTTATTGATGGAAAACCTCCATCAATAAAAAGCTGTGCCCTCAGCATGTGGGAAGTTTGGGAGGAGGTTGGGAGGGGGAGGGGGCTGTCTGAAAACAGGTTCTGTAAGCACGACAGCCCCATTCTTCTCCTGACCACCTCAGGTATTCCCCCCCCCCATTTGAAAAAGCCCCTAGTCTCTGGAGCAGCAGAAAACAAGTTTGCTCCATCCTGAATATGACATCCTTTCAAATATTTAAACATGGTATAATGTTCTCTTCCCCAGGCTAAATGTACCTAACTCCCTAAGCTGCTCCTCATAGGCCATGGCTTTCAGACCTTTTACCATTTTGGTCACCTTCCTCTGGACACGTTCCAGCTTCTCAATATCTTTCTTGAATTGTGGTGCCCAGAATTGGATACAGTATTCCAGGAGAGGTCTGATCCAAAGCAGAATACAGTGGCACTATTACTTCCCTTAATCTAGACACTAGACTCCTGTTGATGCAGTCTAGAATCATATTGGCTTTTCTGGCTGCCACATCATACTGCCTACTCATGTTCAGCTTGTAGACCACTAAGACTCCTAGATCCTTTTCACACAGATTGCTATCAATGCACTGCTATATCCAGGATTAGTTTTACCCTAGTTTCTAATCTGTTAACTCATTTTGAATTCTGTACCTATCCTCTGGGGTATTAGCTACCCCTCCTAATTTGGTGGAATTTGCAACTTTGATAAGCATGCCCTTTATTCCATCATCCAAGTCATTGATAAAGATGTTGAATAGTACTGGGCTCAAGACAGAACCCCGTGGCACTCCACTAGTCATTTCTCTCCAAATGAAGAGAAACCATTGGTGACTACCTTTGGGGTTCGGTCAATCAACCAATTACAAATCCACCTAACAGTCGCATTGTCTACCCCACATTTTACTAACTTGTTTCCAAGAATATCATGAGGACCTGGTCAAAGACCTTACTGAAATCAATACTGCATCCACAGCATTCCCTTCACCTACCAAGCTTGTGACTCTATATGAAAAAAAGAGATAAGTTTAGTTTGGCATGACTTGTTTTTGAGAAACCCATGTTGACTTTTAGGACTTTATCAAACCACCCCTCTAACCCCATCCTTTTGTCAGCATAACTTTGCCATTTTTATGCCAGAAAAAAAAACCTGTCCATGTCACACTTACCTTCCCTCCCATCCAAAGGCTTTCCAGCAATGAATGAAGTGTGAAGGAGCTCTGTTCACTTCCTCATTTGAAATCCTGTGTATTCTTGCAAGAATACATAGCATGGAAAATTCAAAAATAAAAACAAAAATAACACATGAAAAGTTACACAAAGCACGTAAACACACTTAAAAAGTCCCAAGTAAACTGGGCAGGGTCATAAAAAGTGTGTCACCTATGTGGATGTCATGATCTCATCCCGAAGTGTTCTTGCCAGATTGGCCATTCATGCTGCATTCACATGAGTACAATGGCTTGAAGTTTCAAACGCCAGCAATGCCAGCACAAAAGTGCCACAGGGTCAGTTGACAGCTTGAGCCATGAATAAAAAAGAACATTTTTTAACAGGACATGATTGCAAAAGGGCGATGTCATGTGGTACGTGCGCCCTTTTGCAATCGTTAGGCATCCTTGTGCTACCCTATTTCCCATGTCTGATAACATCCTTAGTGATCACGACATCCCTTTCAAGGCACTTACAGACTGTCTGTTTAATGATCTGCTCTACAATCTTTCCTGGTATTGATGTCAGGCTGACTGGGCAGCAATTATTTGTGTCCCCTTTCCCTTCCTTTTTAAAGATGGGGACAACGTTTGCCCTCCTCCAGTCTTCTGGGCTCTCTCCTGTTCTCCTGGAATTCTCAAAAATTATTGACAGTGGTTTTGAGATAACTTCTGCCAGTTCTTTTAATACGCTTGTATCTATCTCTCTTCTTAACACCCAATTGGCTAAGAACAGCAACAACTAAAAATCCTTCCACCTAAAAATAGGTTGCTGAAAAAGAACACTTGGGGGAAAGATTCTATCAATGGAGTCCAGGAGGAAATTGATCACACACCAGAACAGAACATCTTGTTAATCATAGGCAACTGGAATGCAAAAGTAGGAAAGAGAATAGAACTAAAGATTGTAGAAAAAATTGGCCTAGGATTAAGAAATGAAGCAGAAGAGTGACTGAATTTTGCAAGGCCATCAGTTTGTTCATTACAGACACATTCTCCAAGCAACCAAAGAGGCAACTGTATACATGGACATCACCTGATGGCCAATATGGAAATCAAATAGACTACATAATTAGATGTAGAAGATGGAGAAGCTCTATGCTCTCTGCAAAAATGAGACCAGGAGAAGATTGTTTCATAGACCATGAACTCTTAATATCAAAACTCAGAATAAAGCTAAAGAAGAACACTAAACTAGCCAACCTGCCAAAATACAACCTGAAGAAAATCCCCACAGAATTTAAAGATAATGTGAAAAATAGATTTGTACTAAAGCCTAATTCACCGGGACTCATAAGAATTTTGAATAGAAGCCAGAGACATTGTCAGGGAGGAATGTAAAAAGACACTATCTGTAGCCAAAAAGAAAGAGACTCCTCAATGGATGACAGATGAAACTCTTCAAGCAGTTAAGGACAGATGAGAAGCAAATGTAAAAGGTGACAGAAATAGAATTAGAACCCTGAATGCAAGTGTGCATTGACTTGCGTGCAGGGACAAGGAGAACTACTATAATAATCAATGCAGAGAAATATAAGATGACAACAAAAAAGAAAGAACAAGAGACCTCTTTTGTAAGATCTTAGAAATCAAAGAGAAATTTGAATGAGTAGGAATGCTCTATGACCAGCAGGGAAACACATTTCCTGACCAAGTAGAAATAAAAAGATGATGGAAACAATAAATGGAAGAACCATATAAAAGAGATGAAAGGATGACAGATTCATTCAAGGAAGATACATTTGAAGATGAACCTACAATTTTAGAAAGTGAAGTGGAAGATGCACTCAGGGCAATTGGAAGAAATAATTGGATGGCATACCAATTGAGCTGCTTCGGGCTACAGAGACAGAATCTACTCTAGTTTTAACCAAAATTTTAAAAAAAAATATGGAAAACAAAAGAATGGCTCACAGGTTGGAAATGCTCAAAATACCTTCCAATCCCCAAGAAAGGGAGCACCAGGGATTGCAGTAACCACAGAACCATTGCATTAATATCCCATGCATGCAAACTGATGCTCAAAATTCTACAACAAAGAAATGTCCAAGCTGGGATCAGGAAAGGAAGAAGCACTAGGATCATATTGCAAGCATATGTTGGAAAATGGAGCACATTATAAAACAATCTGTGTTTTATAGATTATAGCAAAACCTTTGATTGTGTGCAGAATTAAAAACTATGGATTGCTCTTAAAGAAATGGGTGTGCCACAACATTTGATTGTCCTGATGTGTAACCTATACTGAGGACAAGAGGCTGCCACCAGGACAGATTATGGAGAAACAGAATGTTTCTGATTGGCAAGGGGGTCAGGCAAGGCTGTATTTTATCACCCTATCTATGTAACTTGTAAACTGAACATGTCATATGTAAAGCAGGATTAGACTTGGAAGAAGGAGGCATGAAAAATGGAGGAACAAACATCAACAATTTAACATATGCAGATATCACCATACTACTAGCAGAAATTAGGCACGAGTTGGAATGATTACTGAAGAATGTCAAGGAAGAAAGCCCAAAGTCAGGTTTGTAGTTCAACATTAAGAAAACAAAAATAGTGACCACAGATTATTTACATCATTTTAAAAACATTGGGATTGTACTTCTATAAAGACAATGAAATAGCTGAAGATTTTCCATACCTTGACTAAGGACTTTTTCAGACGATACTTACTGTGCTAGGAGGTCTCGGGAGAGGCACGGTGCTGTTACGCAGCAGGGGGTCCTTTTCAGATGAGGGATACAAAATTATAAAATATGCAATTAATACAATTCTCCAAATCAAAGGAAAGGGATTTTGAATAAATAATAACTTATTCCCTAGGGGTGTGAGCATTGGAGGGAGAAAATGGTTACAGTAGAAGGAATATCAATATATGGATTATTGGGATAATCAACTTGATAGTTATACATTAGTAGTAAGAGTTTTGTATTAATGTTGGGGTTTAATTGTGTGTGTGTGTGGCTGTAAGTAAAAATAATGTTTGTTAATTATTCAGAAAAAAATAATAAACATTTATTTATTTAGTAAAAATACACAGAGTGAATAGCCAGAAATACTTAGAATTTAAATTGGCTCACGCCCCTGACACAGAATGAATTAAAATAGAATTTGGGTATTTTGACATTAAATAGCAGCCATTTTTTTTTTAAAAAAATTCTTATTAATTATGATTTGTGTGATGGAGCTTCACTTCTGATCTGTGATAAAAAAAAAAAAACCTGTAACCATCATTTCAAAGTGGTGAAGATGCCATGGTGCACTTGGGTATCTAAAACTGGAATTTCCTCCTTTATCCATCCTGCTGCAGCCCTCTGAAACACCCCAGACCTGTTCCAGAGGGTTTCCCAGTTATCCAGAGTTTTTACAGTAAACTGGCCACAGGGGTAATGGGTATTATCAAAACTGTTACCCCCTGTGCTTTACTGGAGATACCTTTGCAAAACAGGCACCAAAGAACGGTTGGTTTTAATCCCCTTGAGAAAAACACAGTCTTACCAGCAGAGTTTTTGTTTAAAAATAGAGGCACAGCAAATGCGTACTGATTCCAAGCATGCAGGTTTTATATAGCCATCCACCCAAGCATACGGCCCCAACAAACACTCTCTAGCATAAAAACTCCAAATACTCAAAAGTAGTTTAAAAAGTAGAAAAACAGTTTACTTACAGTCAGTATGTACATCTCAATGTAAATCAGCAGCAAGCTTTAAAACAGGGCCGGCTTAACAATACCGCCAAATCAGCATCTGCAGGGGGGCTCACACAGGCAGGGGGCCCCATCTGGACCTAACCCTCCTCCTGAAAAAACCTCCTGCTGGCTTTAAAAAAAACAACAACCAGCATCTCCCAAACTACAAAGCCAAAGCTAAAGCGAAAGATGGAGCTTTCTTTGGGTGGCTGATTCTGGAGGGAGTTTGGATCACTGTCAAACACCTGTTGGAGAGGGGTGAGTGTGTGTGTATGTGAGAGAGGGGGGGGGAGGGAAGGGATGGTCATGTCTTGTTCTCCCCTGCTCTATCTTCAAAAAAGGCTTCTTTCTTTCTTTCTTTCTTTCTTTCTTTCTTTCTTTCTTTCTTTCTTTCTGTCCCCCCCTCTTCTTCCCTTCCTTCTTTCTTTGCCTCCCTTCTTTCTGACTTTTTGTTGTTCTCTCTCTCCTTCCTTCCTTCTTCCTTCCCTTTCCTAACTTCCACATAGATCCCCTCCAGCCCATCTTTCCAGTTGCTCTTAACCTGTCCTTCTCTCCCCTTCCTCCCTCCCTTCACCCCTTGGTCTTCTTCAGCTTTCTCCGCTTGACTGAGTTCAACCTGAAAAAGGAATTTGTGTGTTTGCCCATGTGCCTTGAAGTCATTTCTGACTAAGGCAAATTTATCATGGGGTTTTCTAGGCAAGGTATGTTCAAAGAGGGTCTGCCTTTGACTTCCTTTGAGGCTGAGAGAGTGTGACTTGCCCAAGGTCAGCCAGTGGGTATTCATGGCTGAGTAAGGATTCAAACCTGGTCTTCACAGTCATAGGGCAATGCTGAAACTTCTACAACACTCTAGTTCTTTTAACAGAAGAATATAAAGAATATAAATAAAAATTTGGAGTAATATTACTGGGAACAATGGTTTTACTGTTGTCACTAAAACACACCAGTATCCTATTAGTGTCATGTGAGACCCTTTGTGTAAAGCGGTGGTTCTTAGCCTTTTCTTTACCAGGAACCCCCTTTAAATATCTTTTGTTGCCCCAAGACTTAACTCAAGATTTAAAACCCTAATAATAATAGCTAACAACAACAACAATACAAACCATTAGCCTTTCCCTCAGAGGTACTCTTGCTTCTTCCTGCATGTTTGTGGCTGGAGTGGATTGAATGGCAATGTACAGGCCAAGCCAGCCAGCCTTTGCCTTGGTTCCTGTCACATGGCTACTCCACTATAGGGAGGAGGTGGGCCAAATAGCCTTCAAGCCTTTGTGGACCCCCTGTGAGGATATCATAGAATCATAGAATTGTAGAGTTGGAAGAGACCACAAGGACGATCCAGTCCAACCTCCTGCCATGCAGGAAATAACCAAGGAAATCCCTGACAGATGGCCATCCAGCCTCTATTTAAAGACCACTGGGCTAGAGAATGCTGGAAAAGGAACAATGCAACCAGACCTTGAGAAGGGTGCTGGCAGGGGGATTCTGAGAGGTGAAATCCCAAAGTAACTTTCCCAGGCTCTGAATGCAGCCTAGAATCATAGAATCATAGGGCTGGAAGGGACCCCAACAGACATCCCATCCAATCAGCTTCTGCCCTGCAGGAACACACAATCAAAGCCCTCACGACAGATGGCCATCCAGCCTCTCTTAAAAACCTCCAAAGAAGGAGACTCCACCACACTCCCAGGCAGTGCATTCCATTTCTGAACAGCACTTACTGCCAGGAAGTTCTTCCTAATGTTTAGGTGCAATCACTTTTCCTGGAGTTTGAACCCTTTGCTCCACGTCCTAGTCCCTGGAGCAGCAGAAAAGAAGCTTGCTCCATCCTCAGTATGACATCCCTTCAAATATTTAAACATGGCTCTCATGTCACCTCTCAACCTTCTCTTCTCCAGACTAGACATACCCAGTTCCCTAAGTTGCTTCACACAGGGCATAATGGCTTCCAGACCTCCCACCATTTTGGTTGCCCTCCTTTGGACACATTCCAGCTTCTCAATACCCTTCCTGAATTGTGGTGCCCAAAACTGGACACAGTCTTCCAGGTGAGGTCTGACCAAAGCAGAATACAGTGGCACTATTACTTCCCTTGATCTAGACACTATACTCCTATTAATGCAGCCTAGAATCGCATTGGCATTTTTTTGCTGCTGCATCACACTGCTAACGCATGTTTAGCTGGTAGTCTACTTTCTTTTTTTTCTTTTTTTTGAGGAAATTTACGCCATTACGTTAATTGCTAATTAACAAAAAATATTTTGTTAGTTCCTATAATATAGTTTTTAAATGAAATTATTGGTGGCAAATTATGTAATACAGTAGCCCCCCCCCCTTATCCACTTGGGATTGGTTCTGTGTGGGCATGGATTCTGAAAACTGTGGATAATAGTGAACACCATTGAAAATAATGGGACTTCTGGTTTAAAATACCATAGAGTTGCCTTGGAGGCCTAGAAAATGGCTAGGAGGACACATTTTTTAGGAAGACTCTATGGTAGGTGTGCTGTTTTGTGTCCCATGGATAAATGAATCCGTGGATACGGGGGTCCTACTGTAATCTGAACATCCTGTATTGTGAATAGGTTAGGTTACATTGACCTGAGATAAACATGTGGGGGCCCCAAAATAAAGCATTTCAGGGCCCCCCAAAATTCCTTAAACCAGCCCTGCTTTAAAATGTAGACTAAACTATCAGAATATAAATGAGAAAACTATATCTTAAAAACAAAATATGCAGGAGCCCTGCCTTTGCAGCTCCTGACTCTATGAAGTCATCGTGGCATCTGTAGCCTCATGTTTGCCTTTCCAGAACAAAGAAGGTACCTGAGACACACCTCTTCCTTCTGGAAAGCCACTCACATTGGAATAGGAAATTACATCATACATTCTGTTTATCTTTACCAGTTAACCCTTTCAACACTTAAACAAGTCAACTTATTGGATTGTATCTACATATCCCAAGAAGGAGCAGGGTCCTGCAGGAGGAATGGTGAAATCACTGATTCTAGCAAAAGCAGATGGTTCTGGTGGGAGCACATCACTTTATCCTTGGGAAATGTCCAGTTCTAAAAAGTGTTTAGATAAATATAGGAAAGGGGCATGTAGAATACAATTCAAATGCACACTTAAAGACTTCTAACATTTCAGTTCTATACTCAGCAGTTATCTTAGGTGGCTTGCTTCTGAGTACCCATGTGTAGAATTACTCTTCAAATGTCTCCTATAGAAGTTAATGGGGTTTAAATGTACTTGACTTTGACTGGGTAATGTAAACAGAATTTTAGATAGCACTTTGAAAAAGGTCATCATGTTTGAGCTTGGCAAATGTCTCAGTCCTACAGGCAGTATCATGTAAGAGGACTTCTCATAGAAAACAGATGCGAGTTCATCAGAACAATGGTAGATTGCAGAATGACTGCCAGAACTTCTGTGTTCTGCTGCACATGATGATGATGATGATGATATAAGAAGAGTCATGTTGCAATCTCTGGCCAGTTGATAGCCTATGGAAAGCCAACCAGTAGGACATGAGTACAACTGAAACTTCCTCATGCTCCTCAATAACTGACATAGTGAGGCACATTGCTTCTGATAGCAGAGGTGATATAAATCCTAACTAGTAGCCACTGCTGGCTTAATCCTCAATGAAATTGTCCAATCTCCTTTTGAAGCCAGCCAAATTGTCAGCCATGATAATGAGGATGATAAGCATCTAGTTCAGAGATGAAGACTCTGGTGATTTCTAGATGTTTTCAAATATAGCCCTCATAGCACCTTTGGCCAGGTTTTTTATGTGAGTTGTAGTCCATTCCAGTGAATTGCCAGCTGTCTACCCCTAATCTAGTCTATTTTTATCTGTCTGTATATCTACCAGTACTAAACTCCCCAAAGTCTTCATTTCTGGCAAAAAATAACAGAACAACCAATGGCAAGACACCTTAATTTAGAACATTATGGCCTTTTGGGATATACAGAGTTTAACTCTAACATGATGTAGCCTCAGCAGCAGTAGCAACAACAAAGATAGAAGATAACACCCACTAGCATCCATCCATTTAGCATACTCCATTCTCTGTGTTTTATAACTGGCATCTTGGGTACTGCATGATTACATTCAGAGCAGCTGAAGAAGATGAAAGCTCAAACGTCTTGCCATAATATTTGAACATTTATATTATGTTAGTCACTCTATGGTTATAGATGCTATAGATTCCTAAATTTACTAAAAAATAAATGCTTAACCCCAGTGAAACAATCAAATGCCCCACTTTGAATGCTCATACACATATTTCAGGAGATCCATCCCTCACAAACACAGGTACTCAACATACACATTGATAGTGTTCCCACTTAAGTGGCACTGTGCTTGTGGTGGGTAGGTCAGAATACACTCCACATTGTGTTCAAGGGAAAAGTCTGATTGGAGATCTAATAATATCCAGGTTTACTCAACTTATTTCTGGGCTGTAAACACACAACAGAATCAGCTCTTTCTTTAGTGTGGGAGAGTTTTTTAGCTTTTGCAGCAAGTTCAAGGGAATTTGAGCTAGAATACCCTGGAATAAGAGGTCTGCAGCCCTCAGCCTGCAATTTGAGATGACTGATTTTTTTCTCACTTCATTCTCATGTAGAAAAAAACCCCCACTCCTTCTAATTAATAGACACTAATCACAAATCCTGATTACAACTTCTATAGATGCTTTGCCTCTGCACAGTAGATGACTGCCAGCTTCAGTTGTTGGTATCTGGGGCATTTAGTCCATCTCAAGTGAAAATATATAATTCCAGACCACTCTTGTAATACATCACAGTCATTTTCTGCACTTTAGTTGTTGTTTTTTCTCTCTCAGTTCACCCCCTTGCAAAATAAAACATCATTAAAACAGGTTTAAAGTGCACTTTAGTGCCTGCAATCTTCCCATGCTATTCTTTAATATTTCATCATTAAATAGCAAAATAACCTGATATGATCCTAATTTAGTGACAATTACACTGCATTGATCAAAGTGACCTTTTCATACTGGAGCACAAAAATCAATCCCACCGTACAACAAATGTCAGGGGGATGAGAGCAACATATAATCTGTGACAATCAAAACATTACTTACAAATGAAATCACCAATGACCTGCATGCCAAGGCAATTTCTGCATAATGTGCACTGGTTTTGTTTGTGGCTTTTGTGAAGAATTCTTGGTTGTTGTTTTTTTTTACCCCATTCCCCATTGTTTGCTCCCTAATGCTGTTACATTATTTCCCCAATTTTGTGGCAGATGATGGCCATCACTTTCCAGAGAGTATAAAAAGGCAAGAAAAGCCATTTCATCTACTTATTAAGGGTTTGCTCAGAGAAGAATACATTCTTCCATGCAGAGTAGCCCAGCTTTACCTGGGGATGCAAATTCATGGAGAGTGTAACATCTGGCCTACAGCTTTTTGGATACTGGCAGTGCTTTCCAATGAAGCAAGTGTGCTTGCACTTGTTAGGACTTTATCAGACCACTCCCTAAACCCCGTTCTTTTGCTGGCATAACTTCTGCCATTTTTATGCCAGCAAAAGAACCCCCCATGCCACAGTTACTGCCTATCCACACTAAAGGCTTCCCTGGCAATGAATGAGGAGTGAACGGATCTCTGTTCACTTCCTCTGTTGAAATCCCGTGATTCTTGCAAGAATACCTAGCCTGGGAAATTCAAAAAACAAAACAAAAATAACACTCGAAAAGTAAAAGAAAGCACACACACACACTTAAAAACTTACAAGTAAACTGGGGAGGGTACTAAAAAGAGCGTCACCTACCTGGATGTTGTGATCTCACCTGGAAGTGTTCTCGCCAGACCAGCCATTCATGCTGCATTCACATGAGTACAATGGCACATGGATTCAAACGCTGGCAATGCCAGCACAAAAGTGCCACAGGAGATCAATTGACTGCTTGGACCATCAATAAAATAGGACAGGTTTTAGACTGGACATGATTGTGAAAGGGCAACGTCATCTGGTACATGTGCTCTTTCATGATCATTAGGCATCCTTATGGTCTGATAAAATCCCTAGTGTGAACAGCAAAGTGGAAGCTATGGTTGGGGATACACACAAGGTAGGAGATTATCAGATGACCTTAAAAATCCACAACAGGGATGACAGGAGAATACCAAAGGGCTCTCTTATCAGATGATGTTATCCCTGTCCTGGTATGCTCCTGTGCCCCCTCTGTTCTGTCTGTTTTTTTTTTTTAATTGATGCCAATAGATCACCCATTCTGGACTTTTTCGGACGAAAGAAAAGTAACGCAAGCAGCGTCTCCAGGTTACGACGCTGCTGTGCAAGAGGGCGCCAGTTTCGAACGACGCTCTTCCCAGTGGTACTGCAACAGTACCGCTGGGAAGAGAGTCGTTCGAAACTGGCGCCCTCTTGCGCAGCAGCGTCGCAACCTGGCGATGCTGCTTGCATTACTTTTCTTTCGTCCGAAAAAGTCCTCTGTCTCTGTGACAGAATAATGGGCTTGTGAACCGGCACCATGTTTCTGTGGCGCGATGCCACCCATGGTGGGAGGTCCCTGCCAAAGACTTCTGGGTGCGATTGGGACATCCAGGTAAGTGACACCCTTTCCCCCACTCCCTGGGTTACTTGGTGGGTTTTTTTTAATTTTGTTTTTGTGCTTGCTGTAACCAACCAACCTTCCTTCCTTCCTTCCTTCCTTCCTTTCTTTCTTTCTTTCTTTCTTTCTTTCTTTCTTTCTTTCTTTCTTTTAATTTCCTGCACACACAAAAGAATGCCCCAGGATTTCAAATAAGGAAGTGAATACAGCTCTGTCTGAGCTGTATCCACTTCCTGGACTACTGGAGGAGAGGGGAGTCATTTCTGTCACAGTTTTAAGGTAGGTCTGATATTTTTAAAGTAGAACAGGGACAGGAGTGGGGCAGAAAACAGCTAGTGAGATGGGGATGCTATCTATGGTCCCCATCTGAAAATCTCCATAAAATTGGCAATGAATGGATCTGTCAGTTTTTCTTTCTCGCATTTCTTTATTTTTCTAGTCCAAGACCAAAAACGTCTTAAACATTTCCATGTATATACATTTTTGTACACAATTTTGCCTAGAGAATTTTTTTGAAGCAATTCCCCCTAATGTAATGCACTTATATATTATTTTCAGTAATGACTATTGTGTGTGTGCACGCGTGCCACCTCTCTGGATTGGGAAAGAGCATCTTCTAAATCTGGAGGAGTCCAAATGCAAAACAAAAACCACATTTCAGTTTGTGAATAGTTTTAGGAAGTGTGAATTAACTATCAAAATGCAAAACAACCAAGTGTCATCCTTATTCAAAGTTTTTGCAAACAACTTCAGGAAATATCAGAAAACATGTGATCTATCAGATCTCCATCCCCAAATGCCACTTATGTGCTCACACTTGCTTTTGCTCTCCAGTTGCCTTCATTTCCATCAATTCTATCATCACCTTTTCTAAGCTGATTGCTTATTCAAAGTTGTGACAGCATTTCACTCATTATATAATCCCTGAAGGTGTCACATCACCTCTTTTGACTAATTTAAGGAGCAAGAACTAGGAGCCAAGAAGGAGAAGACAGCTCAAAAACAGCATTAATGAGGAAAACAACAGTGCCTCACAGGATAAAAATGAAGCTGAAGAATAGTTGGGTAAGCCTTCCCTAAGCTTTCTGAATGTGTTGAACAGCCATAGTAGGGAACCTTTGCTGGAAACCTTCAAAATGCAGGCTCTTCAAGTTGTATTTTAATTTCCTCTCTTGCTTTTCTAACTTTCAGTAGTGCTGGGTAGTAAACACAGTATGTGTTTCACTTACTAGACTGATCAAGCCTTGGCTTTCTATCTTAAGCCATGTAAGAAGAATACCTCCGCTCCTAGCAAGTCCATTAACAAACATGATTTATGACTGACACTTACCCAGCCCTGTATGTAGCTCTGGTAAGAGCTAAATAATATTCACGTGCTGGTTATGAACCAAATCCAATTCATTTCACGCTGATGCAGAATTAGTTCCAGACTAATACAAAGAAACACTATAGGCAGACTGTTAAGGTGACTTCCTCCCTTTAAACATGACTTTCCAATGCAATTTGCAGCTTAACAGCCCCCCTATAAATGATGTGATTAAGTTTTATACATTTCTGTATCTTTGATGTATTTACCCAAATGCAATTGTTGTTCTGTATACTGTTTCAGATGTTTAGAAGTGAATCAATTGTTTGGAATGGTTGCTTTTTGAAAGGACCTTGCTGAGCTGATTAAAAACAAAAACAAACAAGCCTCGGGTTTAATATCTGGAGAACCGCTATATCTACATTATCTCTGATCCATTGCACTAGTTAGAGATCCTGTCATTGCTGAAGGGGAATCTCCCTGCTGTTGTCTGCACAGCTGAGAGTTGTAATTTCAGCAATGAACTCAAAACCATCCATACCATATTCCCTGAAATCAGAGAGGAAGAGAGGAGGGAACTGTCCTTTAAAGAAAGAAAATTTTGCGTGGCTTTTGGGTGGTGAGGGTCTAATGGAGATAATGCCCAACCACCGAGGACATGAAGTATTTCTTTATAGCCATCACATGTCACGGTAGCACACTGGTACCTCTGAGCATATCAAAAGGACCAGGCAGCAAAAGCGGGGTGATCTAATTATACAGTACAGATGCAATACAGTCATGGGTTATACAGTTAGTGGTTCTCACACACATTTTCCCATACAGATAAGACTTCATCATTCCCATGTCCTTCCCATGCCTGTCTCTCAGACGTAGGACTTTTTCAGACACCCTAAAACCCGTCAAGGGAGGGTGGGAGAGAGACACAGCTATCGCATGGGAGGGGGTCAATTTCAGACGCCGCCGTCCCTCACCCATCGTCGTCCGTGTTACTTCTGTGTTTGATCTATTGCAAACGCACCATTTTTTACTTACAGAAGTTTTTCGTGAATAAAAAGTGGTGCCTTTTCAATAGATCGAAAACGGAAGTAAGACGGACGATGACCGGAGAGGGACAGCATCATCCGAAACTGACTCCCTGCCACACGATAGCCTCATACCTCTCCCGCCCTCCCCTGACAGGTTTTAGGGCATCTGAAAAAGTCCATAGCCTAGATTTGCTTGCCAGCTGCATTTAGCCTGCTGACTGCTGGCCCCTGCAGGCTGTAGCACATTATACCATGCCAGCTCTTTACAGCATACATTTCCAGTGCACCTTAGCATCACATGTTAACAAGTTCATAGAACAGCACAGGATGGGTGGGAACCAGTGCTTTGAGAAATATTCATTACACTCCACGACTTACAAAGTATTACAGGCAGCGGAGAATCTTTTGCAATTACCAAAACAGCAAGCATGTAAAAAGCCAGTAGATTATTGGGGTTAAAGTGTCAGATTAATGCTGGAAAGACACAGTTTCAAATTCCTGTTTGGTTAACAATGCACCTCACTGGGTAGCCTTGGAACTGGTCATTGCCTGTCAACCTAACCTACCTCACAGGGTTTTTGTGAGAAGAAAGTAATGAAGGAGAATCTTGTAATCCACATTGAGCTCCTTGGGGAAAAATTGAGATACAAATATAAGTAAATGGATGGGGGTAGAAAATGGCCTATTTAAAACCCTAATAGTTTATAGTATTCCAAAGGGCAGATTAAGTGCCAAGGAATATAATATGCTTCATGAGGAGGACCTTAGGTAAACATTGTTTATGATGGATAATTTACTTTGTTATATAATGTATTATTGCTGTGATTATAAATTGTATGAGCACATTTCTAGGTGATTTTCGGACTGATGTTCGGACCCTACTCATGGCAGCCAGGCAACTGTCAGTAAAGCTGTTGTTACTACCAAAGAAGCTATTATGAATGTAGTTGTCCATAGACCCCACTTTATATACTAGAGAAGATGGTACAAGAGGCCAAGTCTTGATAGGTCATATGTGAACATCTTGTTGGCTCTCAGTAACTTACACTATAGTTACACATCAATGAACTGGTAGACAATTGAGGAATATATATATATAATTCTCTTGGGAATGTTGCCATTTCCAGTGTGCTGATTGGCTGCTTATGGAACTGACCAACCAATCACAGGTCTGTTGGGCAGCCAATCAGCACACTGAGGGTGGGACCATGTAGATCTCAAACATGGCTGCTGGAACTGGAGAGTGAGTAACATGGGGGTGGATGTGGTATGTGCTGGAGTGAAGGGGTGGGATGGGAGGGGCAGAACGAGCAGGGGGAGGGACAGAACAAGAGGTGGGAGGGGAAAAACAAGTGGGGGAAGGGGCAGAACGAGTGGGGGAGGGGCAGAATGAGCAGGGGGAGGGACAGAACAAGTTGGGGAGGGGCAGAACAAGTGGTGGGAGGGACTGAACAGTGGGGGAGGGGCAGAACAAGTTGGTGGAGGGGCAGAATGAGTGGTGGGAGGGCAGAATGAGCAGCAGGGGGCAGAATGAGCAGTGGGCGGTGGCAGGGGACAGCGGGTGGGCAAGTGAAACCCACCAGCCTACCTCAAATGGTTGTCATGAGGTCTCCTGGGCATTTTGGGGGGAGTTTTTTAATGGCGTATGGAATGCTGGGTCCAGCTAGTTGTAGATTATTGCACAGAAGAACCTCACTGAAATTGTAAAAAAAATGGGCAGCTCCAAATTCTCAAGAGGTCGAGTGATATGGTGGTCTGAGGAATAAGCGATTAGAATGAGGCAGAAAACTAGGTGTGATAACTGGCAGATAAAACCTGGGAGACAGAGGAGATTATCAGACAATACCCTTTTAAACATTCTTTTGCTGGCATTGAAAAAAAAAAATTCATGCCAGCAAAATAATGCTCTCCACTGCACTTACTGCCTTTCCTAGCAAAGGCAGCCCTGGCAATAAAGAGGAAGTGAATGGTGCTCTGTTCACTTCCTCGTTCTAAATCCCGCAAGACTTAATCATGTGGGAAATTCAAAAACAAGACAAAAATAAAAATAAAGCCTAAAAAGTTACACCAAGCACCTAGACACACTTAAAAAGTCTCAAGTAACCCAGGGAGGGTCATAAAAAGAGTGAAACTTATCTGGATATCCCAATCTCACCCAGAGGTGTTCACACCAGACTGGCCTTTGATGCTGCATTCTGAGAGTTAAATGGCCCCAGGTTTCACATGCCAGCAATACTGGCACCAAATCGCAATTGTGATCTAGTGACAACTTCAGCCCTCAATAAAAAGAAATGCCACAATACCACTAGTGGAATGCAAAAGGACAACGTTGTCTGATATTGGCATCTTTTTGCATTTCGCTGGCGTCATTATCACACCACATTTTCTTCATCTGATAATCTCCAGAGACAAAGGGAAACTCCAGCTTTAGTCTTCCATGGTAGTTTGTGGATAGAATGACAGCAGATGGTATCTAGCCTCAAAAAAGCAGTGAGCAAAAAGCATTTCTGTTGTTTGTTGTTATGTGCCTGCAAGTGAGCTCTGACCTATAGTCAACTTATCATGTGGTTTTCTTAGCAATATTTATTCCGAGGAGGTTGCCATTGCTTTCTCTAAGGTGGAGAGAGTGTGACTTGCCCAAGGTCACCCAGGTGGTTTCCATGGCTGAGTAGGGATTTGAACCCTAGTCTCCCAGGGTGCCACTCCAACATTAAAATCACTTCATCATGCTGGCTCAGCTTCACCCATTCTACCTCTCTGGAATTCCAGACTGGTTCTTTGGGGACCCAATGTATTTTCATATTGCCTTTTATCCTCTTTAAGTCTATGTTTTAATATTTAAGTGCATTGTTTTAATTCTCTTTTAATGCAATCTTTTGAATTTCTCAGCCACTTTGAGTCCCAACCTTAAGGAAAAGATGGGGTATAAATGCTGATGCTGTTGCTCCTGATAATGATGATGGTGATAGCAACAATAACAACAATTATGCACAGCAAATAGGAAAATGTCATTTTCTTGGGGGGGGGGAGGAAAAAAACCTTTTATGTTAATGACCATAAGTGGAATTTTTAGATGGAGAAAAGTTAGCCAAGGCTGCGATCTTTCAGACTTGTAGAAAATATAAACAACTCTACTCATTATCTTGTCTTTGTTTAAAATCTAGAACAACAACCAAAATACTCATCTGGAGTGCTTGTATTTAATACAATTTATATTGCAGTTTTCAGACAGACGTACAGTTTCTGCAGAAATTTGAGCATGGCTAGTTACTCAGAACTGTAGAACTGTGTTTATCAAAATGTATCTGTAACTTGACAATTTAATATAGATATCATTTTAGCCAGGTTGTAATGATCTCTGATATATGGATATTACTCTTGGAATTTAATTGTAACACTAACTTTAATGTAAGTTTAGAGGGGTAGAGGCAGATGAGAAAAGTGAAAAAGCAAAGAAAGCTTTGAAAAAGAAGTGAACAAGTGAAACTAAAGGTATGTATTATGTGAAATGAAGATTTATTACTTCTCCATACAATACTTTCACATTAAAAACTGAACTCAAAATATACAATGTTCATTAAAGAAAGTTGCATTTCACTGTTGTTACAAACCCTGATTAGTAGGATTAGCAACCTTGCATAATTAAAATGTTAGTGTTTTAAAAACCTTTGCAGAAGTGAATACTTTTATTGAAACATGCTAGTAGTAGTTATTAAAGGCTTACTCATGTCATATGCTGAGACATCTGGGAAAATCTCATCTCTTTGTTATCCATATTCCTTTAATTCTTTATGCCTGAACGGCATTCAGAAATTTAATCCTCAGATTGCATAGAAAAACTAATCGTTTGCTGCCAGTATAAATCATATCTTATTAAATGAAACCAAATTTTCTGGGATCACAAATTGGAAAATTATTAACTTAATTCTTTACAAATTGCACAGGAGATAATATCTGATAATCCATTAAGAACATCTTAATCGATGTCTCCCACCAAAGCACACTGATAAGGACTCAAGTACTGTTGATTAAAAGAGTGCAGTGTAATGGTTTATAAAAATGTCAAAGCACTTGAAATTAATACAGTGCTAATGCATCAAGCAACTAATTTAGTTTGAAGAAGGACACTGTGTGCTAAGCATTCAGAGTTAAAACAGTTTGAATTTATCCAACATGTCAAAAAAGAATACATTGATACATATAAATAGCAAATCTTGATTTGTCTTGTATACGCAGGGTAGGAAGCTTGATTTCATTTTGATTAAAACTCCTAAAGTCAATGTCCCTACTCTTGGCACAAGTAATTTATATTCATGAATCAGCTAAGCTAATGTACTTGGATTTAAAACTGATCAGGCCTCTGTAGATATTCTGTTTTAAGTGCTATATATTATCCATGCCATGGAATGTTGCATTAAAGAATATATGTACCAATGCACTGAAGTGGATTGAAAAGGTCAAAACAGTGTTAGGAACTAGGTATGTAAAGGCTATTTCCACGTTGTCTCATCATTGATGGGAAAATGTGTTTTCATACATTAAGGGATCATCTATACTGGCTGAGATAACCCAGGGGTATCCTGGAGTATTCTGGCCCCAGAGCGGCCCCGGATTCCCCCCATTACTGGAGCACTCCACGCTGAAAACAGGGAGATGTCCTCACATGTGTCCTGCTGTATTGCCCAGTGTCAGCATCACTGCTGGTGCACATCACATTCTCAGAGGCCAGAAATGAGGTGCCCAGTGTTGATCACATGCTGAGGGCCCCATTGTGACCCCAGAGGATGAAAAATGTGCCAGCTATGGCAGTGCTAGTGGTGCTGAGTGATACAGCAGGATGCATGTGAGGACAGCTGACTATTCTTGGCATGGAGTACTCTGGGCTTTCCTGTAAGAGCCAAAGAAAACCAGAAGTTTTTTAAAAAGTGTTTTTTGGGGGAGGTGGGGGTGGGGAATGAACTGGCTGAGCATTGTGAGGACAGTTTGGTCCAGATTAGGGGGTTTGGCCCAGCATCGTCTGGACAGATCACCCCCAGGATGGCCCCAAAAGGTCTTATTAGGCTCATGTAGACAGGCCATATGACACCTCATGGAAAAACATTGTCATTCCTCTAACATTGTCATTCCTCCAATGTTTCTTTTTGTTCTTGTGTGGGGCCAGAAAGAGCAGCAATATTTTCTGGGGGGTTTTAATGGTGGGTTTTGCATATGGTAGCCATGGTGGGGTTGTCATGTGGGACCCATTGCATCAGGATATCTACTTGAATTGAAACCAAACCTGGTATCCCCAGCCTCCATGTACCCTAATAATTGGTGCTATTTAATAAATTGGCCTTAATGTGACCTTCCATTAGTTGACCGTGATTAAGAAACAGCCAGATATGACGCTGGAGCTGTACCAGAATAGAATCGGCAGGGGAATGGCATCATACCAAACGCCCCCCCCCCCTGCTGCGCAGTAGCGTCGTAAGAGGGACGACCCTGCTTGCAGTGTATTTCTCTGTCCGACAAAGTCCTCAGAGTTATATTACGCCGTAATTTTCCCGTAATAATTACGGGAAATCTCCTGATTCATAGTGTGCTCCAAATTCTGCTGGTAATACTGCCAGTAGCCAGTACTGCTGCTGCCATTCCAGGCTTTGGCCTTGCGATCGGCCAATCATACGAGTGGCAGTTGCCCACAGTAGTGCTCGTAGTGCTCACGTGTTTTGGAACGGCAATTCAGTGGCACCACATGAACAGTAGCAGTGTGCGATTGCACATACCTCAATGCAAGTGAAGGAGTATGCTGGAACCGAGCCAACGTCCAGTACATTGTTCAAAGAAAAATTAAGTGTTATGAGCGGAATACATAAATCAATTTTTCTAAATCTTTTCTTCTTTCTTTTATGCTTTCACCACTCCCTTACAGTTATTCATTGCCCCCAAATGCACCTGTGGCCATCACCACCCCACTGGATCACTGCAGCACCCACCAGGGGGCGGTAGCACCCACTTTGGGAATCACTGCCTTAAGGCAACAAAGGTCAAGCCAGACCAAAGAAAATGTTTCCTGAGCACCTCTGGCAACAGACAATAAGCTCATCATCTGTAGCTGGAGCATCCTTTGTCTGTAAGCAACATCTTTCCTGATTCCCAAACCTGTCAATCAAAGGCGGTACCAGCTGCTATTCAAGACAAAAATGCAACACATTAACAGATCTAGAGATCCATTGTTATATCAGGAAACACACCTGAAACACATTGTTCCCCCACTAAAAATGCAACCCCCCCAAGCATGTTTTGGGGTATAATAGGTAGCCCCAAACCACACCTCAGCATGCACAGTTCATCTTCCTGGGGACATGCTGTCCAACTGTGTAGCCACTCCTGCTTCTCCCCTCCATGCTGCCAGTTCTGTTCTGAGACTTTGGACTACAGGACACATTGCATAACCTCAAGGATTCCTTATACTGTTCCCCTCTCCAAGCACCCTTCCACCTTTCTTTCATTAATCTTGTGTGAATGTTTTCTCATGTGACTGTGTGTATGGTTGGTGCTATTTTTAAACTCCTAATAAGGATCATTGTTAACTTGTCATCTTGTGTGTGTCCATTCAGAGCTAGTAAGGGTAAACATAGGTGTAAAGATCTCCTTGTTGCCCCCTCTTGTGTAGCTAATTGAGTTGCTGCTAATTTTCCCAAAATATTAGTGACTTGATCTTGTGTGGGATTTCCATGGCAGTAACAATTTGGGTAATAGAATGGTGGTAGTGGTGGTGGTGCTGAGGAGGAAACTGGCTGTACACAGGAGGAAACAGTGGTGCTGGAGAAGAAAAGATCAGAGAAGACCACTCTCTTCCCAGCTCAGCTGCAGCACGGGAGAGACAACTTCTGGGGTTGAGAGGGCAGGGCAAGAAGCAACGAGGTGATAGCAGGGAGTTTAAAGTGATGGAGATGAGGGAAGTGGAGGGAAGAAAGATGCAGGAGGAGGAGGTGGGCCTCAAGGATGGTGAAAAAGAATGGCAAGCTGAGGTAGGTGCTGCTGCTGCTGCTGCTGCTGCCAAGGGTCCACCACACTCAGGATTTTTTCAGACGTTACTTACTGCGCTAGAAGGTCTCGTGAGAGGCACGGTGCTGTAGCACAGCAGGGGGTCTGTTTCGGATGCTGCCGTCCCTGTTCAGAAATCATCTGTTTCACTTCCATGAAGGATTGGAAGCGTCTGCACCATATTTTAATCACGGGCAACTTCCATGATTAAAATATGGTGCGTCCGCTTCCAGTCCCTCATGGAAGTAACACCAATGATTTTGGAAGAGGGACGGCGGCATCCGAAACGGATACCCTGCCAAACGACAGCGCCGTGCCTCTTGCGAGATCTCCTAGCGCAGCAAGTAATGTCTGAAAAAGTCCTCAGTCTCACTAGACTTAAGGAGTCAAGGAGGAGAGTGAACAGTGCAGACCCTTGCATGGCAGGCAAGGACTGAGGAAGTGAGCCAGCAGTGGATGGGTGAGACTCTGAGCAAGGTAGCCTCCTGGGGTAGCAGGGAAGAGCATAAAGCAACAAAAAACCAAGAGGAGAAGCAGTCCATGTGGCCCTGTTAGGGAAGGCACATGGCAATGGACTGGCATGAGGAGGAAAACATAAGTAGGAGGACTCTTAAAAAGTCAGGCCCAGTTCGATGAGGGCTGGAAGGTCTGTTGATGAATAAGGAGGAAGAAGAAGCCTTATAGAGCCTTATGGAGTCTCAGTTCAGCTATCTTGAGACTTTGTGAGGGGGGGACAAAGAAAAATAAGGAGCCTTGTGAAGGACTGAAAGACTGAAAGAGTGCTTGCCTGTTGAAGCACCCAAGGCAGCAGTTTACTTGGCTCATGTGAGACATCAGTTCAAGAGTGTGTGTGTCAAATGGGGCAGACACTTGAAGCTGTAAGATACTTACCCAGATTGGACTTCTACATTAATGTTAATTGGGTGAAGTAACTTACTCTTGAGTTGGACTCCAAAATACTAAAGGGAGACACTATGTGGTGTGAATGCTGTAAAAGTGTGTGAGCCTACAATAAACCTTTTGAAGTTACAAGACTGTTGCGTTATCCATGGAGGCAGTTGCAGGTGTCATGGCCTGTAGGAGGTGCTAGGCCTGTCATGCATATAAAACATTGCATTTTATGCAAAACACTGTGTTCTCAGTATTTTTTTTTGCACAAACTTTTTTCTTTTGCAAAAAAAGTCTGAAATGTGAAAAATAATTGAAAATGTGCAAAGACACTTGTTATCTTGCCCAGTGGCAGAAACTTTCTTACTTTTTGCTATTCTGCATTTTTTTTTTGGCGGGGGAGGATAAGCAAATATCTGCATTCCTATTAGGATCCCAGGTTGGTCACCACTCCAAATTCCTGGAAAAAAGAAGAAAGAACAGGAAATATAGGTAGACAGGTATCTGCTGTGAGCTGATTTGTAGTGATATGGTTTAGATGTTTCATAAGCTGCGGATCACTTCTCTATGTGGAGAATGGAGTCACGACAGCTTCCCAAATGGGCAAACTTCAGTATTGCTTATGCCCAGACTGGCCATTTGCTGCCTCCAGGCAGGAAGTAATACAAAAAGCCTTCTTGTCACATTGACACTTTGCTTCAGCCAGAAGATCTACTTGATTCTTGATGTGTTTAATAGAAATATTGTCAGTCCTCTTTCCTGGATTCTTCTCAGGAATGTGAAACCAGTCAGTCTTACACTTGTGATTCTCATTATCCTACCAGCATTCTCATTCTGTACCAATTCTGCATTGCTTTATGGTATTTCCATTCCCTTGCCCACGCTGCACTCCAGTTTGGGAATGCCATTTGCAGAAGGGGCAGGGAAAAGGGGCGATATGTAAGTGACACCACATCCTAGTGGGTGCCAAGGCTATTTCAACCTGATCCTCTTCCTGTTCAGGACTCTTCCTCTGCAGCAACTCCCCACCCCATTGATTCTGTGCAAGGTTAGCTGGTTGTTCTAGGAGGTCAAGTAGGGAATTTTGGCTCATTTGTGCTACAGGTTTTATTTAGTTTATTTACTACTCTGCAAAGGTTAAGCAGATTAGGGGCATGTTAGTGTGCTCCTGGAGGCTCCTTTTCAGATATTGGCTAAGGCAGACTTACACTCTAGGGCAGCCATTCTCAACCTTTTTTTTACCCTGGAGGAACCCTTGAAATAATTTTCAGGTCTCAGGGAACCCCTATGTAAAAATTATACCTACAGCTCCCCCCCTTTTTTTAAAATACAGAAACAGTGAAAAAAACAGATGCTTATTATATTCCACATTGCTAGTAACACATATTTACCTGGCAGAAGACTCAACTCTTATCCAACAAGACTCATCATAGGAATTTCCTTGATCTTATCGAGAGGCGATATGTGCAGTGCAGAAATCTTTCTCCTCTGCACGTATTGCATCTGCAGAGTCCTGTCCAGCAGAACTGGTTAGGGTGGTAGGGGAGCTGATGCAGATTTCACCTGCGCAGAACCCCTTACTCAGCCCGACAACAGCCTTCTGTGATGCGTTTAACATCCACTTTGCAGATAAAATCTCTCAGATAAGAGCCGACTTAGATGCCAGTGTTATGACAGAATCTATAGATGAGGTGTTCAGCAACTCCGTTGATGAAATTTTATTGGCTCAGCTTCAATCTGTGAGTACTGATGATGTGGACAAGCTCCTTGGTAGAGTGAGGAAGACAACCTGTCCCTCGGTCCCTGTCCATCTTGGCTGGCCATCCAAGGGGGTGATGCATTGAGAGTACTCCTTAGGGATATTATCAATGCGTCCTTCAGGGAGGGGTCCGTTCCACCCTATCTGAAAGAAGCAGCAGTTAAGATGCTCCTGAAAAAGCCTTCCCTGGACCCCTTGGACAGGAACAACTATAGGCCAGTCTCCTTGCTGCCTTTTTTAAGCAAGGTGATGGAAAGGGCAGTCGCTTCCCAACTCCAAGCTGTCTTGGATGAAACTGATTATCTAGATCCATTTCAAACTGGCTTTAGGATGGGATATGGAGTTGAGACTGCCATGGTTGCTCTGGCTGACGATCTCCACTTGGGTATCGACATGGGTAGTGTGACCCTGTTGGTGTCCTTGGACCTCTCAGTGGCCTTCGATACAATAGATTCCATCCTCTTGGATCGCCTGAGGGGGTTAGGAATTGGAGGCACTGCCTTGCAGTGGTTCCACTCCTTCCTCTCAGGCAGATCCCAGAGGGTGAGCTTGGGGAAAGTTGCTCTACTAAAATAGAGTTTAACTGTGGCATTCCTCAGGGTGCCATTCTGTCCCCGATGCTATTTAACATCTATATGAAGCCGCTGGGAGAGATCATTCAGAGGCATGGAGTATGGTGTCATCAGTATGCTGATGACACCCAGATATATTTCTCCATGTCTCGGTTGTCAGCTTCGACTTCAGATGGTGTCTCCCCTCTCAGTGATTGTCTTAAAGCAGTAATGGACTGGATGAGGAAAAACAAATTGAGACTGAATCCAGACAAAATGGAGGTACTAACAGTTAAGGGCCCAAAACCAGGTCTGGGAATACAACTTCCAATCCTGGATAGAACTACACTCTCATCCAAGAACTGTGTTCCCAGTCTGGGGGTGCTCCTAGACCCATCACTCCTGTTGTCTAATCAGGTAAATGCGACGATCAGGAGTGCCTATTATCAACTTCGGCTGATACGCCAGCTGCGTCCTTTCCTGGAAACCAGGGACCTCGAAACTGTGGTACATGCACTGGTAACCTCCTGTCTCGATTTCTGTAATGCGCTCTACATGGGGCTACCCTTGTGTTTGACTTAGAAACTTCAACTAGTTCAGAACATAGCAGCCAGGTTGATTTCTGGCATTTCCAGAAGAGAGAACATAGCACCTGTGCTAAAAGCTCTCCACTGACTGCCTATTAGTTTCCGGGCACAGTACAAGATGTTGGTTATGACTTTTAAAGCCCTACATGGCTTGGGTCCAACTTACCTCCGGGACTGCCTCCTCCCATATGACCCTCCCTGCACACTTCGGTCCTCTGGGAGGAATCTGTTACAACCTATGAAAACAAGGCTTTCGGTGACCTCCCAGAGGGCCTTCTCCACTGCCACTTCCAAATTATGGAATGGCCTGCCGGATGAGATCTGTCTTATTACCACCTTAGACAGCTTTAAAAAAGCTGTCAAGATGGATCTTTTCCAGCAGGCCTTTCCTGAATAACTATCCCGGCCTGAAGACTTGCTGTCCTTTTCCTTTGAGCTGCCATTGGATTTTTTTTATTGTATGTTTTTATTTTTTTTACTAATTTAATATATTTTTAATTATTGTATGTTTTTAATCTCTTCTAATTTAATATTATTTTAAGGGGTAGGTGGGCTAGGGTACTGCAATTATGGAGTTTTTATATTGTAAGCTGCCCCGATTGGATTGCAGAGGGGTGGGATAGAAATAATAATAATAATAATAATAATAATTATATTTGATACTTGAAACTAACAGGCTTGAAGCAGCATACCGGCAGATAACTATTTATAGTGTATGTTAAAATACTGACAAAATATCCTATGAAAATGCCAAAAAGGTAATCTATAATAAAAATAAATTAAATGAATATATCGTGAAACATTATTAAAACCTGAAAAATGTCCTATAGTTTGAACCCATTGTTCCATGTCCTAGTCTCTGGACTAGGCAGAAAACAAGCTTGCTCCACCCTCAGTATGACATCCCTTCAAATGTTTAAACATGGCTACATCACTGACTCTGACCCCAAGATTGAGCTCTGAGCTTACAGACCTTGCAGAAAGCAGCAACTAAGCAGCCAGGCTCAGGATGAGAGGGATGCTGCCTGCCAAACCAGTGTCATTGTGAATAGAAGGCTTTTTTTTTTCATTAATATGGGAGTTGGTCAGTCTATTTGTGACCTCCACATTCAGTTACCAGACCCACAGTTTAAGAACCTTTTTTTCTACAATGACTTCTTTACTGTAATAGCTCTGCCCTATCCAAATCTGGTTTAAAAAGAAAAAGTCCGAAGTCACTTTTAGCAGAGTTTTCCCATCCACAGCTGGCACCTGGGTAGCTGGGTAGACCAGGGGATTACTTGATCAGTTTCGCCCACATGGGTAAGAGCGGTACAGTATTACAGTTCTCTTTCCATTGTTCTGAATTTTAGAGAAAACACCTTATTTTGCATTTGTACCTTTAAATCAGTTTTATGCAAACTAGCATACTCTTTTGTCTTCAGTTCTAGCAAACAATAAGGGTCCATGGTGAACTGGCTGCTTGAAGGAGCCGTGCTTCACCCCTCCCCTTTAGCTGCCAGGGCCTGATTAGCACATCGAAGACAGAGCAAAAGCTGGGACAGAGAGCAAGGTATTTGGCACTTTAACTTCCTCCCCCTCCACTGACCCATAAGAGGCCCCTTTGGTGTGAAAACTCATTCACACATACTCATTCCTACCTGGCTTTCTCTGTTGTGGAGGAGGGATATAAGCTGTTTCAGCTCACCACTTCTCTGTGATTTATTAATTTCTTATTATTTTCTCCCGGAACCCTCCGGCCGGCAATCTCTGGGGGAACCCTAGGGTTCCGTGGAACCCTGATTGAGAAACACTGCTCTAGGGCTATGGGACCTGTGTGAACGATATTGCTAGATCTCTATGATCAGCTATTAGCAGCCATCCAGAGCTGTGAGGCTCTGGGAGCGGGTGTTCTTGAAAGATCATCCTCCATACTTTAAGGTGTGGTTGGTGGAAAGGAGTGAAATTTGTTGCTTCACTCCTTTCCCTAGGCCAGGAATATTTGCCCTGATCTGATGGACTTTAGACCTTTAGTTTGGGGTAGGTTGCCACCACACATCAGTTCCCCTCTGCTGATCATTCTCATTGGATTTAATGAATTGTGGCTGTAGTTCAACCAAGCCTTTGTGTCTGTCTCTTTATTTCCTATCTCTCTCTGCAATTGTTCTCTCCTTCCCACATAGGAGATTATCACATAGGTAAAATATCCCAGGACAGGGACGATAGGTGATCGCTAAAAGGCTTACCTTTTAGATGATGCTGTCCCTGTCCTGGGATGCTCCCGTTCTGCTCCTGTTCATCCCCCACTTCCTCTTATTCATGGAAAAATCAGTGAACAAGAAGCCTGTTCCAGTATCATAACAGAATGATGGGTGAGTGAACGGGAGCCCCATTCTGCTCCTGGGATGACGACACAACATGACATCACCAGGAGGTTTCTGCCAGACACTTCTGGGTGCAATCAGGACAGCCAGGTAAGTGACACCCCCCCCCCCCGGCTACTTGTAATTTTAAAAGTCTGTTTTTGGGCTTTGTTTTATGTTTTGATGTTTGGTTAGGGTGTTAGGTTTAAATTTCTCATGTGATCGTTTTCTTGTGAGAACGAGTGGGATTTGGCTTCACTGCAGTAAAAACAGCTTTATGACAGTTGTCTTTACTGCAGTGAAGCCAAGGGGAGGGGGAGCCATTTCTATTCCACAAAAAAAGTAAGTGTTTGAAAAGTTTTTTAAAAAATGTTACAGGGATGGGAGTGGGGTGGGAGTGAGTCTGGTTGGGGGTGTAGCAGGACAGACATGACCCATGTGATAATCTCTGTAGAAATCTGTGAATCTTTCTGTGCTGATTTCCCCCTAAAATGTGTGCTTTTGTATACACATTTGTTCATGGAGCACATTTTTACTTGTGAACACATTTTTTTCCCAAATGCTCACATACGTTTGTATATCTTTCTCCACTACCACCCCCGAAACTCACTGCAGTCCTTGTAGTTATATGGCTTTCCAAGGCAAGCTAGATTCAAGTTCTGTTCTTCAGAGGTGGGAAATTAATTTCCATATGGAAATATGAAGTGATGAGTGTGACCGGCAGAGAACATATACTGATAAGGAACCAGATGAGCACGCTCCAACTGACAATCGAGTGAGATCACCATGCCAGGAGTCCAAGCTGGAAAGTCTGCATCAGGGGAGACTGCTTCATCCTGGCACTAGGGAAGGAAGCAGAGATGGAGTCATGAGGACACCTAACTATAATTCACTGCTGCTAAGCAATGCCCTTGTGAGATGGACACTTTCCTTGACCATGAGTGGGAGGCCTATGTTATGTGGCAGAAGGTGTTCCATAAGTTCTGTCCTGAGTGGGTGCTGCCAGAGAGAAGGAGACAGTGGAGGGAGTCAAGCCAAGGAGGCTGGCAAGCTGACAGAACAAGGAGGCAGCCAGTAGTGGAGGAGTTTGGGAGAGTGAGGAGGCACCGGGTAATTCCAGATGCAAGAATGCCTTTAGCTTCTTTTATCCCAAGAGCCAAATTCCATTTTACAGTATTTGGGGCTGCATTCCACTCGTGGGAAGTGCCAAAATTATCAGCACGTTTTAATTTAAAGCTCTTACTCCCATAGAAGAGACATTTCATCCTTTAAAAATGGGAAATAAACTATACAGAAGCTTGGAAACCATGTTGTTATGGGGGAAGCTGTTTTTGTCATCTTGCAAATTCCAGTTTGGGACCATAGGAGGACCATACTTGGCCCCAGGGCCCAAGGTTCCCCACCTTTATCTTAAGTTCATGAGTTGATACTTCCGGCATGTCTCTTAAGATATTAATTCCTATCCATGATCTGAGTGGAAATAGTGTTGGGATCTCTTCCCTTAGTTTCACCTGTTCATTTTTGCTAATTCATCAGCACATTAATTTAAGAGTAAGCCTAAATGCACTAAGGGTACCAGATCCCATATGATCTTGGAGGCTAAGCAGGGTCAGCTCTGGTTAGTACTTGGATGGGAGACTGCCAATACCAGGTGCTCTAGGCTATAGTTCAGAGGAAAGAACTGGCTAAACCACCTCTGAGTATTCCTTGCCTATGAAAACTATGAAAATTGTGGTGTCACCATAAGTCAAGAAGTGACTTGGCATATATTCACAAGTTTCATTACTGAAATCAATGGGACTCACTTCTGATTGGACACATACAAGACTGCATAGTTAATCTTTGATCCCTCCACCCCCCGCCATAAACACCCACAAAAGAAACACTTTTTAAACCTGAGTAAAAACAGCTCATCTCCAATGTGAGAGTGAAGTAAGCTTTGAAATTATTATAATTTTGAGCTAGCCCTATGAGTGACATAACCCTCCTCAGGCACAAAAAGTGCTGAAATCAAGAGCTTGAAAATGCTTATTTTTTCAGACTACAAAAAATAATCCAGATTTGATGCATCATCTCATTGATATGATAAAGACAATGAGCTCTGCTTTTCTATCCTATATGAATCAGGAGGGCCTGTTTCAAAGTTGTCACTCAGTGACAATGTATGATTATGGTCAGGTAAGGTTGGTTTACCAGCTGCAGCTATTATTGGGCACTGAGGAATCTGGACATAGCAGTCCATACTCTGATGCTTTCCTGACTAGATTATTTCAGTACACAATAAATGGTGGCCCTCCTGATTACAGCCTGGAGGTTGCAGGTGATGCACCAAGCTGTTCCTTGGGTAGTGACAGGGGCATCAAAGACTCAACATAGGACACCCATTCTGAAATTGCCACATTGGCTGCCAGTGAACAACCAAGCTTAATTCAAGCCATTACTATTAACAAAGCACTAAACTGTTCAGGATCCAAGTACTTAAAGGACTGGTTGATTCAGTCTCAACCCACTTGGATTAAAGATCACTTGGGAAAAGAGGATATGCCCTGGACTAGTTTGGCTCATAGGACTATCACATGTAACAGGGCTTTCTCAGTTGTGGAATCTCAGATTTGGAGTGTAATTTTAACTGTGTATTTTTATTTTCAGACTTTTATTCTTAGATATTTATAATTTGTTATATTAATGATATGTTTTACATAATATTGTTAGACAACCTAACCTCTTATGAGGAAGGGTGGGATATGTATAAATAAACATAATTCCTAGAATCCTCAGGCAGTGGGAGTTGAAATTCACAAGAGTAAATTTTCCAAGCACTGCAAGATCCAGATGGAAATGTATTCTGTAATCCCATTGGAACTGTATTCTGTAGTTATTGCTGGACTATGTTGTTTTTACTCTTTTTGTAAAGAGCAGCTATGTTATTTACATTATCTATATTATCTCAGCCACTTTCAGTTGTCCTCTTAGACTTGTGATTTTTAACCTCAGCAGCTGATGTTTGGAGGAGGACATAAAACTGACCCTAAATCCCTTTCTTCCCTCACCCTCCTCCCAGTAGATGGGCAGCTATTCTGTGAAGGGATATGTTAAAAAGCAACCAAATTGTCTCTCATTTTCTGCTAAGTGTTGACAATTTATAAATAACAAAAGATTCCTTCTGAATATTCAGCACATGTGAATATCTTGGTGGAATGTTTTCTCCAAATTATTCCTCTCCATTTAATAAATAAATAAATAAATAAATAAGATAACAACAAATCCTTAATATTGAATGAAAATTGGTGACTGACAAGAGACAAACAATTTCTTCAGTTCTTTAGTGAGAGTAATAACTGTTAATTATGTGAAATGAAGCAATTTTCCCCTGTTATAAAGCAGGCATGGTTTCTAAATATGTCTGCTATTTGGAAATACATGGGCCTTCAATCTGAAAAGAGAGTGCTATTCTCGTTGTTCCATTTGTTTGGGAAAATAGGTCCAAATTGATTAAACTAATCATTTTATTCTAACTGTTCTTTTTAAAGGCAACTGCTGATTGCATGCCCCGTTTGTAGCTTCAGCAAAGCCCAAGATGGAACAAAATAACCATCTTGCCAGTTGTCACAACTATTTCCTCATTCTTTAATTAAACATAATATCAGAAACAGTGTAATTCACATCTAATTAGAGAACATCTTCTTTAGTCATAAGGCAATATGGTTTGAGGAAAAATTAATATGGAAAGGGTGAGGGGTGATGTCAAAATGCTGGCTGTTCTCATCACATTACGTTGGCCATGAGATTCCTGTGTGGCTTCAGATATGATTCTTCACCTCCTCAGCTGTAGTGTACTCCTTTCCTGAACAGGGACACTGCTATTTCAGTGATATTTTGTGACATTTGAGATCCCCAGTCACAGGCTATAATCCAATATAAAGTTAAGTGAATGTAGGCCATTATCAGACGTGGCAAAAATCACGGGATTACAACATCAGAGTAGTGCAAATGGGTCCTGCTATTGCACAACATCGTTGTCTCCGCATTCTTACTCCATGCTCCAGTCGTGAAAAAGGCATTGTTTGTAATGCATGGGACAAGCCATCAATAGATCATCAATAGTTCTCTCTCTCTCTCTCTCTCTCTCTCTCTCTCTCTCTCTCTTTGGTAGTATTGATATTGATTGCATGTGAAACCACATCTGTTGTAATCGCGAGATTACAGCGCGAATCAGTGGTTCTGAGCAAGAAAACATCTGGGTGAGAACATGAAAACAAATCACAGGATGCTCTTTTTATGGACTGTCCTGTTTAGTTAGCATGTTTTTTAGGTTTCTTTCTGTGCTTGTGCGTTCATTTATGTTGTTGTTTTTTTAAAGAGTTTTAAGTGTGCTTGCATCTTCTTGCGAGAACTGCCGAAATCTCGTCCATGCCAAATCACCGAAGTAAACTCCTGTTCTTAGAGCACTAGTGGTGGTTGTGTGATAATTCTGTGGTGTTTCTTTTCTGTGATTACAGCAACATGTGATAATAACTGCTACAATATGATGATGTTTCAGCTATCTTCATTTGAGTAATTACAGCATTTTTAGATGTATGTCTGATAATGTCCTCAGTTCAAATAGGAAGCTGTTCCATACTAAGTCATAACATTGGTCCACCTTCTGCCATATTGACAGTTATAACTGAAAGCATGTCTCCAAGGTTTCAGGCAGGATTCTTTCTATGTGTTACCTGAAAATCCCTGGCATTCTCTGGTGGTTTTCGCTATAAGTACCATACTCTCCAGCTATCCCAGTTTGGCAGGAACAGCCCCAGATAAACTTCTAGTGTCTCACTTTCTCAGCTGCTTTTAAAATGTCCCAGTTTATCTTTCCTCCTTCTACTTCCCCCCATTATCTTTGGTTTCATTCCATTGCTTACAGTCAGTTACCACAGTATGAGGGAGAGGATATTGTAGGGTCTCCGGGGTGTAGAGGGGGATGAAAGATAGGGATAGAGGTGGTTGGGAAGAGGGGAAGAGAAGGCAGGGATGCAGCTGTGAGAAGTACACCCTCAAGCCCTACACCCAGGGGACTGCTCTGGAGGGAGGGTTACTCCACACCCCAGGCTTGAGGAATGGGTCTATTCAGTGGGGTATAGGGGTATGGGACTGACCCTGGGGAAATCCGGAGGTGGATACAAGGGAGGGGCATGACTTCCAAGGAGAAAGCAGAGTGGGAGACAATGGAGAAGGAGGGCAAGGCAAGAACTTACCTTGTAAGAAGTGAGGGGGAGCTGTGAAAGCTAACTGGTCCAAAGTCTACCTTAGTGAAAGGAAAGGGGAAGAGTGAAAATTATAAGTGCTCTGTACCTTTGTTTCTTTTGGAATAATTAAAACACTCCTTGATGCAGCTGTCTTGAGTTGGTATTCAATATGGAAGCTCATGCTAGAGCGGGCCCACTGCCCCCAACAGGAGCTGGTGGCCCCACAGAGAGGATATTGTAGGAGATAGCATATCTGTAGGATATTATCAACTAACTGTATGACTGTAAACGTCTCAATATTTCAGTTACTTCCACAAAAACAAAAAACAAAAATTCCAGGAGAAACCAATTGCTTTTTGCCCTGGGGTACTCTTTTTTTTCTTCTTTACTCTGAAAATACCTTACAACTCTTTCAGTGTTTTTTTTTTTTTTTAAAAAAATTCTGGTAAACAAGAGTTATGATCAATCAGTTCCAGCCAGTTCTGTATAGCATGAAGGCTATCGTGCAGGTTGAAAAAATGGTTCACTCTATCAGCCTACCTCAATCTGGTCCCCTCTGGATATTTTGGGTGGCTGTTCTCATATAACCCCTGGCTATTAGATAGCCTGAATAGGCTAGATGAAAGCTGTTGCTCAAAAAACTTAGGAGTAGTCCAGATGATGAAAAAAAAAAAACCCTCTTAGAATCTGCAGGGAATCCCATGTGTCCAAATGGGACCCCAAAGCATTTCATCCTTTTTGGAGGGAGGGGGAGCAAATGTCAGAGAGTGGCTGTTGCAGAAGCCTCTGGGACCTTTCCCAAGTTTTTAAAAAACCCCGACTGAAATGTGCACCCTTGCCTGTTAGTACAACTGAATCACATTGCATCATATTGTTGAAAAGGACAGCTGATTGGTTGAATGTGCACAGGGGGAGGAGCTTGGTAAGACATCAGATTGTGGAATCGCCATGCTGGATTATCACCATAATGATTGTGCACTGAGTTGGTGAAACAGGCATTTTGTTCTTTTAATTATTTAAACAGAAGATCACTCTTCTATACCTTGGAGTTAGTTTTTTTAAATTGTTTGGCAGGTGCAAGTTGGGGAGTACAAAATCGTGAGTAATTCACTCATGGCTGCCATCTTGATTCTCTGGCATGCCTCCATATGAACAGGAAACACAGAGAGCTTTGCCCACCAGTGATCTTGCAAAAAAATCATTGAGACAGAAGACAGCTGCTGCAAATTGGCTTTTCTGAGCCCCAGTTCACATTTTATTCCCTCATCTAGACTGGCCCTTGGATTGACAATACAGGAAATTTTGTGGGTGGTCAGGTTTCTTCATCGTTAATCTTCATTGCTTTTCTCAGCTTACATATAGCCACAACACATTGTGGAAGCCTGTTTAAGCACATGTAGGGGCTCAACTACATTGGCTGCTTAAATCTGGGACAAGTCCAGAGCATGATGCTTCAAACTGCCTCTGGATCAACCATGATTGCAGCCATGCATGGGCCAGCTAGACTGACACTGCAGCAGTACCACTGTCCCATACCTAACGCTGCCATTGCTTCTTCCTCAGTGGTCAAAGAGCTCCATGGAAAGCCTGCCCAGCATGCCATCACTTCTTTTGAGGTCAAATGGGCACCTGGACATGTGATCAACAAGGATGGGGTCACTCTACCACCTCCTCATTGATTGCATGGGTGTCCTGTTCTAACCTCAGCAGAAGTGATGGCATGCTGGGCAGGCCTTCCATGAAGCTCCTCAACTGACGAGGAAGCAGCAGTGGTGGCTCTAATGGGGATCCATCCCCTTTCCTATGCTGTACAGTACAGGGAGGGAGATGGCACTGTGTTTGTGTGTGGACAACTGGATTTGGCTGAATTGGGGCCAGTCCAGCCATCCAGACACCAAAAGAAAGAGAGGTTGCTCCAGACTGCGTGGGAAACTCTGTGTTTTCCCTGAGTTTGCTTAGTTCAGCCAAAATATGTGGATCCTCCCCAGAATTAGCCTAACATAGTCTGGACTGCTAGTGCCAGATTTGGGGTGAGTCCACCTTTCTTTTTTTGTCAGTGTAAGACAAGCCCTAGGTCAACTTCTAGCCAAACAGCAAACAAGTAACAGAACAAAGACAAAGGTTACAGAAAGACATTTTGTATATTTACAACATATGTCTGAATAGATTTATTGTGTTTTATTTTGTTTTTGATGTGCATTGCAAGCTCAGTCAAAAGGGTTCCACAACATATCTACGTAAATACTCAGAAGCTTCTTGAGGGACCATTTTTAGTTGCAGCAGCTAAATAAATGAGTGAATTAAAAGTCACAGAACTCAGCTACAACACAGTTTTTACTCGGAGAAGATGCGAGAAACCGAGAAATCAATTCTGTCACCCATTGTACCCATGATATGTCACGGGTAGTAAAGTATCAGCTTTGTTGTTTACATGCCTGTACCTCATATCTCTCCGCCTCCAGCCTCTGCTTTCCTCCCAGCCTCCATTCTTTCCCCAGCCTCCACGCAAAGAACCTTCCCAGCCTCCGCTTCTGTCCCAGCCCCTGCCTAACGAGCCCTCCCCCCAAGCCAAAGCTGAGCAAGCTCAAGAAGCAGCCGGGCAGCTCCAGAAAGGCCTCCAAATGGGCAGACTGGGCTGCTGTGGCCTAGAGCTCTTCCTCCATGATTGACAGTAAAGGAGGAAGTGTCTAAAGCAGTGGGAGCCACTGGAGCGCTGGGTGGAACAGGCTGCTACAGCCTAAGGTGCTTCCTCCCTTACTGACAGTCAAGGAAGAAGCATCCTTGGCAGCAGGAGCCACCAGGTTGCCGGGTGGAATGGGCTGCCACAGCCTAGGGCACTTCCTCCATGACTGACAGTCAATGAGGAAGTGTCATCAGCCACAGCAGTCTGTTCCGCCCGGTGTGGTGGAGGTCTGGCTTGCTCTGCCCTCACCTGGCTCTCCGCTAGCCACCAAGGGAATGGTCCCTTGGTTGCAGAAACTTCTGCAGCTGGCAGGAGCTGGGAGAAATGGCAGGCAAGGGGAGGGGGGAGATCTGCCCCGCTCAGCCCTCGACCAGTTCCCTGCCAGCTGCAACAGTTTCTGCCACCCAGGGAATGGTCCCTCAGTGGCAGAAGCCTCTGCAACCGGCAGGGAGCTGAGATAAACAGCCGGCTAGTGGATGGGCGTGTCCAGAAAGCAACTAGGTACCAGCAAGGTATAAACAGCACTAGTCTGGGAAGGGAACCAACTGTTAATCAGTTCACAGGAATGCAAACACAGTCCAAAAGGTCAGAAGCTTATGGCAATCAGTCAGTGTGGTCCAAAGCAGTCTGAAGGTCAACAGGAGCAGGCAGCAGAATAGTCAAGGAATGTCCAAGGTCTAACCATGAGTCAAGGAACAGAAGTCAAGATAACTGGAATCCAGGCACCAAAGTCAGTAGGAAGCTTTCACCAGGAAGATCAGTTGATCTCTGACAAAGCCTCCATCACCTCTCCCATTATATATCAAGCAATTAAGGCTTTGTTAGGTGTTTCTTAACTAGCAGGTTTTTCTCATAAAGTCTCAGAGACTTCCTTTGAGCTTTCTTTTGAGCTCACTGCTGGGTATAAGATGGTGGAGGTAAGTCCCCCTCTTCTAATTCATCCTTATCTGAATGGGCAGGACTCTCTGCAACGACTGATGGCAACCCACTCCAACCAAGTTCTTCCTCTGTTCAAGCCTCTAGGTTGGCAGGGTTCCCTGATGGCACAGGTGTAGAGAAACTTGTACAAGGGTCCCTAGGGATGTTCCCTGCCATGTCATCCTCCTCCTCTGACTCTATAGCCTCATCAGGCTCACAGGGCATGACAGGGGGAGGTCTGCCCCACTCAGCCCTTGCCCCGCTTTCTGCCTCTTCAGCTGGCAGGGACCGGTGAGAAATGTCTGGCTGGTGGATCGGGGGAGAGGTCTGCCCTACTTGGCCCTCGCCCAACTCCCTGCTGACTGCCGTTGCTTCTGCCACTAAGAGAACGGTCCCTTGGTAGCAGAAGCCTCTGCAGCCAGTGGGAAGCTGGGAGAAATGGCCAGCTAATGGATGAGGGGTAGGTCTGCCCCACTCGGCCCTTGCTTGGCTCCCTGCTGGCTGCGGTTGCTTCGGCCACTGAGGGAATGGTCACTCGGTGGCAGAAGCCTCTGCAGCCAGCGGGAAGCCAGGAGAAACAGCCGGCTAGTGGAAGGGGGGAGGTCTGCCCAGCTCGGCCCTCACCCAGCTCTCCACTGGCTGTGGCTGCTTCAGCCACTGAAGGAACCATCCCTCAGTGGCAGAAGTCTCCACAGCTGGTGGGAAGCTGGGAGAAATTCCTGGCTAGGACAGGGGGGTAGTGTAGCCCGCTTGGCCCTCACCCAGCTCTCCGCTGGCTGCAGAGGCTTCTGCCATTGAGGGAACGGTCCCTCGGTGACAGGAGCCACTGTAGCTGGCGGCACACTGGGAGAAATGGCCAGCAAGGGGAGGGGGAGGTCTGGCTCACTTGGCCCTCACCCAGGCCTCTGCTGGCTGGCTTAGAGGAGTGGCCTGCTGCTGCCTAGGCCAGCGCAAAAGCAAGCCAGCTAGCAGCCGGGTGATTGGGAGCAGTGGTGACAAGGCGGGGGAAGAGGACTCTGGCTCTGGGCATTGGAGGCAGTGGTGGACCCGATGCAAGGCCATTCAATGATGGCAGATCCTGAATTGCAAGACTTCCCTTGCAAGCCCTCTCCCTCCAAGGTCCGACCAATTATAATTCAGCTCTGCTGTGTGCCCCTTTTCCAGGATGGTTGCTGATTGATCAGACAACCAATAGTGAGTTTTTCCCCAGACTTTCAAAAAAAGAAAATCCATGGAAAATAGAGGGATGGAAGTAACGGTTTTACAGGGTGTTTTTTTTTTGCTACCCCTCCTTCTGAATAGTGCGAGTCTGCCCCGATGACCATGAGGACCAATGGGATTCTTCACAATTTCTTCCTGGATAATTTTTGCCATGTAATCTATCCCACAGTCTTGTTTGGACATTACACCAGGGTAACTCCTGTGTAGTATGAGCTGTTCTTGTAGGTTTTTTCTTGTCAAAGGAAGCAGCCAGAAGCACTTCCCTGTATGCCTGCAGTGTATCAGGCAGACTTGAAGGCCAGTCCAATATGCAGGCATAACTCCACCCCACCCAATTCACAATTTGGAATTTTGCTACCAGAGCAGCCACTGGAATAACCCGCAGACATTGCTTAGAACATCACTGTTTTGTAAGTGTACTGGAAGAGCTACACTGAACTCTGCCAGCACTGAAAAAGGTCTTAGAAGAATACCACACAACGTGTATTTGAGTGGCAGAACTGGGACAAAACGAAATGAAAGCATTTTGGAATAGAAACTATACTTACTGCATATTTGTTTCTGTAATAGAACAACACATTTCAAAAGCGGAGGATAGTTACTACACACAAAATGATAACTACGACTCCCCATGATCTCTTCCTTTCCCCCACTCCATCTTTAAAATGTCATTTCCTCTACTTTGCATGCCTTTTAAATCCATCTATTCAGGGAATACTCAAGTGCCAGCCTGCATCAGTTGTTGTGGCAAGCAGTAAATGTCTTTGCCTTATAACCAGGAGTTTGCTGGTTCAAATCCCACTTGAGGTGAATTTTTTTTTTAGCATTTAAAAATTTCCTCCCCCTTCCTCTCTCCCCCCAGCCTACCTAAAAGACTTATTTTTGTTATTTAAGGCACTAAACTAAGAAGCTGATACAGGATTCTGGCCCAGACATTTTGAAAGTCTACTTCCTGTTCCAAGGTGGCATTTTTCTAACTTCATACATTGCATTCAAATGCTTGACTCCCTCCCCCCCCCCCGGAAATCACCAGAATTCACCCCTTTATCAGCAAGAAGGAATTTTAATTTCATTGCCAAGTAAGAAAAGAGGGGGGCACAAAATTCTAAAATTATTAAAAGGATAAATGGAGCAATTAAAATTTTCCCAAAGGCAAGTTTGAACTCATGACGTTCTAGCAAAATGGGTCTCTGTTTCTTTAAATGGCCAAAGCGTCCAAATTTGCATAGGTTGATAGCAGAGCCCTGATATTAAGGGAATAGTTATTTTCAAAGCATTCATGTATTTTACATGTAGTTTAAATGGGAAGAAAACATTATATTAAATGCATTAAGTGCAAGTATTGCTAAATGACTCCATTGGTAAATTTAGCTACTGCTAAATTTCACAAATTTAAAAGTTAGCCTGTGCATTTGCAGGGAGTGACCACTGACCACCGGAAGCTGAATGGCAGGGAAGCTGGAGGAACAAAACATCTGGGAGCTTTGCGCAGAGCAGACACACCCGCTCCACTGGTGTGTTTTTACATTATCTAGTCACAACTCCGTTGCGTGCTACTGCACAACAAACTGAGGTGGATTTGAATCTCAAAGGCTTTTATTCACGCACAATGCCCGTGAGGAGAAATAAACAATTATGTCACAGAATACACATGGAAAGAGTACCATTTCTGACGTCGTTTAGTGGTTTTCATTTCAATTCCATTGCTCTTACTGATGCATTCTGCTTGTGTGGTATTCCTCTGTCTGTATGACTACTTCATTTAGCTGCTTTCATTTTAGGTACAATTTTTTTTTCCTATGAAGGCTCTGATCCAAAACTTTTTGTAAAAAAAAACCTAAAGTCAACTATTGCAGAAGCATCTGTTTTCTATTTCCTGCCACATCAAGTCTTGTTGCCAGCAGGGAGAAAGAAATCAAGCTGTGGTGGAAAATCTATCACCTTACAAGTATTTAAATGGGGAAATGCCAGAGAAAGGTTCACATTATGGTACAGAATGAAGCTTATTTTCTGGTTCATCCTGTTTCAAAACAGGGCAGCCATCAGGCAAGTCCACCATAGGTGGAAGTATGTCCCTACCATTCCAAATCATTTGCAGTGTTTTACGTATGACAGATATGTGCAAGGTTAATCAGAGCTAAGCAAGATGGAGTATATGGATTATATTTACATTGAGATTCTTTAATCCAGTGGATTTCACATTCCCCCTTGCCACAAATTGGACTGTACAGTTTCTCTTAGATTTATTTATTTTATTAATTTATACTCTACTTTTCTCTCTCCGATGACATGAGATCCACAAGAGGGGGGGGGGGAAGACATGTCCCAAAATGCTAAAAATAATCCTTAGAATCCTATGTGAACTTTTACATAACATAACTTTGCATATACTGTACCTAGGTATATAGTAGAAGTGCTGTTAGGCTAGTCTGGGGGCTGTTGGCTTAGAACCCCCAGAGTTAGCTTCCCTCTAATGGCAACCCTGAGCAGTCTCACTCAAGGGTGACCCCTAGAGGCCAAAATGCTGTCACCACCCACTGAGATAGTTATGACCAGTCCAGTGGGAGACTGGATAAACTGTGGAACTGCTTGCCATTGTAGAACCAACCAACTCCTCCCTCCTGTCCCCAGACAGAGAGAATGTAGCAATTACCAAGAGATAAAGTCACATTTTATTCAAGCAAGTTCAAGTCATGCAAATCTCTCATGATGGCAAGTACCTTCCATGCCTCCAGGTTTACTTTAGAGTAACAGAAATAGCAAAAGTATGGAATTACATTTAGCTATTTTAAGCTACATTCAGCCAAAGTTTAAGAAAATCAAATAGAAATGCCCTGACACAACATCTAAACAGTCCCTAGAGATTCTACTCACAATCTCAAGCAGTAATACATAGGATGCAGTTCATATCCATCTGGAATCAGGGAAGGCATGGGCTTGGCTGGCCAGCTACCTCAGGCCTCTAAAATATGGTGTCCATCTCAGCTCTCTTTATTTGTCTCAAACCTCATGGTCCAACTCAGCCATGTGCTCACACAAAGCATTTATACCTTATTTGGAATCGCCACTCTGGCGTTCTTGATGGGTCAAATCTGTATCAGGTGATCTGATGATTTCATTGATTATGCTGAATCAGGAGATGCTCTTCACCTCCCAGCTTTGGTTCCTTTAACCTTTAACCCTTTGTTTACCTGATGTCCTGCTGGCAAAACAATTGCTGTTTGCAGAGAATGAGATATGTGGTTATTGCAGAATGATGGGAATGCCTTCATGACAGGTGCTAAGAAACCTGGTTGTGAAGATGCGTAACAGGACATTGAGACCATTTAAATGCACATTTGGAATGACACATATTGGTCCTGTTGTGCATCTGGTGCCAAAGTACATTGGATACTTTGCTGGCTCTGCTCCACAGTAACTTAACAGTAACCTTCTACTAGATACAGACATTGCACAACTGCACAATTCTAATTCCTGCAGGCGTACATCCACTTACGCAGGTGCAATGCCCCAATAGGATTCCAGCCATTGTCCTTTATTTACCAGAATGCCTGGCATGTTTTGGACTGTTAGTGTTCTTAAAGCCTTCCTCAAGGATCTCTATAAAAAAAAATCACAAGAGAACAACACATAAATCCATGCCACCCAATTACATAAGAATGAGAAAGAAAGAGAGTAGGGGTGGGGAGAAAGAAAGAAAGAAAGAAAGAAAGAAAGAAAGAAAGGCTAGCTAACTGGAACTAGATTGACCTAGTTTTCTCTAAAACTCACTTTCTTAAATATCAAATTGCTATGTTTTTTTCAGCTTTAAAAAAATCCATGCTGACCCAAATTATCCATCTTTAATGACATAGAGAAAAGTTTATGAGTTGAGATTCTCTGGTATATCTATTAGTAGCTGCAAAGCTAACAAATCCCAGCAAGCATCCACCCTCGGTTAATCTCTCCTTCTTCTGATTGAGAGGCCTTTGACAAACAAAGGTTTTAACATTCAAAAGAAAGCTCGCCCAAGGGTCTTGTTACTCCATATAAAAATTAACCAGACTTTCCTTCCCCCACGTGGGAATACACATCTGTTCTGACACAATGCAAAAGAATGCAGGCTGCATGCTGGTGGTGAATTGGCACCTGCATACCAGGACTAGTGTTTTTTGACATCAGCAGCAATAAAATTTGGATCAGCTGCTGCCTTTTGCTAAAGCTTCTAGTGGTGCTTGCATTGAAAACAGTTTTTCATGTTAAGTAGCTTAAAACATAACATTGTGAGGGAAATGGAGAGGAAATGCATGCAAGATGTAGGGTGCTGCACTTATCTGATGGAATCATCGTACAAAGGAATAAGAGGAGGAGGGGAAGGAGAGGGGGAATACCCCATACCCCATAAAGTATATACTTTAATTTATTAACTTTAACCAGAGAAGATACTGTAGGAGGAATTTGTATGCATTAGCTAGTCCAGGTTTTTGTCTTAACTGTAAAGGATCTATCCGTGGTGCTGAACCCTGTGCCCTAAAGAGGTTCAGTTTGGATTAAACTCTTGAATGGAGCCACCAGCCAATAACAGCCACACGATCTCTAATCTAGTATGATAACAAGTATGAACTGCCAGTTATTTTTTGTATAGAGTGCAGCTGTACAGGATTTTCACACGACTCACAACATTTAGTCAATATTCTATGGGAATCCAGTACCATTCAGAGTTGTGACTGGCTCCTGATGTGTTTCAAAGCACTGGTGCTCTTTATAGCCCTAAGTACATTTGGAAACAGTTTATCTGACAGACTCTTTCCGTCTGTATAGAGCTGGATACCACACAGAGATGCTGTCTGCCTATTGAGGTAATAAACAGAGAGCCAATAAACAGACAGCCATGTGTGTGTCATAGTTCAAGTGCTGGATTTGGGAGACTCATATCCTAGCTTGCACCAAGCCATGAAACTCATTTGGTGACTGTTGGGCCAGTAACTCTCTCTCTTTCAGTTTGATGTACTTCATGGGATTATTGGGAGGATAAAATAGGACATTATTTCACACAGCAAGTTATGGAAGGAGAGGTTATAGGTGACCACTTGATTTCATTAGACACACAGAGAAGGAATGAAAGAACTTAGACAAGTTATTTTAAAGGGTACAACACCCAGAATCCCATAGCCAGCCTAGCTAGTGGCCCTAGTGGCTAAGGGTTTTGCATATTGTAATCCAAAAGCCAACTTTTTTCCTAGAGGTGTGTGTGTGTGTGTGTGTGAGAGAGAGAGAGAGAGAGAGAATTTTAGAGTAGAACTATTTGATTCTTTTTTAAACACACACACACACACACACTTCTAGAATTGGACATCCACAACATGGATATATGTACTCAAAAACATATTCCATTATTTCTATAATGTGTTTATATTTTTGGAGTGTTAGCAGAATCAGTAGTCTAAGTGGATGCCTCATTTGTGCTGTGGTGTACCTTCTCATTCCCCCACAACTCTTAGTGGAAGTGCACCTGCCTATCACTGTGTGTAGGCCCTGCCTGCTTCCTGTGAAGTAGCTGGATTTAGAAGAATTAGTTCTGCTTGCTTTGTGCAGCTGAGCCAGTCTCCACGTTTCTTATTCAAACCCTCACTCTGTTCCTCGAGCTCAACTGGAACCATTTCGTACTTCTATTGTTCGGTGTTTTTTTATTTGTTTCCCTCCAGTCAAGCACATGTTTTAAAAGGCGACCCCCCAGCAACCTTCTTTCCCCCCTCCTTTCACATGACTAAGCAATTATCTTCTTCCTAATCAAAGAGACAGATGAAAAGAGTTTATTAATAAAAGTTTCCCTTCAGGAAGATTGGAAATGAATGATTAGTAAAATACACCCAATTTTACTTATGGACCCCCCTCACAGAGAGGCATCTGTGAATAGCCGGGATGCCAGAATAGTGGCAAGGAGTTGGGCATCTGGAAGCTATTTGTGATATGGATTAGAAGTCAAGCTGCACAAAGATACTGCCTCCAGTCACAAAAGCTTGCTCGGCAGAGGGGGGGAAAATATGCTGCTTGTTTACTGTGCTACTTTCCTCCTTTTGCTTGTTATCTGTTTTATTTCCTCTCACGCTCCACTCTCCCCACACCATTCATGTGCAATTATGTCTATACAGATATGCCAGCTGGTGGGACTTGTTAAACATATATATTCACAATGTTAGTGTTTAGGAAGAAGAAGAGAAGGATATTTGTAGGTCCACAAACTGCTCTAAAATATATTCGGGGCTTGCAACACCACAAGCTGTTGCCATTAGGACTGAGTCAGAGCCAATTATCAACAGGCTGTTTTCGCTAGAAGCAGTTTTACTGAATGGGGTTTGTCCCTGAAAATGGGAAATAATAAAGATTCTGAGTATGTACAAAGTCTCTTCCTTCTGAATAGCCATCATCTCTGCCCTTAGGGATCTCTGAGGCAGAACATGAAAGTCAGAGGCAGGGACCCCAGAAGGCTTGGAGGATTTTTGTCACTTTCATTTTTGAGGTGGAGCTGGTTGTTTAATATAACTGTGGTCAGGCTCATCTGGTCAATGTGAGAAACAACAAAAACAAAGTTGACCTATGTATGAAAGGGGCAGATCAACGTGTCCCTTTCAATTTCTCCCAGTTTCTCATTTTTCCAATTTTAGGTTCACAAAGTTCTAAACTTTGAGAATTTCCCCCCCAAACATAAGTCCATCCTAAACTTTAGAGTTTCTTTTCCTTATAAGTCCATGAGGAAATTTATATGAATTGGGTGGTGGTGGTTTCCTGTCATGCATTCCTTTTTGACAAAGTTAAACAATTTTGCTATAATTCTTTTTAATGTAGTGCATTCCTCATCACTAATATACCATATATATATATATATATATATATGTGGGTGCATTCCTCTGGTATAGGCATGTCTTTTTTTATGGTAACCTTAACTACACTAGTCAGGGAAATGCAAACTATGTTGGATATCTAAAGTTTGATTCACATATTGATTCAAACATATGAAATAAGGTAAGCATATATTAACATGTTAATCAATTGGATTTTTCCCTCATTTCACCTCTGCAAATATCACTGATTGGTCAAAAACCTGTTTGGAGGTTTGGAGCTAACCTTAGCATCTTGTTCCTGCATCAGCATTGGTCTTTCCACAGGGAATACTGTGTAAGAAAAAAGCAATGGAAACAGTACTGTTTTTGATTACCAGACATAGATGGATTAATAATTGCCAGTCATATTTTCTTAGTGTCTAAGGCAGCAATGTGTGGTGTGTAATGCTTCTTAGGATTTTTTATAAACTCTCCTTCCCCTGGAATTCTATTTTAATTCTATTCAAGTAAATGGTTTCCCTAATGCACCTCAAATTTTTCTCTTCAGAACAAAATTCTTTTCAGAGCAAATCTAGTCATGACTACTACAATTCAAACAAACAAATGTAAAAAGGGTTTTTATTTTTTTACAAAGGGTACAGTGAGACTTTACTGTTACTATGAGGTCTTTTTGTGCCTCTCATAAAAGGATGGAATATTTCTTTTTATTTCTTGGGCAAGGATGGGAATCATGACTTCCAATGTTTGCTGGACAAACATAGCATTGGCTATGTTAATTTGGATTTACAGTCCAACAATATACAGAGGGGTCACATGATTCCCGCTCATGCTCTAGGGGATCCAGTGTTAACCCTACATTGACTAGACCCATTGAAATCAGAGGGGTTTATTAGTCGTCACCATTAAATCCTATTGATTTCAATAGATCCAGCCTAGATGGGAACAACATTGGATTTAGCCCTAGATTCCCAGCAGGCAACCAAGAGTGTTGTTGCTGGAGTAGCATGGGTGCTAAGGACCTGGAGACAGTGAGACCATAAGATCATTTGTACATGCAGACAAGAATGGATTTTGTCCAATATTCATTATCTGTATAGTGATTAGTCACAAACACCAGCACACACTGATATGTGTAACACACATGCAGATGTACATATATACACACAAGTACAGGTGTGAGGTTTTAAATGTTTAAAATAAATTAATTGGGAGAGGAATGGTTGAAAACATACTAAAATATGAAATCATATCAAACCAGAATGAATGCACTTTGTCTAATTCAGCCAAACAAGGTAAACAAAAGCAATTTCCTGTTAGAATTGTTGGAGCGGGGATTTGCTTTTAAATTGCTTGCCTCTTCCATTTTATATGCAGGTCAACTAACACTCTATAATATAGAGATCAATATGAATTAACTATATTATCTGAAATTTAGAATTACACTTGAAATAGGAGGGGAAAAATTATACACAATAAAACTAGCCTAGCTGGCTAGTGTAAGTCTGCTGTTCCATTGTATAAGCGATACTTTGCCTTTAGTATTAAAAAGGGGCTTATAATTTACAAAGAAAGCCAATCAATAAATAAACTGTCCCTAATCAGCCAAAGAGCTGGCAGAATGACATTCCATTATCCTGTCAGACATATTGCAATCAAATGCAGGGAACTCAAAAGGCAGGACTACATTTTGCAGCTTGGGAGCTCAATCTGTTTAGAATTTTTTATGCCGCCATTTGGTGCCTTTTGCCTAAAAGTCAAAGGAAGTCCACCTACATGTCATGCTGATTCTTGGGTGCATTTTGGTGTGTCATTTTATTTCATAAGGCTGTGTAAACTTCATCTGCCTGGTAAAAAGCCTCCCCTGTTGTGACGGCGCTGTGTCACTTGGGCTGTGTGACAGCTGATTCTCAGCAGACAGCGCTGTCAGAGAATCAGAGACTTCCACATGTACAAGTGAAATTAACTTCTGTTAGTCTGACATTTTCCACAATCAATACTCACAGGGTCCTTGTCTCTAGGATCAAAATTCATAAATCAAAAGCAGAGAGCATGAAATAAGGTATTTGATAAATCCATTAACTGAAGTGGAAGTATACTTCTGCCGTGCTGTTTATTGTATACAGAAATACTCAGAGGGTTAGAGGAATGTATGGAAGGAAGGAAATTCCTCCCAATATATCCAGAAAATGGTTGCACTGTTTGTGTGTGCATTTAATAGATGCTGAGGACAAAATTTGGTTGGTATTTGTGGTGCAATCAGTGGGAGAGAAACTGTGTCGCTGCTACTGCTAAAGAGCATAACTTTTATTTTAGAAAGAAAAGGGGGAAAAGTTTTTTTTCTTCTATCTGCCACCATTATGACCATGAAGGCCTCAAACCACAGAGCAAATGTCACAACACCACCCCTGTCCTCTTTTTACAGCCTCCAAATCCGATTCAAAGAGTAATGATGTTCAGTTCATCCAGGACCAGTTTAACGAATTTTGCCCCCCCCCGCAATGCTTTACTTTGGGGCCCCCATATGTTTTTCTCAGATCAATGTAACCTAACCTATTCACAATACAGGATGCTCAGATTACAGTAGGACCGCTGTATCCATGGATTCATTATCCATGGGACACAAAACAGCACACCTACCATAGAGTCTTCCTAGAAAATATGTCTTCCCTAGCCCTTTTCTATGCCCTCCAAGGCAACTCTATGGTATTTTAAACCATAAGTCCCATTATTTTTAATGGCGTTCATTATTATTCATGGTTTTCAGAATCCACGCCCCCACCCCGAACCAATCCCCAGTGGATAAGAGGGGCCTACTATATTACATAATTTGCCACCAATAATTTAGTTTAAAAACTATATTATAGGCACTAACACAAAATTTTGTGTTTATTAGCAATTAATGTAATGGTATAGATTTCCTCAAGAAAATAAAGTAGACTACAAGCTAAACATGAGTTAGCAGTGTGATGCAGTAGCAAAAAATGCCAATGCAATTCTAGGCTGCATTAATAGGAGTAGTGTCTAGATCAAGGGAAGTAATAGCATCACTCCATTCTGCTTTGGTCAGACCTCACCTGGAATACCATTTCCAATTCTGGGCACAACAATTCAAGAAAGATACTGAGAAGGATGGTGTGAGGTCTGGAAGCCATTACGCCCTATGAGGAATGGCTTAGGGAGCTGGGTATGCTTAGCCTGGAGAAGAGAAGGTTGAGAGGGGACATGATCGCCATGTTTAAGTATTTGAAGGGATGTCATACTGAGGATGGAGCAAGCTTGTTTTCTGCTGCTCCAGAGACAAGGACATGGAGCAATCAACTCAGACTACAGGAAAAGAGAATCCACCTAAACATTAGGAAGAACTTCCTGACAGTAAGAGCTGTTTGGAAGTGGAATACACTGCCTTGGAGTGTGGTGGAGTCTCCTTCTTTGGGTTTTTTTAAACATACATTGGATGGCCATCTGTCAGGAATGCTTCGATTGTGTGTTCCTGCAGGGCAGAAGCCGATCGGATGGGATCACTGTTGGGGTCCCTTCCAGCCCTATGATTCTATGATTCTAGGCTGCATTTAGAGCCTGGGAAAGTTACTCTTGGATTACACCTCCCAGAATCCTCCTGCCAGCACCTTTCTCAAGGTCTGGTTGCATTGTTCCTTTTCCTGCATTCTCTAGCCCAGTGAATCTTAACTTGGGGTCTGCAATGTCCTCACAGGGGGTCCACAAAGGCTTGAAGACTGCTTGGCCCACCTCCTCCCTGTAGTGGAGCAGCCACATGACAGGAACCAAAGCAAAGGCTGGCTGGCTTGGCCTGCACATTGCTATTCAATCCACTCCAGCCACAAACTTGCAGGAAGAAGCAAGAGTGTCTCTGAGGGAAAGTTTAATGGATGGTGTAATTGTATTGTTGTTGTTGTTAGTTATTATTATTAGCTATTATTATTAGGGTTTTAAATCTTGAGTTAAGTCTTGGGGCAACAAAAGATATTTAAAGGGGCTCCCTGGTAAAGAAAAGGTTAAGAACCACTGCTCTAGGCCAATGCCTCTCACATGACACTAATGCGATACTGGTGTTTTAGTGACAACAATAAAACCATTGTTCCCAGTAATATTCCTCCAAATTTTTCTTTATATTCTTTATATTCTTCTGTTAAAAGAGCTAGAGTGTTGTAGAAGTTTCAGCATTGCCCTATGACTGTGGAGACCAGGGTTTGAATCCTTACTCAGCCATGAATACCCACTGGCTGACCTTGGGCAAGCCACACTCTCTCAGCCTCAAAGGAAGTCAAAGGCAGACCCCCTTTGAACCCTCTTCCCTAGAAAACCCCATGGTAGGTTGGCCTTACTCAGAAATGACTTGAAGGCACATGGGCAAACACACACAAATTTCTTTTGCAGGCTGAACTCAGTTGGCAGCAAGGGGAGGAAGCTGAAGAAGACCAAGGGGGAAAGGGAGGGAAGAGGAACCAAGACACGATAAAAGCAGCTGGAAAGATGGGCTGGAGTGGATCTATGTGCAAGGAAGGAAAGGAAAGGAAAGGAGCCCTTTCTGAGGGAGACAACCCTCAAATTCCCTGTCTCTCTCTCACACACACACTCACCCCTCTCTGACGTGCCTCTCCCTCCAGCTTCTGCCACGGAGGGATACTGTTTCTTTCTCTTTCTCTTTCTCTTTAGTTTTGGAGAGGCTGTTTTGTTTGTTTGTTTGTTTGTTTGTTTGTTTAAAAGCCAGCAGGAGGTTTTTGGAGGAAGAGGGTAAGAGGGGGCTCCTCCCGGCTGTCTCCCGGCTGTCTCCTTCGTCAGATTAAGGAAGCCAACACAAGGCCCTCTCTTGACCTGGGGGGACCTCTTGACCTCAGGGCCCCCTACCAATGCTGATTTGGCAGACAGGTTAAACCGGCCCTGAGTTCATCAGAACTTTCTACAAGCCTTGCTCTCACAGCTCTATATTCCCAGCCAGGGCCTGAAGGCTACTCAGACCTTTCAATGAGGATGTGGTTATTATTATTATTATGAGCCATCAAGCAGGGTCCAATTTTTTAGTCACTGCGCTGAAAAACAAAGGACATGCAGTAGTACAAACCTGTATCCTTTTCTGACACGGAGCTTCAGTTAGTATTGAAAAGCACTGTTCAGAGTTGGGTAGTGCTAATTTTTGAGCATGTTAAGATGTTACAATAAACCATTGTGTATTAATAAAACTAGAATCTTGTTGGTTGTGCTTTTCCCAAGGTTGTGCAGTGATGGCAAGGGAAGGCAGACAAAATATACAGGCTCTAGGCAGCTATTTTCCCAGTGCCCTTCATTCTTCATAGCTGCTGCACCTGCAATCTTTCTTCTCTTGCTACAAGTGCCTACTCTGGGATAGGAGCATAGTGTACCAGCTGAATTCTCTCCACAATTCCTAAACCATTGGTTGTACCCTGTGCCCTAACCTGTATGACCAATGGTGAAAGGATGAGATCTATTTCAGGCCACAGCAGAGAAAGCAGTTTGAGGCAGGTTGTCCATTGGGAAGGAAGTTTCAACCATGCTTTCTATGCAATAAGGTTTATACACTTGTCTCTTCCTTCTCCTCTGGCACAGTCCTGCTTCCAAGCTTCCAAGAGCATCTGGCTGTTGTCTCACAGCAAAATAATTATGAAATAATTTGGTCTTTGGTGTGAACCACAATGTCTGTTCTTGCACCTCAAATACTAGATGTTCAGGAATGTTGAGAAAAAGGACACTTTTATTTTCAAAACTCTTTTAGATTTGCCCTACATGGATAGGAATATATCCTGTGTCATTCTGGTCCTGTAGAGGACCTACTATGTCAACACCCCAAAAACTGGATGGGCTGGGGAGGCTTTAATGGTTGCAGTGGCTACCGATGTGAGGGGCAACACCTTTCTTAAAATTTTTTTTAGCAACAGCAAGGTAGTTCCCTCCCCCCTTAAAGCTCCACAAATTAACAGATTATGCTATACTGTGATGTAACATCTTTCTTTCACAGGCCCTTAACCACCAGGGAAGAGGAACCAAGACCCATTTACCTCAAACATCTGGCCTGCCTTCCCTTCAAGAGAAACAAACTGTCCATTGATCTCACTGGATTGTAACTGCCTTGCCTACATGGAGGGTATAAGATGTGGAGCCATCAGATATGTGAGGCTGGGGAAGACTCTAGTTTGAAATCTCAACTTTAAAGCCCCTCTGCCAGTTATAGTAAACAATCCTAAACTTTATAGACTAATGGTTTGATTCAGTATAGCAACAGCACTTACATTTCTATACCACTTTATAGTGCTAATTACTCTCTAAGCTGTTTACAATGTATTAGTTAATTGGCCCCAAAAGCTGAGTACTTGTTTTACCAACCTACAAAAGGATGGAAGGCTGAGTCAACCTGGAGCCCTGCATGATGGAACTCACAATGTTGTGGCTGCAGTACCGGCATTTAACCACTGCGCCACCAGGGCTTCATATGTTTTTTATGAATATGTGAATATATCAATAAAATAACCACACAAAAGAATCTTTATGAAATCATACACATGACTACATCAAGCAGACTTTTTTTTTGCATAATAGCATATGCATATTAGTAACATGAGGTATGACAAACAATTGACATGAAACCATACAGTGTGATCAGTTACACAAACTCCAATTTGAGAACTCAGATTTAAGAGGAGCATTACTGGAGTGAACCAGAGAAACAACAAAGCATAGAATGCTGACGTTCTCTCACACTTAGGGCAAAATGGTCCATGAAAGCTAGGGGAAGAATTTATATTTGCCAAGCAAAAGGGGGTAAAATAGGTAGAAATGGGTTCACCAGGCCACCTACATCCAATTCCCTTTGATTTTATAGTCTCAGCTAAGACCAGGGGTGGATGTTTGTGATGTTACAGGCAATGGCGGCACTAGGGGTGTGTGCAGAGAGGCTGAATTGCACCAGGTGACACTGTCAGAGAGAGGGGGTGACACTGACCTTAATAACACCACAGGTCACAGAGACAGGGCAGGTTCTGAGGGATGTGCCAGAACAGCTTCTGATTGTGGAAGAAAGACACAAGGAAAATCATGGGAAATGGGCAGAGAATGCAGGTAAAACCCATTAAGCCAGATAATGTGATAACTAAAATTCAGGGGAAAGCTGCTACATTTGGCAGCTGGGGTTGTGGCAAAATGTGCCTAGCAGCTACACTAGTTGCCACCATTCCCACCAAAAATCAGGTCTCATTCAATCTAGGGGTAGAAAGAATAGTAAAAAAATATGCATACACACACTCACCCACACACAAATGCACACACAATGGTTGAAAAACATATTTTTCAAGTGTTGGGAAACCCGATGAGAAGAATCCTGGACTGAGAAACATTTTCTGTGAAGGAATTAATATTTCTGCATTAAAATATTATTTTCCACACAGACAATGCTGTTTCCTGTAGAGAAAATGTTATTTTCTGTGCAAAACAACTACATGTGAATTTTGCACAGAATAAATCCCCAAGTACAGCTTTTTTTCTGCACAGAAAACTACAATTTTATGTGTAGGAATTAATATTTCTGCATTGAAATACTATTTTCCATGCAGAAAATGCTGTTTCCTGTGCAAAAAAAAGCATGCAAACTTTGCACAGAATAAGTCCTGAACTGTGAATTGCCTTTGAAAACTGATCTGGGGCCTAATCAGGCTCCCAAATCATTTTCATCTGGAGTGGCTGTTCCATTATGCAGAAAGATATATATATATATATATATATATATATATATATATGTGGACATTATCAGATGTGGCAAAAGTTGTGGGATTATGATTTCAGGGTAGTACGAATGGGCCCTGCTATCACACAACGTTGCCATCTTCACGTTATTACCCCGTGCTCCAGCCACGAAAAAGGCATTCTTTCTCATTCATGGGACAAGCCGCCAATAGATCATCAATAACACTCTTTTCACATTATTGCCTGCACGCGAAATCACATCCCATTGTAATCGTGAGGTTACAACATGAATGGGAGGTCCTCAGTGAGAAAACTTCCAGGTGAGAACACAAAAACAAAGCACAGGACACTCTTTTTATGAACTGCCTCCTTTAGTTTGCACATTTTTAGGTTTGTTTCAGAGCCTGTGTGTTCATTTACTTGTTTTTGGAGTTTTAAATATGCTTGTGTCTCCTCGTGAGAACTGCCAAAATCTCACCCATGCCAAATCATGGAAGTAAACTCCTGTTCTTGAAGCACTAGTGGTCTTTGTGTGATAATTTCATGACGTTTCTTTCACTTGATTACAGCTACATGTGATAATAAGTCTTATAATGTCACAATGTTCCCACTATCTTTATCCATGGGATTATAGCATTTTTAGACGCTAGTCTGATAATGTCCTATGTTTGCAAGTTGGAAGAAATGGACACCCACTACCACCACCCACATGTATACATTGCTACACATATGGATTTATGTGATGTAAATATATGCTATTTTAATGCTGTGGCTGAATGCATGTGCTCTGGATCTCTGAAACCCTTACATCTAAACTCAGCTTGCTATAGTTATATAATAAGGTGTACACATATGACAGCCCCACTACTCATTATGAAGTTGTTGTTGTTGTTGTTGTTTTTGTGGCAGATAGCCCCAGCCTTTAAAACCATAGCCTTCAAATGACTATACAGAAAATAAATGGCCTCCAGAATACACAGAGCCTGGCCACTGCTTCTATTTTTCATCTCAGAACCCAAACAAAATTATTTCATTCATTTCTGATACTATCAAGGAGAGGCAAAAATAAAATGTACCACATGTCTTCTTTCTTATATAGATCTTCCCCAAGCAGCAGCCTGCAATAAAAATGACGTTATTAATAGCCAGGCACTTCCCTAGAGATATGATACTAATATTAAGTCTGCTTTATTTTATATATTCAGTCACTACCCATCAGCTCATACAAATGGTTTGATTTTGCCTTCCTCTAATTACAACGGGAGCCAATAATTAGAACAGTTTTTTTCTATATAGATCCTCTGTCTTCTAATATGTCAATAGTTGTGGTTTTCCTAGAGAGTTTAAATGTACTGCAGTAGGTGCCCTTGAGAAAGATTTTTTTTGTTATTCAGATTCAATAAAGTTTTCACCCCTGCACCTCTGCATTGCTGCTATAGTATAATTTGTTTTTGATGAATATTTTCCACTCATGATGGCACATACCCACAGAAGGGGAAAAAAGAACCATGACTAATAGGAAAAGAACTTCACATAGTTACAGAGAATGAAATTATTTCATCCATATCACTAATTTCCTATTCTGGGTGAACAAGGATAATAGATATGCCATTTACAGTCATTCAAAAGACATGAGTCCAATTTTGTTGTAAAGCAGTTCTATGGGATAGAAATGATCAGGTATTAGACAATGCAACAAAAGATGGGATAGATTCTCTCCTTGCACAATGCACTCTTCTGCAGGATTTTCAGAGTTGAAAAAAATAAATCAAATTGGTTGTGTTGTTTAACAAAGTAAAGTCATTCACTCCCTGATGCAGAAATCTTTGAACGCTCAAATGAACCTTGGATCTTTTGACCTGTTTCTATGTCTCGAGTAATTCCAGTGGAAGGAGTCACAGTTACAAGGATGTGAAGAAAAGTGTATTTGGATAGCCTCCTTCAACTGAAATGAATATGAGAGCCATTTGAGGTTAGTAATTTTTTCATGCCTGCATTCAAGAAACATGGGCAAGTCAAAACACAGCATTTTGAACAATTTGGGGAGAAGGGCAAAACCTAGTGCGAACAATGAAGGTGGAGTTTGAGTCGATTACATTTTGATAATATAATTTCGGTGGCACTTATAAGCTGGATATGGCAAAGTGATGGTAGTTTTTCTGCACATGCAGACTGCGCCTGGTTTCATCATGTTTTGAGGGAAAAGGCTTTAAATGTGTCTCTTTTTGTACACTTCCTCCAACTATGTGCATTGTTTGCAAACATTTTTTAAAATTGCACATGTTGCTTGAAGGTATCCTACCAATTGATTAAAACATGTTTTAGCAATGTTTTGTGCAGGCTTAAATGTCTACAAAAAAAGAAGAGGATCTTATCCACAGGTCTACATCCATATGAAGTTTTTAGAGTGCAAATTGCATCTAGAGCATAGTATGTGGAGTATGAACCAAGAGAAGCTCATCAAACTGTGGACTGAAACGAGATTTCTAACATGTCTCTAATGCATCTTGCAAATGATTTGTAAATAGGAGTTTTCTTACCAGAAACTCTGAACAATCTCTTCACTGAGGATGTTATTATGGTTACAGCCACTAATTGATGTCAGTCTACACACATACCATTTATCAGCACACAGGGTAGAATCCTCTTGGTGACATTTTGCTAATGTAAGCTAAGCATTACTAAGGCTGGTGTCACCCCTATCTCTGATGGTGTCACCTGGGGCTGGTTTACACGGCAGATGTATTGCGGCAACTTGCACTTTAATTCTTTTCTACATCTGTGCCAGTCAGGTTTTTTTTTTTTCTAATTATGCCACTTTTTCGTTCAAACTTGAAAAGGTGTGGGGGGCATGGCCTCCCAAGCAGAGGCAGGCTTTATGGAGAAGGGCATAGACCTTCCTTTGAAGCCCTGCATTTTCCGAGCTAAAGAAAGACTCACAGACTGCCAAAATAGCAGGGGGGAAGATCAAAGAAGTGGCTCTGTCTCTGTCTCTGTCTCTCTCTAAATCTGCCTGTAAATGATCTCACTCACTGCCCGAAGCAGAGGGACAGCAATCTCTCTGCTGAAAGATGTTGCTGCCATGCTGAGGATCCTAAGGTGAACCTATCACAAGTTTTTTCAGCATGATTTGTTTAGTCAGGGTTCACAAACTTGCAAAATAGCAGAGGATTTTTGACTCTCCCTCCCTGGTCCCCCTCCCCCCCTCTCCCTCGCTGGCTCTCTCTCACTCTCTCACCCTCCCCCAAGCATAGCCGACAGATGGGAACTTTATGACTGAAAGATATTGGGAATCCTTTTTCTTGGCAGACTTGCAAAATAGCAGAGAGAATTTTTTAAAGTTTCCTGAGCGCTACTGAACTCAGTACCCCTCTTTTAAGCCCGCCTCTTGCATCAGAGCAACCAATCACAATGCAGATCTGCTGCAGCCCTTAACAGAATGGTAGTTTACACTGCCAATAAAGCGCTACATTGCAAATATACCTGCAAAAGTAGCGACATCCCTTGCCACGCTATATTTAGGTGTTTTACCTTCCCCCCTTCTGAATGAGGCGATGCTGTGCTGCGATCTGTGAACTATGAGCTATCTTAGCAGTATATTTAGAGGCGTATTTGCCCGTGTAAATGACCCCTTGGTGTGGTTCCACCTCTCCGCACCCCTCCTGTGCCACCACTGAGTGTAAGTCTTATTTTATACCAGAATAAGAATTTTAGGGTACTCAGTACCTTCTTGAGCAATACTTCTTACTACACCTGTCCAACAGCTGCTGGAGACTCACGGGCACAGTTCCATCTCCCCAGCCTCTAACTGACCATGGGGCTGTACCCAGATGCATTCCAGCTGCCCTTGTACACTTGTACCTTCCTCCTTACACTGGAGGCAGAGGCTGTTGCTTCTTCTCTGAGTGCTCAAGGGCAGCTGAAATATGCCTGTACACACCCACAGAGAGAGTGGGAAAGAGGGAGCTGACTCCATCACACACAGACAATTGTGTGAATATGCTTGTAGAGACTTATGCTCTACCAGTGTGTTTACTGGATCATGGTCAGTTACTAAACCAAATCATTTTCATGCCTAGAGTTTTCACAATGAAATAAGACAAGGCACAGCAGTACAAAGTCAACTTGTGATCAACTCAGTAGCAGAAACTTATAGCAGAAGATATAAAAAATAGTTCAAAAGAAAATGGAGGAGGAGGAGAACAAAATGATTTTTCTTTCTTTTGGGACTCCTGTTCTTGAACAAGCAAGTGTTGGAAAGCTAACCCAATAAAAAGTACTAAGCTCATTACCATGAGTTGAGTTTGAGGGCTGCACATAATGGCATAACTTTTTAAGGAAGCGTATTCAGTATGAGGATGGTTGTGTGAGCTTATTCAGGAAGCTTATTCAGTATGAGGATGATTGTGTGAGTTCTACAAAACTGATTAATAGATAAGAGTGTTCTGTTTGTAGTAAAGCTTTATTCTATCCCCGAACCCCTGGTGTTATTACTCTTGTTTACTTGATTGACATACAGTATATTTCAGATTTTTCCTGCTCTTCCAATGAGCTCAAGACCATCTTCACAACCATTTCAAAAGTTCTTTTGAACCTCACACTCAAATATGCTACTTCAAAGGGCATGGTGGAAGAATTACAATCACAATTAATGACATGTCAATATCTTTCTAAGAAAAATATTGATGTCCAATTGGTAATCAAGCACTTACTAGGTAGCATACCCATATTTCAATGACTCCCATCCATCAGACTGAGCACTGAAATACCAGTAAAGTTTGGGAGTTGAACCCCAAAGTGAAGCAAAAAGGGTCAAACAAAAGGACATGGTGCCTCTAAACCAAAGATTATTGAGTACACGCATACAGAGAGTCTTATGTGTATAGATTTAAATAATATTTTATTATGGCTGAGGAAGATGCATCAGTGCTATTTTGTATTTAAACAAACACTGTAGAGTAAATAAACAAATGTCAAGACAAGATTCCCTCCACCACCACCCCAAGAAAAAAGAAAAAGAAAAAGCATTTATGAAAGATTGAGAAGTTCATGTGGGTTCTTATTCACATTGCCTACATCTGTCTATATCCTATTGTTAGTACCAATGAAAGTAGACCCATTGAATCAATGGATTTATTTACACATTGATTCACTATTCTATAGTTGATTCAATGTGTCACTCTAGTCAGGATAGTGATTCAGGCCATACAGAACAATACATCCCATTCTATCACTGTAGAATCATGGAATCACAGAATCATAGGGCTTGACTAGACCTCCCAGAATGCTGGCTTGCCATTAGCATATTCTGGCCCTAAATCAGGACCATTTCTCCCCCCATTACCTACACAAAACAGAACGGAGTCCACACAGACATGCCAGCTGCCTCCCCTGCTGAAACACGTCACTCCCTCTGAAACCAGAAAGGAGGCCTCAACTTGTGATCAAGGCTGGTCACATGCAGGGGGCCTTGATCACATGCTAGGGGCTTCCTTCCTGTGTTCGGAGCTAATCCAGTAGTGGTGGTGATAGTGGCTAGCAATATGGGCTGGTGTGCAGGTATGGATCCTGCGTTCCTGCACAGTTCTGATTCAGGTTTTCCCATGTAACATGCATTTTCCCTGGGCTTTTTAACAAAATTACAAACAGGTTTAGCATGTCTTCCCCCTGTTTTTGCCTCAGGCATAATCTGTTTTTCCCAGAAAAACAGGGCAAGAGCCCTGTGTCATTTGGACTCCAGGCTCCAAGATGCAGGCAAGATGGAATAAATAACCCATGCAGACAAGCCCATAGCATTGGAAGGGGCCTCATGGGCCATTCGGTCTAACCCTCTGTTCAATGCTGGGTCTCCAGCTACAGCATTCCCAACAGGCAGCTGTCCAGCCTCTTTCTGAAAACAATCAGAGAAGGCACCGTCACCACCTCTCTAAGGAATTGGTTCCATTGCCAAACCACTGTCATTGTAAAGAAGTTCCTTCTAAGGTTCAGTCTAAATCTGCCTATAACTTAAAACCATTAGACCTAGTTCTACCCTCTGAGGCAGCAGAGAACAGCCTTTTGTGGCAGCCCTTGAGGTACTTAAAGAGTGCCATCATGTCAGCCTTCTGTCTTCTCTTCACCAAGCTGAACTTGCCGAGCTCCTTCAAGTTCTCCTCATATGCTTCGTTCTTCATACATCTTACCAGCCCTGTTGCCCTTCTCTGAACCCACTCCAACTTGTCTATATTCTTCTTAAAATGTGGTTCCAAAAACTGAATGCAGTATTTCTGGTGAATCCTGCAGAATATAGTGGAATTCTTACTTCCATTGACTTGGAAACTATTGGTTCATAAGTCAAAGTCAACAGCAGTAAACAAGAACAACAAATTTGTCACCTGTTGCAATGAGGCTTTCTTTGATATTATTTTTAGAGTAATGTCTACAAGATTGATTGATTGATTGGACAGATTTTACTAAGGTTGGCTGTTTCCTATTATTTGTTTTCTGGCTTAGGAGAATTTCTGAAATTGGTCATGCACTATTTACCATTGTTCTCAGTTACTACTTTTTTTTATCCCCTTCCCAAATTGATGCTCCTAGCATGATATTTGTGTGAAGGGATAAACTATGAGCAAAACTATCATTTCAAAACCTCAAGTGTTTTCTATTATAACTATGAAGACAGATGTGGATTTTGGTATAGTATGTTCTTCAAAAATGAACTGAAATGAATTTTGCTCACATTTGCATTAACAAATAGGTACAGCTGTTCCTAGTATGGAAAAAAAGCATATAGAAAGTACCTGTTTTTGTTCTTCTTGTTGTTAAATGCTATCAGCTATCAAGTCAGCCTCAACTTATGGTGGATCTTTCAATGATCTTTCAATGAGATATCTTCATGAGGTTCTGCTTAATTCTTGAAAACTGAGGGACATGGCTTCCTTGATTGAATCTACCCACCTGTACTGTGATATTCCTATTTTTGTAGTGTCTTCAACATTACTGAGCTGTTGCATCACTAAGGCTGGTGTCACCCCTCCCCCAACAATGTCACCTGGTGCAGTTTGGCCCCTCCGCATTCAAGTGCTGCCACTGCTACCAAGAATTATCATCTTTTCCAATGAGACATGTCATCTCATGATATGTCCAAAATAAAACAGCCTCAGTTGGATTATTTTGGCTTTCAGGGAGAGTTCAGGCTTGGTTTGCTTTTGAATCCAGTTAGTTGTCCTTTTGAAGGTCCACGATGTCTCTAGACCTCTCCTCCAACCCTGCACTTCAAAATGAATCCCACCACCGACACACAGATTTCTTCACTGTACATGTTCCACATCCATACATAGAAATTGGAAATGCTATGGAAAGAATGATCCTAATGTTGGTATTCAAGGATGTATGCAACAAATTTAATAGCTATCTGCCTGACATGTAGCTATTAAAAGATGAAGAGCCCCCCCCCCCTCTCTCTCTCTCTCTCTCTCTCTATATATATATATATATATATCTGTAGAGAGAGAGAACAATCCTAATTTAGCATGATCATGTTTGAATACACAGGGACTGAAGTCTGGCAAGTCTGGGAAGGCTCTGGGATCCCTTATTGTTGGGAGAAAAAAAAGAAATGCTTCTTGCTGAAAATGGAGAAACAAGTCCCAGGGGGTGCAATTTTCATTTGAAGGCTATTTCATCCCTCTCATAGGGTGGTGTCAGAATTGTTTTCCCCCTCAAAAGCTAGTTTCCCCCCCCCAAAAAAATGTGGCCTTCACTGGCCCAGGATATGTGTGTGGAATATGGGCAGGTGTAATCTGCCTCTTCCTTCCTTCTTCCCAACTGTCAGTTTCAGGTTCTCCAATACTCAATTAATTTTAAATTACCAATTCATTGCACCTGAATATGCAGCAATTAGTAAATACTGGTAAATGTTTATAAATAAAGGCTGAAATATAGTTCCTAGAAGGCATCATCAGCATCTGTGTGAAGGGGTCTACTAGAACTGGTCCATTGGCAGAAGAAGTTTGCATACTTGGGCTTGAATCTTATTGATGCTTTACACTGGTGTAACTGGGGTTATGATACTTTTTCAGATGTTGTGTAAGGAGGTAGCCATTACTGCCTTATGCAACATTTTTGCCAAGCACAGTAATGGCTACCAGCCTCCCAACCCAAAGAGCAATTCATAGGCCATGGAAAAGGAAAGCTCCCTTGTGATGCCACTCAGCTTGCCACTTGTAAAATTTTGCACATTGCCAGCTTCAGATAGGATCTTGGCTTCTACTCCATCACCATCAGCCTCATATATAAATATTACCTCATACACAAGTACGTGATGTTAGGACTGATACTGTCAAAAAGATGCCATGGAAAATTTAAAGATTATGAAACAGATCATCATTATCAAGCTCAGAATCCACATTTATCCCATTTAACACAATGGTGGTGCAGTATAATTGCACAAGATAAAACCCAAACTCATTCCATTTGAATAACATTCCCACAATCTCCCCTGAACAACAAAATAGGTATTAATGACCTATGCATCCACAGACAGGGTGTTTATCTTTTCCCAAACTTCAGATCATGAAAAATATCATTACACTTTTAATGAAAGATATTCACATTAGAAATGAACATTTTGCCTTCAAGGAGAAAGGTAATACATCTCCATCATAATATGTTAATTAATTACTAGCTCGCAATTTCTGTGGAACTGAATTTGAAATGCACATTAATAATAAATAGGATTAATTTTATTGCAATGAATATCAAGTCATCTAATGATGATTGGCTGCTTCTGTTTCTTTTCTTTTTAAAAATAAATTGCATTGTCTTATAAATATTCAATTTTTTTCTGTGAAATTACTGAGAACAATTTCCATGAATTTATTTATACATAAACTTAAAAAAAAATACCTTGAGGGATATGCTTAGATTCAAATGCTATAATGAAAAGAAATGCTAGACATTTGTCAATAAGTTATGAATTTCCTCAAGGTTTGAATCAATTAAGCTAATAAGAAAAATCCACAGAACTGAAACTAAACACTGAAGACCAAACATCACTTAGAAGATCTAAAGAATGTTTTTAATTGTATTGAGTAAAGGCTGATTCTCCTTTGTACATCTCTCAGCTGTTCACTAGATCATCAAGTAATAACTTCTTTGCCTAACTGAGTCATCAAATAGAAATTACCCTCACACACAATGTTCATATACATAACTTTCAAATCCAAAATTGTACTTACCCATCATGTGCTGAGAAATCAAGTACTGAGAAAATATACATGTGACCCAGGCTAAAATAGTGACAAATTGTCACTGATGAAATTTCATAGAATCATAGAATCATAGTGTTGGAAGAGACCACAAGGGTCATCCAATCCAACCCCCTGCCATGCAAGAATACACAATCAAATCATTCCTGACAGATGGCCATTCAGCCTCTGTTTAAAAATCTCCAAAGAAGGAGACTCCACCACACTATGAGGGAGTGTATTCCACTTCCGAACAGCTCTTGCTGTCAGGAAGTTCTTCATAATGTTTAGGTGGAATCTCTTTTCCTGTAGTTTGAACCCATTGCTCTGTGGCCTAGTCCCTGGAGCAGCAGAAAATAAGCTTGCTCCATCCTCACTATGACATACCTTCAAATATTTTAACTTGGCTATCATGTCACCTCTTAACCTTCTCTTCTCCAGACTAAACATATCCAGCTCCCTAAGCGGCTCCTCATAGGGCATGGCCAAACCTCCCACCATCTTGGTTGCCCTCCTCTGGACACGTTCCAGCTTGTCAATATCCTTCCTGAATTGCCCAGAACTGGACACAGCATTCCAGGTGAGGTTTAACCAAAGCAGAATAGAGTGGCACTATTACTTCCCTTGAGCTAGACACTATACTCCTATTGATGCAGCCTAGAATCACATTGGCTTTTTTAGCTGCTGCATCACACTGCTGACTCATGTTCAGATGTGGTCCACTAAGACTCCTAGATCACATGTACTACCATCAAGCCAGGTGTCACCCATCCTATATCTATGCATTTCATTTTTACTGCCCAAGTGTAATATCCTACATCTCTCCCTGTTGAATTCATTTTGTTAGTTTTGGCCCAGCTTTCTAACCTGTTCAGGTAATTTTGGATTCTGATCCTGTCCTCTGGGGTATTAGCTACCCCTCTTAATTTGGTGTCATCTGCAAACTTGATAAGCATACCCTCTATTCCCTCATCCAAGTCATTGATAATGATGTTGAATAGCACTGGGCCCAGGACAAAACCCTGTGGCACCCCACTAGTCACTTCTCTCCAGGATGAAGAGGGACCGTTGGTGACTACCCTTTCAGTTCGGTCAGTTAACCAATTACAAATCCACCTAACTGTTGCATTGTCTAGCCCACAGGTTACTAACTTTTTTGCAAGAATATCATGGGGGACCTTGTCAAAAGCCTTACTGAAATCAAGATACACTAATCCACAGCATTCCCTTCATCTATCAAGTTTGTAACTATCAAAAAAAGAGATAAGATTAGTCTGGCACAACTTGTTTTTGAGAAATCCATATTGATTTTTTAGTAATGACGGAATTCCTTTCTAAGTGCTTACAGACTGTCTGTTTATTGATCTGCTCTAGAATCTTTGCTAGTATTGCTGTCAGGATGACTCGGTGGTAATTATTTGGGTCTTCTTTCCCCCACTTTTGAAAGATGGGGACAACATTTGCCCTCTTCCAGTCTGCTGGGACCTCTCCTGTTCTCCAGGAATTCTCAAAGATTGACAGTGGTTCTTTGATTACTTCCAGTTCTTTTAATACCCTTGGATGAAGTTCATCTCACCCTGGAGACCTGAACTCATTTATACTAGGTAGGTATACCTGAACTACCTCTTTACCAATTTTGAGCTGTATTTCCCCTGATGCATCAACTGCTCCACTTTCCCCAGGTTGAGCACGATTCCCCCTTTGAGAGAAGACTGAAGCAAAGAAGGTGTTAAGTAGTTCTGCCTTTTCTCTGTCCCATGTTAGCCTTTCACCATCTTCTCCATGCAGCAGCCCTACCATTTCTTTGTTCTTCCGTTTGCTATGGACATAGCCAAAAATGCTATTTTTATTGTTTTTAACCTCTCTAGCAAGCTTGAGAGCCATCTGTGCTTTAGCTTTTCTCACTTTCCCCCTACATGAGCTGGCTATTTGTTTGAATTCTTCTTTGGTGCTTTCCCCATTTTTCCTTTCTTGTACATGTCCTTTTTAAGCTCAGTTGAGAGTTTTTCAACATCCATCCTGGTTTCTTTAGATACCTCCTTTTTCCTCCTCACTGGAACTGTTTGAAGTTGTGCCTTCAATATCTCACTTTTAAGAAACTCCCATCCATCATGAACTCCTTTATTCTTTAGTATTCCTGACGTGGGATCACCCCCAGTAATTCCCCAAGTTTTCTGAAATCAGCTTTCTTAAAGTCTAGAGTGCATGTCTGGCTATGTTGGCTTCCTCTGTATAACAAAGTCCAGGAGAACATGGCCACCCCTCCCCTAAAGATCCCATCACTTCCACCCCATTAACCAGGTCATCCCCATTGGTTAGGATCAGATCTAAAATAGTTGATCTCCTTGTTGCCTTTTCTACCTTCTGGACAATGAAATTGTCTGCAAGGCAAGTGAGGAATTTGTTGAACCTTCAATTCTTAGCAGAATTGGACTTCCAACAAATATCAGGATAGTTGAAATCACCCATTACTACTACATCTCTCCTTTCTGAATGTGCAGTCATCTGTTCCAGGGAGGCATCATCCAAGTTCTCAGTTTGGCTTGGAGGTCTGTACTAGACCCCCACGATGACATCCCTGCTGTTTCTCTCCCCCTTTATTTTTACCCAGATGCTCTTCCCAGGATTTAAGTCATAGATCTGTTCAGAGGTGTACACATTCTTAACGTATAATGCTACTCCACCTTGCTTCCTGTTTGGTCTATTTTTCTGAAATAGGTTACACACCTCTATTAGAACATTCCAATCTTGAGACTCATCCCACCAGGTTTCAGTGATGCCTATTATATCATATTTGTTTTGCTGTTCTAAGAGTTCAAGTTCATTCTGTTTATTTCCCATGCTCTGTGCATTAGTATAGAAACATCTGGGGACATTTCCCCTATTTGCTTTTCAAAGGGTTCATTCCTCCTATTGTTGGGTTGTTGGGTTATCTGCCTTGTTGTCTGTATAACATTTAAGTGATTATTTTTAGCACTCAATGAACTCCTGCCTTCAAGAGTACTGTCTCCCTCCCCCATACAACTCAATTTAAAGCCCTCCTGATAAGATCTTTCAGACTCTTAGCAAAGACATTCCTGCTAACTGCTGTGAGTCCACCTCCCTGAAACTTCACCCCATGGTCCAGGAAGCCATATTGTTCCTGATGGCACCATCTGTGAAGCCAGTTGTTTATCTCTATTATTCTTCTCTCCTTCCTGGGCCATGCCCGTCTACTGGAAGGACAGACAAGATGACTATATGTGCATCCAGGTTCTTTACCTTCCTATCCAAAGCCTCATACTCCCTTGTGATCTTCTGAAGGCTATTGCTTGTAGTATCATTGTTCCCCATGTGGACCAAAAGGAAGGGAAAATGGTCAGAGGGCTTGATGAGTCTTGTCAGCCTCTCTGTTACATCTTGAATTTTTGCTCCAGGGAGACAGTATACCTCCTGAGACATTTTGTCATGCCTATAAACTATGGCTTCTTCCTCGCAGCAGGGAATCCCCTACCACCACCACCCTCCTCCTTCGAGTCTTGCCAGAGGCCACTTCATGTGCTGGATCTATCAAAGTTTCCTGTATGTTCCCTAAGGCCTGGCACTACTGCTCTTTCTCTTCTTCTTTGCAAAGAGAGAGAGCTTCAGATCAATTCTGTAGCTCCAAGCTGGCCGAATAAGCCCTAGCCTTCTACTCCTCTGTGTCACATTCCTCCAAGTGTTCATTTCCTGTGTATGGGTAATGGACTCCTCCGCAGACACCTCCCCAGTGTGTTCCACATCCAGGATAGTCTTCTCCACTCTGTCCAAGAAAACTTCTTGCTTCCTAATATTCAGAAGAGTAGATACCCTGTCCTCAAGATGCTTGCACTTTTCTTCCAGCAGGGCCACCAACTTGCACTTGCTGGAGATATAGCTCCCCATATCCTCTGACAAGATGACAAACATCCTACAGGTGTTGCAGGTGACTGCAGCAGCTCCCTCATTGTCCATATCCAGTCTTCTTAAGTAGTCACTGAAAGAGAACTTTGGGCTTCCCTGTCCAAACTCCTCTGCTACCCCCCCCCCCTGCACCCAATGCCTATTGGCCTTGTTTCTCAGAAGAGCTCCTATGCCCCTGTTATGTTAGAACTGCACATGCTGCAAGGCGCTTGCTGCTGATTTTCCAAGATTAACCTGGAAACACTGCAGCAGCAGTTGTATAGAGCTAGTGGGTGCTAACTCATCCCCCAGGCAGGTCAATGGCTCAGCAGAAGCCCAGCCCCTTCAGACCATGTGCTCAGGAAAAGCACATGGCCAAAAACGAACTCAACCCCCCAGCAAGCCTTTAAAAAGACAGTGGAAAAATTTGATTGGAAAACAATGCATTTGCTAGATGCATTAGATACGCACAGGAAAGTATGCAATCCAAGATCCTAAATGTTTTGTTAGGATCATAGTTCTTCAGTGTATACCCTTTAGGAATCTCACAAACATTTTAATATGGGTACTTACACAATATGTCAGTAGTTTTTGACTGAGACAAGCATGTTCTTGTTACCACACTGCTGTGAACAAGGCAAAACAGGCTTTAGTCTCATCAGACCTGCACATACAAAAATGCTACTGCTTCTACCCTATGCTTGCCCCAAAGGACTAGTTATTTACCTTGTAGAAGGGAAGAAGACAAGATGCACTAACTCTGGAGGCCCCGATGTAATGTTCTTCCACTTAAACTATAGCACTGGAGTGAATTATGCCATCATCCTTGGACTTGCTGTCTGTGGCATGAAGATACTCTCTGCCGTGATTGCCAGAGTATCTACTGCTGCTCCTGGGATATGTATCTAGACATGTGAAAGGCCATTTCTTCCCATAGGATATAAGATCATCAACAGAGATATTCTTATATGCCCCACCACCCAGTCAGGCTAGGCTGGTGGGTACACGTGACACAACTTTCTCTGTAGCATCACCCTGACTGGAACTGCTTCATACCCTCTGGGTTTCTGTTGGGCCATGAAAACTATGCTATTTCTCTTGGTCTTTGTATCTTAAAATTAGGGGTGTCTGCTGTGCTCGGTTTTTGAACAGCTATAATTATATAGCTATAATTAAAGAGAGAATGGAGGGTTAGAACCAGTGAAATAACTCGAGGGCCCTTGTGGGTCGTGAGGAGATAAATAGGTTTTTCTTACAAGTCCAGACTGGAAGAAGCAGGTGGTAGAGCTCTGAGGAGGAAAAGGAGAAACATGCCAGGTTAAAGCAGAGTTTGGGAAGTCCGCAGAGCAGCCAGCCTCAATCCTGTGGTAGTTACTGAGTGACTCAACGGCTTTCAGCTCTGCTGGGGCTGCAACAGTCGTCCTCATCTGGGACTTCCATCCTGAGAGGAAGGCTCATCAGAGAGGATGATGGTAGAGAGGAGAAAGATGCTGTGATGAACTCGCTGACACACACTCACTAAGACAACTTCCATTCAAACAAAACGGTTTATTGATCAGGATAGTGTAGTATGCAGTATCATGCCAAAGTCAGCTCTGGGGCTACCAGATAAAACATACAGATAATAACCCCCAATTCAGTTTCAATTTACACACACACCCAAAGCTTAATGACCATACATTCCAACCAGGATATTCTCACAGCAGTAAGTGGGCATTCGACCTTGGTTCCCAGGCACCAGAGATAACACCCCTGCAGCGGGCTGGAAGGCTTCCCAGCCAGCTGCAGCATGTACCCATCATGACCCGGACTCGTGCCAAGGCCTGGCATGGCGGTCGGGCCTGTCATGCCAATCCATGGCCAAATAACCACTATACACAGCATCCACGCCAGGACATGACAGATGCCCAATTGCTATCACCAGGATGGTGCCTGTCCACAAGGAAGGTCTCTCTTGTCCATTGGACTGGTTCAACTGTGGTGTGGTGGCTCCTCCTACAACTACCTGGAGCTTATATGTTATTTAAAGTGAGAGTCATCATAGTGGTCAGTGATTTGAAGTAGTTAGTTGATAAATGTGTCCTTTTTATCTTTTCAAAATATGGTAAGTCTACATGAATGTATGAATGAATGAATGAATGAATGAATGAAAACTGTTGCAGCAGTCTTCCTTTGACTCCACAGATAATTGTTTGATTTGTGGAAGGGTAAAGATGGTAGCATTTCTGAGCTTTTCAAAGTAAACTGTGCAATTTGACACATCAAAGACTGACAAATTTAAATTGACATACACTTTTATAAACTGGAGCCTAATTCATCAGATGCAAGTGGACAGAAAGTCCAGGAAATCTTATGCATGACCTTCAACTGTCCCAATTTGGCAGGTACAGTCCTGATTAATACTACGATGTGCCAGTTTTAAAATGTCCCAGTTTCTCTCTCTGCCTCCCACATCCCCCCTTTGTCCTCAGCTTACTTCAATTGCTGCAAACTGAGTTCAAAGTACAAAAGTAGTTTGCACTCAATTAATTCAGCAGGGGGGACCAGAGAGAAGCGGGTGGAATCTTGCCTTTCCCAGTAAACTCAGGCAAAAGCAAACTGCTGCAGCCTCTTCTAGCTTGTGCATTCATCTCCATTAACACCTTTTGCCATCTTGACCACACTCTGAAGTGGTTTGGCCACACATGTCCCAGTTTTCATCTGTGAAATGTTGGAGGCTATGATTATGCCAGGGAGCCAGCAAGGTGTAATGCTTTGAGCATCAGACAAGGGAGTGTGTCCCTGTTGGTTCTGCTGGAACCTTCAGTGGCTTTCAATGCCATTGACCATGGTTGACCATCCTTGACCGTCCTTCTGGGCCACCTTGCTGGGATGGGACTTGGAGGAACTGTTTTACAGTGACTCCATCCCTTCCTGGATGGGCGAACTCAGAAGTTGGTGCTGGGGGACTCCTGTTTGATCCCTTGGCCATTGGCTTGTGGGATCCCCCAGGGCTCAGTGTTGTCCCCCATGCTATTCAACATATACATGAACCTGCTGGGAGAGGTTGTCCATAGTTTTTGGGTGTGGTGCCATCAATATGTGCATGGCACCGAACTCTACTACTACTTTCCGCCCCATTCAAAGGAGGCTGCCCCAGTCCTAAACCAGTGTCTGTCATCGGTAATGGACTGGATGAGGGCAAACAAGCTGAAACTTAATCCAGACAAGACAGAGGTGCTCTTGGTCAAAAAAGAACAACTGAATGCAAAAACAGGATTTCAGATTGTGAAAATGGTAAAGTATCTGGGAGTGAATATAACAGATAGAGCTCAACAATTATTTGCAAATAATTATGAAAAAAAATGGAGGGAAATTAAACAGGATTTAAATAGATGGAAGGATTTAAAATTATCTTTATTAGGGAAAATTGGAACAATCAAAATGAATATACTGCCAAGATTACTATTTTTATTCCAAACCATACCAGTTATAATATCAAATGAAGTGTTTAAAGAATGGCAAAGGAACTTTCAAAATTTATTTGGAATAAGAAAAGACCTAGGATAAGATGGAAATTGATGACAGATGATAGGGAAAGGGGAGGATTGGACCTACCGGATTTCTAGGAGAGAAAGGGAAGGGAGTTTGGAGATTTGGAGCTGAGGGAGGGGGGCGGTTCACTGAAATTCTCACTTTTTTAAACATATGTATTTTTTTTCCAGAACTTGTCCATTTATATCTGTATCTTATTTTTTTCTACACAACTTTCCCAGCATGGCCTAGAGTATGTTTCTGTGTATTCTTTCTCAATTGCATATTAACTGTTTGCATTTTAAAATATGTGCAATTAATATCTTTGAAAGGCCATGCAAGCTCTGTAAATTTACAAATGCTTGAAGTGAAGTCCATATCTCTTCACAGCAAGTGTTGTGAGATGCATTAATCTGTTTTCATCAAGACTGTCCAGTCCAATAAAAAAATCTTTCCATATGAACCTTGACAGGAGTCATGGATGTCAAATTCTTGGATGTGATCAATGTAATAATAATTAAATAGTCTTAACACCGCTTCTTGTTGAACACTAGTTTCTGCTCATCAAAACCGCTATCCATTGGGTTTTTTTTAAAAGTTATGTATCATTGACTCATTGATTGGCTTAAGTGCATGTCTTGGGGTGGGATAGCATTCTATGATCATATCTGGTCACTAACATAATAGTGTAAGGAGATGCCTGTCTCAAGACCTAGTTTTATTATTTATGCAATTAAGTGTGGCAGCATAAAGCTTCATGCATATGGACAGAAACATTACACCGCCTGGCCATGGATTCAGTTTGCTGTATAAAAGAAGCCCATATTAAATTTACAAAGGCTACAAAACCATTAGCACTGATGGCTTACAGCAAGTAAATGTTCAGGATGACTCATACTTTGTTCCTTCATGCCATTTAGGAATTAAGTATTCTTAATTGATGTAATGCACCACAAGTTCCAATGGTTGCCAGCAAAAGAAGCACATAATTCTACTGTAATTTGAGTACAGTATTCTAATTGATTAATTGAGTTTCCTTGTAAGACTGTGCAGCAGTTTTGGATGCAAGAAGGTTATCCTTGTTCTACGTAATGATAAAAATGCTTGAACCTGCAATAGAAAGTAATGTTATCAGTGCTGGGTGAAAGTACATAGGATTACAGACCAAATGAGATAGTTTATTTTCTGGCAACAAGTAGCTTGTATTTAACATTAAACAAACACTAAGGAAGAAAAAAAAATAAACACCAGGATTTTGTTTTAGCATGGGATTCTGAAGGCACCATTTTTGTCCTCAAGCAAAAACTTTCAGTGTCTGTGAAATTCTCCAATACTGACCCAGTAGTACTTTTGTTAAATAACGGATGGCGAGTTTTACATCTCTCCCACCTCAACATTCAGATAATTGACTGGGGTGAGTATGGAAGAATGTGATTAGACATCCCTAGCTTGGAAAGGGTGGGAGTATCCCCTCTACCCTCTTCAGAACCATAAAGAACATTGTTTTCTAACTTTCTGATCTATCAGCCAGCAATTCCCCTTAACAAAAGGAAGATATAGCTCTTCTAAGGGTGCTATCCAATTAATTCCTTCCACTTAAGGAGTAACCTGGGGGAAGGGAATGAACCCTCTCCCTTCTCTAGCCCTCTGTGTATCTGCAAACCTTTGCTGGAGGGTGGGGTAACCTTCAAGAGTCTGTCAATAAAAAGACAACATATAGTACCTCCCCTCCAGTTGACTAAAATGTGTTTCCCTCCTTGGAATGGAGGTCTACAATTTGGGAGTAACCAACAAAAAGATCCTCTCCTGCATCTTCATCTTCTGAGAGTGTGGAAGAGCCTGACTTGTACGGGAGGAGACAGTCCTTTAGATAGCCTGGACCCAAGTCATGTAGGGCTTTATAGGTCATAACCAGCAGTTTGAATAGTGCCTGGAAACTGACTGGTAGCCAGTGGGGCTGTTGTAACATGGGAGTCATATTTCTCCACATAACTGGTCCCAATCAATAGTCTGAGTCAAAAGAATCTTCAAAGGCAGTCTCACTTAGTCCACATTATAGTAGTCTAGCTGGGATGAAACTGAGGCATGCATCACCGTGGGGAAATCAAAGATGTTGAGGAACAAGCATAGCTGGTGCACTAGAATTAACTGTACAAATGCACTCCTGACCACTGCACACATTGGAAACTGTTTAATGCAGTGTAGATGTGTAAATAGCTGTTCCTTAAAAAAAAAAAAAAACAATTTGTAAGCTGCTTTGATAGCCTTGTGGCTGAAGAGCGGGGTATAAATAAATAAATAAATAAATAAATAAAAAACTTGGCTTGGCTGAATCCAGGAATGCACCCAAACTACTATCCTGGGCTTTCTGGTGGGGAGGGGGATGACAAGCTAAATCCTGATTCCCTTACCTGACCTCCAGATGACTGGGAGAACCTCTGTCTTATCTGAATTAAGCTCCAGTTTGTTCACCCCCATTTGGTGCATTACTGGCATTATAGACTGGTTTAGAACTAACAGCTTCTCTACATGTATATGGAAAGAAAGAACAGAGTTCAGTGTCATCAGTATACTGTGGACCCTCTCCCAGTGGTTTCATGTAAGTTATAAATGGCTCGGGGACAAGCTAGAGCCTAATGGTTGTAATGTTGAACAGCAAACCCTAACATATTCTGAACTCTCCTCCAGGAAAGTCCCAAGCCCTTGCAGAACAGTGTCTCAAAATGCCATCCCAGAGAGATGTCCAAAAGAATACCATGGCCAACTCTATCAAAAGCCACTGAGAGATCCAGCAGAACCAACAAGGACATGTTCCCTTATTCAATATTTTTTTCTGTAGATTGTCCATCAAAATGACCAAAGTCATCTGCATCTGATAACCAGGCCTGAAGCCAGATAAAAATAGATCTAGATAATCCATCTCATTCAGGAATCCCTGGAGCTGAGAAGCCAGCACACATTCTAGCACCTTGCACAAGATGGAATATTGGAGATATAATTATTAAATATGGTGAGGTTCAGAGATAGCCTCAATGGCCTTACCCGCCACATCATTTAGATATGCTGGAACCATATACTGATGCTGAGATTTTGCCACACCCTTTACCTTTTCTGTCAGTCTCTCCTGGCCACTTTTATGAGCCAGAAGATAAAAGGGTCCGGTGCATACTTCATATCCACATCCTCTGATGAAATTTTTTAAATGTCCATTATCACTGGACAAACATGGGCCAAAGCTACATTTGCTGTGTACAAAATCCAAAATCCAAGTCAGAAATTATTCTTGTGAGTTTATCTGTGAAATGTGGTGTCGATTGTTCACAGTGGGCTATTGATTGATCGAATTCACCACTTATAAAATGTAAAAGATGTTTGGCAACTCAAAGAAGTTCTGCTGGATTATTCATTGTTAAAGTGGTAGCAGAGAAGAATAATTTCTTTGCCACCAGCTTCACCATGGAACAGACATTCAAATGAGCTTTAGCCTATGTTGTCAGACTACTTCCAAATTAGCCAGCTTTGTTGCTGAAGTTGCTGTCCCCCTCATTCCATTGCCACCAATTCCTTAGAAAACCAGAGGGGCTAGTTGGCTTCACTCCAGGGGAGGGCTCAGTAACTATTGTGTCTAATCCTCAGGCCATTTCCTCATTCCAGAGGTCAACTAGAAAGACACACAACAAATGTATTAACATGTGGAGCATAAAACACCCCATTAAACTTGTCAAATTAGCATAGATAATGTACCTCTTAAAATATCACAAAATAGGATGTAACCTCATAAATTCCAGAATTTCTAAAAGGATGGCTAACAGACTTAAGCAGACAACATCAGGCATATGTTCTAAGTGTTATGGTAGGCTCTGAACACATTTTTTTAATGTGATTGCATTCTCTCAGTGCAAGAAATGTATATTAAAAGATATGGATTCTGTTTTTAACTTTGTGGATATGTGAAGAGAGAGGAGCAACTTCCTTGTTCTCAACCCAGAAGAGTATGGGAAACTGAATATAAAAGCTTTTCTCTTGTGCTCAAAACATGTATAATGAACTCATGAGGAGACAATAATCCAGTGACAGCCTCTCCCCCATCTTGCATACCTTAATTAGAATGTCTATACATAAAACTATAGGTAATTCTCTGCAAAGAGCTGGCAAGCCTGCCATTGCAGATGTACTTCTGCTCAGATAAACATGGGTATCCCTCTGGAATTTGTTATTCAGGGTACACTTATACCGTATATTCCACACCTAGTGCCAGCTTGGCTTGCAAACTTGGGGTTTTTGATTAATTGTGGCCAAAAATGGTGAGGCATGGTCTGCTTCTTTGGCAAAGGGTGAAGATTAGCTTCCACACTCACCACAGCTGCCCACCCCTCCCTTGAAGCAAGAGCAGATACATATGGTGGGAGGTGTTCCATCTGACCATGAGACCATGGATTTTGAAGAGGCTAATATGTCTTTATGAGGGAAGAATATACTGTACATGCAAAGTGCCAGTTACTTCAAAATTAAGATCAAGCTGTCCAGCTTGTTTAATTGTAACTGAAATCCTAGAAACAGAGCAAGGCTTACATTTGTTTAAACATGCATGGGATTTGCTTTGTAGATGCTCCTTCTATTTCACATGTGTGATCTTCTTTGGTCTGCTTTCTGTGTTGGTAAATGCAGTGTTCTAATGTGTGTGTGTTTCATGTCATGTAGACAGTATCCCTAACAATGCAGAACAGCTCACTATTTGTATCACCCTGTCCACTAAGGGGACACAATTCATTTCAGTCATGGTTCAAAGCTAGCCTGAAATAATCACAAAGTGACACTGTGAAATTACTGTAAAAAATTGTACGGCAATGTCATGACATTTTATAATTGAGACCCCTAGTACTCATAGCTCTATCAAAGCCCATAAGAAGGAGGAAAAATTGTGTTTTGACAGACGCAGTAGCTTGCAATGTACAATCGAGATTGTATAAAGTCAGCCATGTAGAAAGTTATCGGATGTTCCAGTTTCTGCCCCCATGAAATTGGCACAAATCATCTGGATTTGACTTCAGGAAGGTGGTTAGGAGAAACACGAGAGACCAAACAAGGAGGTAATGGCCACTCAATGACTTAACCTATGTCATAGGGCAAATTCAGGTGTCAACAAAGAATCAAATAAAGATGAATGAGCTTATCATGTGGTTGTGTGATGCCTCATTGGTCTCAATTTAATTAAACAGAGAAAACACTCATATACAAAGATTAATAGAGCAGCTACCACATAGCAAAGCTGGGTGAAAGTAACAACACACAAATACAAAATTAAATTCAACTTTGATATAGTTTTTCTTTTAGAAGGCTACAGATGACCAAAAGCATGCACTAGTTCTTGTGTTTCTTATATTTCAGGCAAGCGTTTTTGGAGAGAGAGAGCTGCCATGACTAATCATGTTCTTTCATAACTCTGCAAAGGTCACATTGGTCCATTCACCAAGGCAGCAAGTGTTCTATATAGTTGTAAAATATTACAGGCTATTTTTAGAATATATATATATATGTATTCTAAAAATAGCCTGTAATATTTTATGAAACTCATGGAAACTTGGTCCATTCTTTGGAAAAGCTTCCAGTTTCTGTACTTGGAGATGGCCCTTGGAGCAAAATGCCTGCTTGACATTAAATGACCACCTTTAGATTGTAATTACAATCCTTTCTCAAGTTGGTGGGGAAGAACCCTAACATTCAACAGTGGCATTTCAAGTATAGGCTTTAGATAGGCCACCAAACCTAATAGAGCAATTTTTAAAAAAAGCTCACCAGATTCTCTGGAGGGCCTGCCTGGATCCAAATTGGTCCCTAATTCACATCAGACTACATTAGACTACTATAATTCTGTTGTGTCCTGCTTTGCTTGCATCTTCCTGTCATCAACATCTTCAGGGGCAGGCAAAAAGAAGAGGCCACCTCAGGCGGCAGCCTGGGGTAACATGAAAGGACAGCAAATTCTTAGTTATTTTTGTTGTTCTTGATTGTCATTAAGTTGTTTTTGACTTACAGTGACCCTATGAATGAGAGATCTCCAAGACACCATGTCATCAGCAGCCCTGTTCATGTCCTGCAAACTCAGGGCTGTGGCTCCCTTGATTGAGTCTACCACCTGTAATGAGGCCTTGCTCTTTCCTACTGCCTTCCATTTAAAAAAATGAATTATGCTTTCTCATGATATGTCCAAATTACAATGGCCTCAGTTTGGTCATTTTGGCTTCTGGGGAGAGTTCAGGTTTGATTTGCTCTAAGACCCATTTCTTTGTCTTTTTAGCTGTCCATGATATCCACTGTAAGCCAGCATGGTGTAGTGGTCTGAGGGCTAAACTATGACTGGAGACCAGGGTTTGAATCCCTGCTCAACCAAGGGCACCCACTGGGTGACGTTGGGAAAGTCATACTCTCCCAGCCTCAGTGGAAGGCAAAGATAAACAACCCCCTTAAACAAATCTTGCTAAGAAAACCCCTTGATAGGTTCACCTTAGGATTGCCACAAGTTGGAAACGACTTGAAGATACACACAGAATTTCTAAGGAGATGGTTATCTTCCAGTCAGCTTTCTTCACTGTCCAGGTTTCACAACCATATGTAGAAACAAAGATATACTGATTGACATGGATTACTTTGCTATAATTGGTCAATACCCTACACTACATGGGTGGAGCATAATTCACTACCAGCATACTTATGAGAGGCCATAGAGGGTACCTATACTGCCCAGCTGTTCTCCCTGGTACACAGTGGAGCAGGGGCTTCCAGCCATAACTCTACATCTCTGGTGAATGAGAAGCCATGAGTATCTGGGCTCGTGAACATGGAAGATAGAAGGAACCGTTGTACACTGGGCATACACTGAAGGCTGTTCCTTCTTGTTTCTGAGTTCAAAAGCAGCTGGAATGAGTCTGGGCACTCAGCTGATCAGCAGCCAGGGAGAGAGACCTGTGCTTATCACCCCATTTATGTTGCCCAGTGGGGTGGGTCTGGTGGAAAAAAGCACTATATACTTCCTTCCACAACCCTGAAAAAAATACATATTCAGGCATAGGAGATTATCAGACAGGAACAGACAGGCATTCCTGTCCCACAATCTCCAATCCTGCCCCTGTACTGGCACAATAACCCTCCCCATCACACTTACCTAATCTCCCATCGACAGGCAGCCCAGGAATGAACGGAGCTCTGGTAGAGCTCCGTTCATTCCTGGACTGAAATCCCGCCCATTCTCATGATAAGATGCAAGCATGGGAAATAAAAAAAAAAGTAAAATACACACAAAAAAGGTTACACCAAACAACATACTTTAAAACTTACAAGTAACCCCAGGGAGGTTCATAAAAAGTGTGTCACTTACCTGGATGTTGCGATCTCACCCAGAGGTGTTCTGGCAGGACCGCCCATCGATGCTGCATTCACATGAGTTAAATGGCCCAAGGTTTCACATGGTGGCAATGCCAGCACCAAAATGTGATGGGCGATCTATTGACCACTCAGCCAGTCAATAAAAAGAAATGCCATAATGATGCCAGAGTAACGCAAAAGCACATTGTCTGATATTGGTGTCCTTTTGCGCTCCTCTGGCATTATTACAGTGCCACATTAGCCAGGTCTAATAATCTCCATAATCTCCAGTTACAGCTGTGTATGTCATTACTATGATACTGGTCATTGCATTTAGAACTTAAAAACATTAGTGAAAATGGCTACCACATTAGCATCACTTATATTTGGAAAATTTAAAACACTCTATGAGTAACTTTAGTCACAAGAGGAGCAGAAACAGGATAGTAGCACATTCTTTTCAATTTTGAATTATTTTTTTAAAGTTAAATATATAAAACGCTTCCCAATTCTCGAAAATGACCCTTAAAAATAGCATTTTTGAAAGAATGAACAAAAATTACCTGCATTAAAATAACATGCTAGTGTTAATGGTAATTCCCCAAATTCCTCTTATTTATCAAAAAGTTTTTTTTTAAAAAAATCCAGTCTCTGCAAGACATGGGGAGAGATGCTTGTGGGATGTTCTGCCTCCAGTGCCAAACTAATTTGGCTGGCTTTGGTACTATGTACCTTTGTCTGACTGAGTGGTAAGAAAACCGCCATTTGCTGTTTTCTTCCTCAGACAGCCAAATGTTTAGGGATGCTCCTGGCCTATGCTGCTCTTAGAGATATCTGGAAGATGGGAAGCAGCAGCAATGACTACAGGAGATTCATTGTCCTTGATCTGCTCATGCACAGTAGCTTCTAGTGTCACACTGATCAAACTACACACTGATCAAACTACAGATCAAACTAGATGCACCAAGTATATTCAGGTTTGCTGAGAAAATGAGCTACAAATTGGATGCAAGCCATGCAGCTTGCAAGAGTGCCTGGGTGGGAGGACAACTTAAGAAAGACCAAAAGCAGCTGGCTTTGGAAAACAGAAACAATAGCTTTAAAACTATAAGTGGGAAGTAAGGATGTGTTCTCTTACATTTTGCGGTTATGTCATCCACCTAACCTTTGTCCTAGGAAGGCTCGTATTGCATTCCATTCTGAACAAGCATTGTTAGAGCCATGTTACCTAATACATGAAATAGCTATATGTAAAAGTCTTCCATAATTTTTACTATGAATTTTTACAACTAGTGAACAAATAATAATAATAATAATAATAATAATAATTTATAGCCCGCCCCTCTGCTAAAAACAATCAGGGTGGCTTCCAACAATTAAAATGCTACAATGCCGACTAAAAGCACCACCCACCCCCACCCTCCCCCATAAAAAGACATTAAACAGTATAAAATTAAAACCACCTAACTAAAATCACATTAAAACCAAATATAAACAAGACTAAAAAAAAAAACGGCCAGGAGCTAATCTAATCTAATCAGGAAAGGCCTGCCAAAAGAGATCCGTCATTAGTGCTTTTTAAAAGCTACTTAAGCTCATCTTCTGATGGATCTTGTTCAGCAGGCCATTCCATAAATTGGAGGCGATTACTGAAAAGGCCCTCTGGGAGGTTCCAGATAGCCTAGATTTTTTTGTGGCTGAAGCAAATTCCTCCCAGAGGACTGAAGTGTGAGGGGAGGATTGTATGGGATAAGGCAGTTCCAAAGATAAGTTGGACCCAAGCCATTTAGGGCTTTAAAGGTAATAACCAACACCTTATACTGGGCCCAGAAACTGATAGGCAGCCAGTGGAGAGATTTTAATACTGGAATTATATGGTCTCTCCGAGATGTTCTTGAGACCACTCTGGCTGCCATATTTTTTACCAACTGAAGTTTCCAGACCAAACACGAGGGTAGCCCCATGTAGAGCACATTGCAGAAATCTAGATGAGAGGTTATCAGTGCGTGCACCACAGTCTCAAGGTCCCTTACTTCCAGGGAAGGGCACAGCTGGCGTATCAGCCGAAGTTGATAACAGCCGCTCCTGACCGTCGCATTCACCTGACTCGCCATCTGAAGCAATGAATCAAGAAGCACCCCCAGACTGTGAACACAGTCTTTAACGGAGAGCGTGACCCTGTCCAGGACTGGAGGTTGCAACCCAACTCCTGGTTTCGGGGCCACTACCGTGAGCACCTCCATTTTGTCCAGATTTAATCTCAATCTGTTTTTCCTCATCCAGCCCATTACTGCTTTAAGACAGTCATTAAGAGGAGAGACACCATTGGAATTTGAGGCTGATGAAAGGGACAAGGAGAAATAGATCTGGGTGTCATCAGCATACTGATAACACCCAGCCCCATAACTCTGAATAATCCCACCCAGTGGCTTCATATAGATGGTAAACAGCATCAAGGACAGGATGGCACCCTGAGGAATGCCACAAGTAAGCTCCTTTCTGCTGGAGCAGCTGTCCCCGAGCAACATCCTCTGGGACCTGCCCGAGAGGAAGGACTGGAACCACTGGAGCACAGTGCCTCCGATTCCTAACCCGCTCAGGTGATCCAGGAGGATGCTAGGATCTATCGTATTGAAAGCTGCTGAGAGGTCTAGAAGCACCAACAGGGATACCTGGCAGATATACAATAACTGAAACCCAGGAGATTATCAGACATGGCTAGTGTGGCACCAGAATAACAACACTGGAACACAAAAGGACACCAATATCACATGACGTTGTCCTTTTGCGTTCTGCTGTCATTATTCTGGTGTTTCTTTTTATTGGCAGGCTGAGCTGTCAGCAGATCGTCCATCCTGTTTTGGTGCCAACATTGCTGGCATCTGTAACCTTGCACCATTATCCTGCCGTGAATACAGCCTCAATGATCAATCCTGCCAGAACACTTCCAGGTGGGATCCGGTAAACAAGGTACGCTACCCTCTTTTTATGAACCTCACCGGCTTACTTGTTTGTTTGTTTTTTAAGTGTGTTTATGTGCTTTTAAAAACTTTTTCTTGTTATTTTACTTTTTATTTTTGAATTTCCTGCACTCGCGTCTTTTCACAAGAACAGGTGGGATTTTAGTCCAGGAAGTGAATGGAGCACCGTTAGAGCTCCATTCATTCCTGGGCTGCCTGTTGATGGAAGAGAAGGAAAGTGTGATGAGGAAGGTTATTGTGCTGGGACAGGGACGGGATTGGAGATTGTGGGACAGGAACGTTTTTTTCACTCCTGTCTGATAATCTCCCAGTGTAGTATGGTTGCCAGGGTAGGAGTATTTCTGTCTGTGAGATTTCAGGGCCAAAACCTGAAAACTGAGGACACTCACTATTGATGTATTTAATCATAATACAATTAAGCATCATCCACAGCTGAAGAGCCTGATCCAGTTTTTTCCTGTCTGGAACACATTTAAACAGGTATTATTTTAAAATGTTTCAGGCTCTACCCTGTCTTCCCCCAGTCTTACACTTGTGAAGACTGTCGGGGGCCAGAACAGGGCAGAAGCCCTGCGTTGTCAGGACTGCAGGGCTCTAAGACAGACAAGATGAGGTAAACTGCCCATGTAGACAAGCCCTAATACTCACAGAACTATTCTTAGCTAGAGTCATTGTTTCCAAGGGATAAATAAATCTCACCCATATTCTTAGCCACCTACAATTTTCCCCAACTGTTTGACTAGCACAGTGCCTGCTCACAGGTTAGTTAGAGCTTGCAGCTGAAATACACACACATGCAAGCAAGCATCAGTTTAGCTATGGCATTTTGTAGCACACCTGCCTGTATTTTTGCAGGTTTGTTACAGATACATCGATCTGGTGGAATAAGCAGAGAAATAACAGAAAAACTGGGAAAGAAAGAAAAATAAAGAACTCCAGTGCACAAGCCTCTGTGTGGCCTGCCTAACAGTAAAAGTCATGTGGGAGGAACATGAAGATGTTGGCATTATATATAAGAAAGAAATTCTATGCGAGACCAACAAATAGCAGTTAATGGAACAAGCTGGGCTACAGGTGAATCAGGATGATTCACCTTTTGCTTCCTGCTGATAGGACACAATTAGGGATGAAAAGAATATTTGACAATATTCAAAAAATGGTTGAAAAATTGTTTTGCTGAGTGTCTGGAAGCCCTGCTGAAGAGAATACTAGACAGGTAAGTTTCTTCACAGTTTGAGAATTATTCTGTGTGAAGAATGTACATTTTTCTTTGCACAGAAAATAGCATTGTTTTTTGTACAGAAATGTTAGATTCTTGCAGAAAATGACATTTTTTTTGTTTTTTAAAACTATGCATTTTTCTCCCACAGAATAAGTCCTAAACTGTGAACAACCTTCAAAAACTACAGTACTTAGTTTTCAATTACTTTTTCATAGGAAGGAAACAAATGGTAAAAATATTCATTCTTGCTTTAAGAATGAAATTTACATAGATTTATATCCTTAGACCCAATCCATCTAAAAGACTGCAGCTATAACATATAATCTAAAATGAAGATAATGGTTTCCTCCTCCTCCTCCTCCTCCTCCTCCTCCTCCTCCTTCTCCACTTTCTGCTTCATATGTGATCAAAAGATGATTAAATAGAAGATCTGAATGTTGGCTTCCCCTTCTTATTATATTAAAATGAATTTTTAAAAATAGCTGGGCAATATCTTTTAATTGTCATAAAAGGTGAGATGACAGATGTTGTAGAATAGTGGACAAGCTTCTATTTTGTGACATGACAATTGTTATAAAACAGTGAGCAAAATCTTGAGGTCTCAAGAACTCCTTCTGAAGCTTTACAATGGGGAAAAATTGGGGATGAATGGAGAAAAAATTACTATATGTTGAAGACATAAAGTTAACATTTTGTCACAGTCCTGAAAGAGAACATGGGGGATGCTTTCTACTAAAATGGAGTAGCCACTACTAGTTGCTGTGCTGATTAAAGGTTGCAGGTGGAGCAAATAGACTGATCCACCATTTTTTTGGAAGATATAAGATGGTTACTCCTATCTGTCTCCAGATCTAAGAAAAGCATGCAGCTTCCCTGTGAATTAAAGGGACATGTGCTCCTAATGAAAACTATTGCCTAACTGATGGGTTTTGATCCCCCAACCCACTGAAGGACCAATGCACATTGAATAAGAAATCTGCACTGTCTGTTTGATTGGGAACAGAGACTGACAAAATGAATACTGCAACTATCAATGTGGAGGGGTAAAACCTATGTTAAAAGATTGGACCTTGAAAAGGTTACTTTTTTGGACTAAACTGTTCAGAGGGCTAGAGAGAGATTCTGGACTTTGTAGTCCAAAAAATAATATTTCCAAACTCTGGAAAATATGCATAGAACAAATAAGACTAGAACAGCCTATACTACAACAGAAAATGTGTGTTTAATTTGGAGGCTTCAGTGCCTTATTTATAGAGTGGGCTATATCCTGTGCCAGTAAGAGCCTGCAATGAGTTCCTATTGATCATAGGTTCACTGGTGCAGTATGGCTGGACCCCAAGGGGCCTAACCTGCAGGGCAGGGGTGGGGAGGAGGGGTGGCCACTCAGACAACACTGGAGAATTGCAGGAACAGAGAACAGGCCTGGCACCAGATTAAGTTTGCTATGGGCTTGTAAGAGCTCACAAGGGCTGATTCCATTCAGTATAATAGCCTTCTTATTTCTCAAAACAGAAGAAAGTTCATTTTATTGTCTGGTACTTGCTGGGCATGCATACAGCTACAGGTGCTCATCGTCCTATTTGTACTTTGAAAATGTACCTTTCTTTTCTGCAACATTCCCAATCTCAACACAGTTGAGTTTCTGAGTACATATATGTCTGGTATTGGAGAAGCAGAAACAAACTCCATTTTATTCAGGATGGTACCATAATTCAAGTGTGTTTAAAATGCAACATGGCACATGCTCAGGGTATTTGGGTTTTGATGTGCTTGGCAAAGAATTTGCCAGGTGTCTTGTATTCTGGGTTTAGTTGGTTATTTTTCATACTTTGTTTTTGTCCCCCCCCCCTTGAAATGTAGAAGGAACTGTAAAACACATAAACGCAGAGGAGAAAGTGAGTGTTGTTGGTTTTTGGGGTGCTTCACAACTGAAGTAATACACATGGCTGCCAGGGGTGGGTGTTAAACCATAATCTCAGGCAAAGAAATTATCAAATACTACCATTAAATAAGTTTGGGAGTTCAGCTACTATCTTGAGAGATGCTGAGAATAATGGGTCAAAACTAACATCAAGGAACTCATTGTGGGCATACAGCTATAGTGGAAATTGGTGTTCTGGCATTCAGTGGGAAAGTCAAGCCACTCCAGGTTTTAGTTTCATGTTTAAAGAAGCTATTTAAGGCGTTGGACCTATTTAGGGGACAAAGTTCAGCACCTTGGAGCTCTCCTTTGAGCTGAGAGCTTTCCCTGATATCAGAGCCAGCAGCTTGCACTGTGTGACTCTTGACCTTTTACCTGGGAGATCAAAGTTCAAATCTCAGAGTACTGTAGAAACTAAGACTGGTATGCTAAACAAATTGTCAGCCTGTTGTAAAGTGCTATTATGCTTTGGATGGATTAAAACGTTGAGTTGTGTGTTGATCTTTCAGTAGCAATGTGAACATTACCCTGAAGCAAAATTTACTTGAGAGTTCAGTGTCTTTTAATTCAGTGTACTTCACTATCTAGCAGAATGCAAAATTACATTTTTGCTTTGTGCTTTTTATTATCACCAAATTATATTGAAGCATTGTTTGCATTAAAAGGCAGCACATTCTGAATCAGGGGATTCTCATTATACATTATACTGTTTGAGATATCAGCAGGCCTCACTACTTTCAGGTGGTATGAAAGATCTGCCCATCTTCAGATCTATAGACAAGAAATATAGAACAGATCTATAGATAAGATATATACAGCAGCTTTAGTGTGATTACTCTTTTATCAATTCAAAAGTTAGCTGTGGTTCTCTTAGCAGTGGTGCAAGTCAACAGAAAACACACCCTTATTCTCCAGAACTACAGTTCAGCTATCCAAACACATTGGCTCTCTTGCTAGGCTATTCCAATAATACAGAAGGTGCTAAAGTCTTATTTTTATGGTTGGCTTAAATTTATATATATATATATATATATATACATGGTTTACATAAAATTCAAGTGTTCTAGGGTTAGATTTTTTTTTAATTGTTCCCCTTCTAATATGTAAACCAAACTGAGACTCTCATCCACAGTGGTTTTAATAATTTTAGTAACAGCCACTATGGGATTGTCCTTACACAGGCTGTATATTGACCTGTCTAAAAGCTGCCAAAGTATCTCATTTTTATAATCCACACTGCTACGAATGACAGTGGCTTTGTCTGCTTCTTTGATAAGAACGGAAGAATCTAAAGATAGTTCCCATAATACTTGTTGTACCATATAATTCATCAGATGTGGAGCTGTATTTTCTAACTGTTCTAATTCCTGAGAGACCAACCTCTCAAAAACTGTTACAGCTGGATCTGTGAGAGGAGAGGGCATAAATCAGGAGGGGATTCTAAAGCTCACTTTTGCATCTGAAGATGTACATGCAGTCCTCCAAAATACTGACATAACTGGATATTTCTGAAAAACTAGAATAAGTCCAATCTGACTCAAAGAGGATCATGACAAGGGGTAGGAATGAGAGAGACCTCTCCATTTAAAACTTGTCTTTTCAGTGGGGTGAACATCATGCTTGATAGATTAACAACTATCTTCTTCTGTAGGAAACACATTCGGGGTAGCCGTGTTGGCCATGTAGCAAAGTCAACAAAAAGGGAAACCTTTATTAGCCAACCAAATGCAAATCGCATGATGCAAGCTTTCAAAGCTCTACTGGCTTCTTCATCAGGCAAGAGATGTTTTGAGTGTCTGGGAGGAGGGGGATCTTTCTCACTTTCAAATCTCTCGATGTATAAATTGCCTACCTTTGCATTACAGCAGTGACTGCTCCAATATATTGTTGCTGGGAAAATAAATTTTCTCTCCAGTTACTGTAAAGACTGTGGTTAAATTCATAGTGATTAAGGAAGTCTGAAAGATTGGGTTGTCTTATGAAATTATCATCTCTGCTAATTAAAAAAAAAATCTTGGCACTTCCACTTTGTGAGCCCTGGCTATACAAAATTCCTAGATTATAAATTAAATTTAAAAATTGGATTGGAAATCTGTACTCTAGATCCTCTTCATTTTCTCGTATTGTATTGTATTTTTAAGTGTGTGTGGGAGAGGGGGAGGGAGGGAGAGATGAAACCAGTACAATATAGTACAATTTCATCCTGAGATCCCTGATTTATCTCTTCTATTCATGAAACTTGCTATATAGTCTTTGGCCTGACACTTCCACACAGTCTAACCTATATCAAAAGTGGTTGTATTGAAGGAAAGCCTATGTATGCCATTCCTGAGCTGCTTTGAGGATAGGTGGGAAGCAGTGTGATGATAAAACTAATTATTATTATCAGTCAATCAATAAATGCCTGTCTCCTCCTGCTGAAAACAGATTAGAATAATTTGAGATCAGTTTATCAAAACAGATGATGTTGTGGGGGGATTGTTGATACTTCAGTTGTCTTTTGAATCTGCATAAAAAGAAACTGCTCTGATAAAGCAATGAGAAAAATATTAAAGCCTAAAAGCTCACTGGCAGCTTTGCAGGGCTTGAAACAACCTGGAATTTTTAGTCGCGGTGTAAGAAAATGAAAAGCTCCCCCAACAATGTCTCTTCCTGTGGCAGCGACTCTGTCTTAACAGCCTCAAGTGTTTAACATATTGAAACAGTTCATCTTCCTGCAATGAACTTTAATAACTCTGCCAGGTAAGACAATATGCTCCATACTTCTTCATATTGTCTGTTCCTCTCAACATATCTATACTGATCTCCTCATCTGGTCAACTTTACAGCTCCGGTGTTTGGAGACCACTGAACACAGTTATTACCATCATCAATAACCGCTCCCACTTTCCCTTTTCATTTCTAACACTCTCTCTTTCCCCCTTCAAAATCTAATAATGCTCTTTGCCATGATCACTGATCAATACAAGGGGGCACCTGTTCTCTTTACTCAACATGCCTTGCTAAAGTAACATGACAAAGGGACAAATATTACTCTGATTAGGCATTGGTCATTGTAAACAAGAAGAGAATCTTGCAAGCTTTCCTTTGGGGGTAGATTTGTCAGAAGGCTACAGAGCACCATTTTCTAGCAGTAACTAATCTCTCTCTGTTTCTCTCTCCAGGTATGATAGTGGAAAACATTAATAAATGCTCACTTTGGTTGCCTCCCACAATAGCAAAGCAGCAATAGCGAAGGCATACTCAATATCAATCCTGAGAGATGGATACTCTCATGAAAAGCTGAGGTAGGGATGCACATATTTGGGCTGTGAACTGATTTGTCTGAATTGTGAAACAAATCTGGCCAATTCAGATGGATTTGTACCAGGTTTGATTGAAATTAGATTGTCCTGCTTTGGTTCCAGAGTGGAACAGCACAAGTTCAAAGCAAAGGATAACTAGACAGTGTGTCTCCATCATGACCATATAAAGAAAACACCAAGGTAGTGTGATGCAATGCAGGGAGGAGGAGATGAGCTGGGCTTTTCTCACTGGTGGCAATTAAACAATTTACAAGAACATTACAGTAAAAATTAAAATACCTTTTTTAAAACCCTTAAAATTTTTGAAATCATCTCACACAGCCTCACTAGCCCAGCCCTTGTTGGTTCATGAAAACCTGGTGGCATAAAAATGTCTTAACCTGTTGCGGAAGGAGATCAAAGATGGGGCCATCCTAACCTCTCTGGGGAGGGAATTCTACAGTTTGGGAGCAGCCACTGAGAAAGCCCTCTCCCTTGTTCCCACCAAACATGCCTGAGAAGGTGGTTGGACAGAGAGAAGTCTTTTCAGATTATCTTAAAGCTCTACTGGGCTCATACTGGGCTGAATATCCTAGTTTTATTCTCTACCTTTCTTGTTAATTTGTTAATATAAATTGCCATAATTTTATGAGACTCTGGAGATTTTCAGACGGGGAAATTATTCCCCAGGGAGATTGGGACAGAATTGTTTCTGTCCCGGAAGCAGCGCCGTGTTTCGCACGCCCACTTCCCTCTCCCGATCTTCCTGACGCTGTCCTTGTTCTGTTTCTTTTTATTAACAACAAACTCTTGTTAATAAAATGTCGCGGAAGGGACCGGCAGGGAAATAGAACAAGGACAGCGTCAGGATGACGGGAGATCGGGAGAGGGACGTGGACATGTGAAACGCGATACTGCTTCTGGGACAGAAATAATTCTGTCCCGATCTCCCGGGGGAATAATTTCCCCATCTGAAAATCTCCTATGTGTGCTTTAATCACCATGCAAAAAAGAAGCCAGGCAGGGATTCTGGGGAGGAATGGAAATAGGCTGACTGAAATGAGTCCAGCTGCAGTCACAATCTTAAATGAATCCCCCCCCTCCTAAAATGTCCTGTCAACCACACCCACTGATGGAGCAACCACTCTTTCCATATCCTCTCTTTCTTCCACAGACCTAGAGCTTGGAAATGTTCCATGGAGGACTACAACTCCCAGGATCCCCCAGGCAACATCTCTGCTCTGGACTAGCAACTATTAGTGAGTAGCTCTTTGGAGAGGGGTGGGGGGCTGGATTTTGTCCAGAGAGCCCAGTTTCTGGCTTTTCTCATATATAATAACCTGCCTGAAAGTATGGCATAGCCCAAACATGGATAATAATACACTTGGGGATAGCATTAACATTCCTCATCGATGTAAAGCTTGTGGCATCAGATCTACACTAGAACAGCTCCACCACTTACTAAAGATGTGGTTGTTTGGAGGAAACAATGTGTACTGCTTTATTTGATTTTTCTCAGTTGGTTCTCACATATCATCAAATGATAATAGACTGTATAGTACCATATACACTTCAGTAAAAGCTGAGTCAATTATTTTATTTTAAATGACATGAAGTGATAAATTTGATTGCCCTCTCCCTACCTCCTATTACATTATTCCATTTCATTTCCTATGTCACACTTGCCGTAACATTTAGGCACCATCATGTATAACAACACAGCCAATCAATTAATAGCCATCTAACTGTTGCTACAGTAGTAGTGTTGTGATACTAAAATGATCGTATATTCACCCAAAAGACTTGGTAATGAATACTTTATTTATCAAACCAAATCTGTCAGAAATAATGACATAATATTCATGCCATATGGATTCTGACAGCCTGTCTGAAATAAGTTTCCATTCAAGAGTTACTGGACACAGACTATAAAAGCAAACACAGAAGGAAATAACTCATAGATAGCAGACTGTCTAAAACTCTCTAGTGAAACAAAGAAGTTATGTGTCAGGAAACATGATTCCAATTTCTTTATTACATTTATTAAATGCCTCAGAAAATAAATTGTCTTGGCATTGTGCAGTTCAATTAAAATCAAAAATAAAAACATCATAGATCAGTAAAATCCAGCTCAGCCTAAACAATACATATATAGCATGCTAAAATATAATAAAAGTTACAAAGGCTAAAATCACAGTCCACTACAAGAGCTAAAAATACCCAAACAAAACAAAGAATATGCACCCCTCAATGGAGACTTAGGAGATTTTCACACAGGCTATATATCCCGTGGCAGGAACAGAACAGGGTCGGGAAAGGTTTTCCCTTTCGGACGACGTTGACCCCGTTCTGTCCTGCATCCAACTTGCTCCCATGACTGTTCCAGAACAATGTAATCACGATTTTTCATCATGAATAGCCCTCCTGTTCCGTCACTATAACGCAATCACGGATGTGTGAACAGGAGCCCCGTTCCTGTTCCGAAATGACAGCCGTGGAGGGGAGGTCCGTTCTGAGCACTTCCTGGTACGATCTGGACATCCAGGTAAGTGGCACCCTTTATTTTACCCTCCCTGTTTTGATTATGTGATTTAAAGAGTGTTTTTGTGCTTGGTGAACTGATTTTATGTTTGGGGGAGTTTTATTTTTTAAATTTACTGTCCGGCGTTATCACGTGATAACGTGATAACATTTCAGACGGCTGGTCGTAAAAGCAGCCTTACGACGGCTGCATTTACGGCCGGTCAGCAAGGGGAGGGGGAGCCCATTCCTGCTGCGGAATTAAGGTGAGTGTGTGAAAGATTTATGTTATTCCATGGCAGGAACAGGAGAGGAGGTAGCGGGGTAGTAACGGGGCATTTTGGCCCCGTATGAAAATCTCCTTAAACAATAGATTTAAAAGTATAAAATTATTTCAAAACATTGAAAAAAAAGAGAAACATCTTAGCCTGATTTATATACTCCCCTGGATCCTGCATAGGAAGAAAGGAGCAATATTAAATAAATAAATAAATAAATAGCCTGATAAAAGCTAACAAAGCAAACTTTCCCAGAATTCTACAACTGAAGGAGTCAACACCAAAAATGCCATCTCTCTTGTTACAACCCTCTGAACTTTATATTGATTTGGTACTAAAAAAAGGACTTCTACAGATGCCCAATTATTTGTAAATGATTCTTGTACTTATAAAGTTACTTTTCTATTGGCAAGTAAGCTGTGTTACTGTCACTAAGGGCTTGACTACTATCCCTCCCACCCGGAGTATTCTAACCTCCGTTATTGTGACAAAACAGGCAGAAGTCCACATACATATGCTGTTTGGTATCGACAGGTACCTCTGCCACTGCTGGACATCATACTCTCTGAAGCCAGGAAGAAGGCCATCAGCATGTGATCAACACTAGTCACATGCAGGTGTGATCAAGGCTGGTCACATGCGGGGAGCTTTGATCACATGCTGAGGGCCTTCTTCCTGGCTTCAGAGTAACACCAGTGGAGGAGGTGTCCGGTGATGCAGTACCGGTGCAGGTACGGATTCCTGCATTTCTGCACCAGACCCATCCAGGTTTTCCTGCATGATGTGGGTTTTCCTGGGGTTATTTTGATGTGCTTTAAAAAGGGTTTACCTCAGCTTCCCCCTGGCTTTGCCCCAGATGTCATCACAATTGTCCTGAGGTGAAGCAGGGAAAGAGTCCTACAATATTTGGACTGCAGGGCTCCAAGATGGTGGGAAGCAGGGGTAAATTGACCATTTAGACAAGCCTTTTAACTGGTTTTATAATATGTGTAGTGTGCCAGGAATCCATTGTCTCTGTTCAACCCACTGTCGATGGACTGGAGTTTGTGGATATATTCCAATTCTGCTGTTTCTTTGTAATGGTATGCTTTTAACTGCTTTTAACTCTGCTGATAATTTAACTATATTTTAAACTTTTCTATTATGATTTTTTTTGTTTTGTTTTGTTTTTTAGCTGTAAAAGCTTTCAACTGCCTTGAGTCCCAGACTGGGTAAAAAGTGAGATAAAAACAGTAAATACAATTATTAATAATAAGCAACACTTGGGTTGAAGTGCCCATCCACACAGAGTTCGCATGAGTTCCATGCGAATTCCCATGGTGGTTATGTTTAGACCACAGCTCATGTGCATGGACAATTAGAGTTCATTATTGGAGGATTAAGGAACTGGGCTGACACTTGCAAATGTGTTAGAGTGTATGTAGATTACACAGATATAGCAGATTGATAGCAGCTTAACTGTTTAACCATCTTATAGACTTCTGGAACTTGTAGTTTGGTGAAAAATTAAGAATTCTCTGCTAGATTGCTCTAGTGCTGTAGTTCAGGGGAAGGCACTAGAGTTCTGTAGCAGAAAATTCTAAATATCTCATCAAATTACAAACTATATAGTTTTGATAGATTCTCCATTCTTCCTCATGTTCCTAGGAGGATGAACAGCCAATCCAACAGCCCAGCCCACAACACCATAAAACTTAAGTATGTAGACAATTATGAACTGATTCACAACACAGTAGATACTGTATGACATCCATATATTGGTTGGAAAGGAAATAATGAAAACTAAGTGTTGTTGACTGGAGTGCAGATTCTAGTAGTAGTAATATTAAACTGAAATCAGTTTATTTCATGCAAATATTGTGTTAGGTTGTTACATACCCTGATAGCCCCCATCTTGGAATATCAAATAATTGGCTATATTTAATAATTTGGCTAAAGTGGCCATCCACATTGTTACAGGTTAACCAGGGATCCCCAAATAAGGCTGGATTCATGTATGCATCAAAGGAGGGACCTGTGGAAATTTCCAAAAAATGAACACTCTCAAAAAGTGAAGGTGAGTTAATCATTAATCCACTCAGCAATACAGGAAACCTTACTGCTCTTAAAATGGATTTTCATCTCCTGCTCCTTCAACAATAGACCTTGACTGTTTCCTATTCAATTCCAGAGTATCCCTCGTTAGTGATAGTTAACTCTTCCAAAGCACCCTTTGTTCTACCCTGGGAACCTCTGAGAACCATTCTATTTCACCCACAACTCCTAGTCCTGTAGGGGAATTAGTTCATATAAATATCACCCCAAAACACCACCAAATTGTCTGCAGTCCCTCTTCCTATATCCATGCCGCTGGCTTGTTGCTAGACCCTCAGAACTCAACTCTGAGACCGCATTGCTGCAAGAATCTCTGCTCTACAGGACAGGTGTCATATAACCCATCATCCCCTTACTCTATTCCTCTATCCAAATCATTCCTGCTTTATTTGTTAGCTTTGTGTGGGTGCTTGAAGCCTGAGTATTTGTGGGAGAACTGTGACATTTTCCAATACAGACAATTTAATTGTACCTTTTTGTTTAGTGTCTCCTCCTTAGTACTGGTACACATAGGATAAAAGGTCCTGCTGTAACTCACCTCTCGTATTGCCAAGTCAAGTGCATTAATTAATTCCCCACATTAATATCAGTATATTAGATGGGCCTCACAGATTCCCAGTGTTTTGTGTTAATATGTCACTGTACAGAACTACGGTATGTGTGTAGTTAGCTACACACATTGGAAGCTGCTTATAGCAGTGTAGATGTGTAAACTATTATTGCTTAAAAAAATGTAAGTCGCTCTGATAGCCTTGTGGCTGAAGAGCGGGGTATAAATACCTAACTAAATAAAAAAATAAAAAAAATGTATGTATAGGCCTTCAAGTCATCTGTTGTTATGGTGACCTCATGAATTTCATAGGTGATTTTGCCAGTTACTTCCTCTGAAATGTAGCTTGCAGCACCTGGTATTCAACGGCAGTCTCCTTTCCAAGTACTAATCAGGGCTGACTCTGCTTAGCTTCCAAGATAAGATAGGATCTGGTACCTTTAGGGCAGGAAGGCCCTACTGTACCGAACTAGAGACTGGCAAAGTTCTCCAGCCAGCAGTAGTATGGTCAGTGCCCAAGAGATTGTCAATCTGTGTTAGAGACAGAAGGCTGCAGTGGGATTTGGGAGATCAAAGTAGAAGCAATTTGGCTGGGAGCGTCCAAGAGAGGAGCAAGTAAAGTGAAGTGAGAGTGGTTCAGGACCGGCTTTTTTAAAGGCATGAAGTGAAGAGCAGAAGGAGGCAGTCTGAAGAAGTCAGAGAGGTGGGGAGGCTGTTTGAGTCACAGATGCACTGCTTAGGCAGCTGACTAAGCCACTACACAATTAACAAAATAATTACTCTTAAGTGACAGCACATTCTGTTTTTAATTGTTTAGTGGGATCTGTCTCTACTTGGTGGGAGGGGGATCAAATCAAGTTCATTTCCACTCATAAGATAGTAGCAACCTCTTCTCAAAACCTGGTAAATTAAGTCAGCATTAATTTTTTTTGAATTACACACAATCTTTTATTCTTTCTTCACCTGCCTGACTTTGAAAAAAAAAATGGCAGCAAGTATCTGAATTTAAAACAGTGGTTCCCAAGGTGCTCATTCCTCTTCTGTTCTCTCTGATAAGCACAATATGTCGTCAGTGAGAGTTTCCAGTGTATCATGCAGTACCATACAACCCTCCTTTCCATTTTATCCATGCAATTTCAGTAATAAATTCCTACTTTTATTTCCCATCTTAGTTCCTCATAACACATTTCCTTTGCTGCCGCATGGTTGGAAATATCTGAGTTTCATTAGGAATAAAGCATGGCAAATTTAAATCTGAACTGAGTTGATACAATCATGTACTAAAAGTGCATTCCCAGGGGCCATTAATTGTGGGGTTAAAATATGAATGAGGGGTACACAGCAAAGCCAGAGACACAACAGAACTACTATATACATCTCATTTTATTTCTATTGTACACATCATATAAAGCTGACAAATAAAAAAGAGGCACACTAAACATATAATTTAAGCTAGAAATAAGAACTTCATTTACTATGACTGTCAAAAGTAATGCAGAATATTGCTGTGTGTGACAGATCTCACCACTTTATCCCTATTGCTTTGGAACGATATGACTTTGCTTTGGATTCTCATCTTTTAAAAACTGTCAGAAGAAATAGAAAATGAAGTAAGGGGTACCCATTACCATAACCACAAAAGTTCTGAGAGTAAAGAATGTGTTCAAGGAACCAATTATGATGATGTTTGCTACTCACTAGTGCCACCATATGGAGTGTTATTTGAATATATTTCAACTCTCTTTAGACTCCAGGAACTGACTGTAAATAATACATTGTATCCCATACTTCAATAAGACAGCAAGGCGAAGATAGCTAATCTTTTCTACTGTGTGCAGTTCAGAATGCTTCCTCATGAAAAATGGAGACATCCTGTTTCTTAGAACATGATTGTGCCATAGTAAATGCTGAATAGTCAAACTGCTTTATCCTTCCAATAAAATAAAGAGCCATTTTGCAAACAGGGCTGGGGTGTGTTAAATATTTTCTGTTTAAATTAGTTTATAAGAAACAAGTGCTAAGTTTTTCTTGGTCAGAGAAGTAAGGGGAATTATAAATGAACTAAAGTTATTTTTCTCCCCTCTAGTAGGGCTTGCTTCAGCAAAATTGTGTTATCAGAAAGGGAAAGATACTGAAATATAAAGTGAAAACCTGGAGAACAAGCTGTGCCAAAGTATGTGGGTGCCATAAACCATGTCAAAAGAGGATTGCCCTGTGGCATGGATTCCAGCTTGTGGCTTACATGGAATGGAGGCTGGTAAACACACATGCATGCATACATGCACGCACACACAGAGAGAGATGACAGTCATTCCCAGGGTTTTTAATATCACATTCTTTTTTTACTCTCTTACAATTTGAATTTCCCCCTTTTAGCAACAGTCTTAAGTACCCTGTGAATGAAACATGCAGCCCCTGTGGTTTTCCTTGAGCTTTCTGAGCATGAACTCTGGGGTGTGTGCATGCACACATGTGCATTAACACAAAGGTTGGAGTGAGCAGCTCAGACTCACTGTGGGAAAGCAGTCCTTCCAAAGGCTCCATTGAACTCATCGTTAACGATCTACTCTCAGTTACCTAACTTCAGTGCTATTTTCTCCCTTCTCTAAGTGCATTAATGAATCCAATAAATAAAGCATTGTATCACCCCATCCAGTATAGACATTAATTTTAGAACAAAACATTAATCAATTTAAATTTATGTACTAATGCAGACACAATCAATTTGAACTTCTTATGACAATTAACAAAGCTTTAGCTACATCCCTAAAACACACTGACCCATCAATTATGGTTTGCATCAAACTAATGCTAATGGTAGCTGCCCCTCTTTCTTGGGCTGTCAGCAGCCCATCCGATTGGCCCATTTCAATGCAGAGGATCAATTAATATAAATTATACATGCACGGGAAGATGGGTTAATATCATAAGTTCGTTTAATTAATTGTGTTTGATTAAATGAGGTTCTTTCATTAGCTCTCTTCACCATGAACCATATATACATCATAATCCTTTTACAAGCTCAGCCGCCCAGACACGGACCTGACATTGGGAGCATATTCAAATTACCAGCCGCAGCCATGCAAACCTCCCTGCATAATTAACAACTAAACGAGCTGCAGTCACTTAAGCTGAAAAGAAAACTGTTCACATCAACCTTTCTGATACTGTTTAAATTGAAGATGTCATGGGTAAAACAAAGGTGAACAGACAATGGTAATTAAAAATTAAAAAGGACAAGGGGGATTTGCTACTAATGGAAGCAAAGTGAAAAGAGGGCGAAGGCCCTGGTTCTTTACAAAAAAAGAGAGAGGGAGGGAGGGAAAGAAACTGAAGAAGAAGAAAATATTTATGCTGGTGTTAGGTGATTCAGTTCCTGGGCTTTGAAAAACAGGCCAATGTGGCTATTGTATGCCTGATTTAAAAGGGAAAGGATGGCTTACTCTGAGGACTGTCCTGAATATAGATGAGGTTGCAAGAAATACATCTGCAAAAGCAAGAAGACTTTCACTAGCAGGCCTGGCTGAGGGCAATATGGTGTAGAACTCAGCACTAGCCCAATAACATGAGAGAAGCAGAGTATGGCTCCTTTATTCCTCTTCCTTCCTTCATTGCAACACTGCTTTGAAAAGCAGTTAGCTCACCTCATGACAGAGGAGCACTGGTGCTTATTCTGAGGCAGACCAGCTGTGAGAAGATTTAGAAGCCTGACTAGTCAATCTCCTTTCCCCTTCTCCAAGTCTTTGCCACTGCTGCCGACTACAATGTTACTGCTTGTGTCTCAGATCTTGGTTGTAGCCACACTGCACAACTGATGCCATTTGACACTACTTTAACTGCCATGACACAATATTATGGAATTCTGATATTTATAGTTTTGTGAGATATTTAGCTTCCTATCCCAGAGGGCTCTGGTGTAACAACAAACTACAAGACCCAAGATGCCATAGGATGGAGCCAAGGCCATTAAAGTGGTGTCAAACTGCTTTAATCCTGCAGTGTGGCTACAGCCAGCTTGACTTTTTTCCCTTCCACAATCTAGTGGTCAGTCACCAAAGGTTGCTCTAATCCCTTCCCGCAAATAATCATTCTTACAAGATCTCCACCCCATGATCTAGTTTAAAAAATCATAATCAGATAAATTAGAGCTTGAAAGGTTAATTTTAAAAACTATTATAAACTCATTGTAATGTTCAAAACATATTCATTGCCATCATTCCTTACAATGTTTTAAAGGGAACTCATTGTATTGCTTGTTACTTTTCCACTACTTTCTCTTACTAGAAAACCAGAACCCTTAGGATTGATAAGATAATGGCATACAATTAAATAAGTTACCTCTAAAAATTTCCTTTTAAAAGTACAGGTTGCCCCTGTATCTGCTGAATCAATATCTGCAGTTTCAGTTATCCAAAGGTGAAAAAAGATGGATACATACTACAGAGTTGTACTGGAAAATGCCTATAGAGATATCCTCTCTTAGAATTGCTAGGTCCTCCAATGCAACTGTAAGGTATGTTTGTACAGGAAGTTCTTTATTTTAATAGGGTTTGCTATTTATCTGCAGCTTCACTTATAAATGGTAAGCCTAGGAACATATCCACCATGGATACGAGGGTGACCTGTATGTAGAAAACATTATTTGCAGAACCAATAAAACAACTGTGTTCCTACTAATTGGAATGCCACTAAACCTTTGTTGCCCCAAAGTAACTCATTTAAAATAACTACATTGCTTATAACTTGTTATTCCCAAGCTCTCATTTAAAGTACAGCAAACTCTCCTCCCCATCCTTGTTGATTAGGAATCTCTTTATTAAATTTGTTTCATTTTATTATATTTCACTCATATGCCACCTATCTCCAAGAGTGGGACCCAAGGCAGCTCTGAGAAATAGTCAATTGAAAACGGTTTCACAACATTTTTTAAAAAATAAAATCACCACATAAAACAGCATTTAAAAACATACAAAAGTTTTAAAAGATAAATAAAACATTCCAAGAACAAGCTTCCCTGCTCACACATTAAAAACCTGCTAAAACAGAAAGGTCTTTGCCTTCTAGTGAAAGGAAAACAGGGAGGGGGGCAGCCTAGACTCTTAAATTCTTGGGGGTGGACTTTCTTTACTGTGAGTCTTCTTTACTGTGAAAAAAAATGACAGCAAGCACAAAAACACACTTTAAAAGGTAGAAGTAACCCAGAATGAGTCATAAAAAGTGTCATGGTCAGCCAGGACTCTGAGGACTCAGAAGGCGAGGAGGCTGAGCCAGTTGCAGAAAAGCTGTCTGAGTCTGAGTCTAGCCCTGAAGAACCCAGGGCTCAGCAGCCTAGCCTTCCCCCCAGCACAGGGTCCAAGCCTGGGAGACATAGTGGAGCCTGGGAGACATAGTAGAGCAACAGCAAGAGGTAGAAGAACAGGTACCTACCTTTAGCCAAAGAAGAGCAGAGAGGGCCTGGCTTCGTAGTTCCCGGAGATTAAGAGAAAGACGCTAGTCAATGACCCAGCAGCTGTGAGTAGGAGCTGGGCCAACATAAGCAGCTGGGGGATGCTGAATTCCTTGCCTCAGGCTATCTGTGTTTCCTAGAGGAAGCCTCTGACTTTGACTCTCCTGGCTCTTGGAATCTTGCTATCTTGAAACCTTGGATATCTTGACCTTGGACTGTCTTCGTTGACCCACCTGCCAGAATCCTTTTGACCTTGGACTGCCTCTTCATTCTTCGCTTTCTCTGGACTCCTGACCCTCTAGGACTGCTACTGACAACACCAGGTACTGTGCTTTGCAACTGAGTTGTTGTCAAGCCGGGCTGTCTTATCAGCTATTGACTTGGCTTCCCAACAAAAGTGTGTCACTTCCCTGGATGTCCTGATCTCACCTGGAAGTGTTCTGGCAGGGACCTTCCATTGACGCTGGGATCTCACCAGCATAATGGAGCACCTTGTCACACCTAGGAACATCCGTGACAGGAACAGAACGGGGGATCTATTGATGGCTTCTCCCATCAATAAAAAGCAGTGCCAGTGGAACGGCAGCAGAATGGGTGTGTAACGAGGGGGGAATGGTGTTGTCTGAAAAGGGAGCCCTTTTGCTCTTTTAACACTTCTGATAATCTCCATAGGCTTTGTCAGAATATGCCAGCTTTCTGCCAGTTTATTCTGGCCCCAAATCAGGGCCATTGCTTCACTGTTACCAGCACGGAACAGGATGGAGTGCAGATGAGCACCCTGGTCTGTCTCTGCAGCCACCTCTGCTACCATCTGCATTGTACTCTCTGAAGCCAGGTAGGGGGCCCTCAGCACATGATTAAGTCACCCTTTGGGCTTTAAACCTTTCCTTTATTGGACCTTCTTGGGATTTGCTCATGCATTTCTTTTCTTTTTTGGCTCATATCTTCTGATGGGGGAAGATACTTCTTTGCTAGGAGATAGCCAGGCAAAGTAGAATATCAAATTAAAATTAAAACAGATGTGGAATTATATGTTTCCTATCTTGACATTTTTGATAAGTTAATGCTATATGTACTGGATATTCTTTGTGGCACACATGTAAACTGCATTTTCAGCTATTAAAGAGTAGAAGTGAAGTGTCAGAGGCCTAGATTATGCAAATGTGGAAAGGTGCAGGGTTTTTGCTCTACAAGAACAGATGGATACCACTACTGAACTAATTCAGTAGCAAGTTGGGTCTTGAATGTGCTCCAGGGACTCTCCTTTCTGTTGCCTTCCAGGAGTACTAAATATGTTCTCTCTAGGCATTTTCTAAGTCCTCCAGCATGACCTGGCTGAATGAGACTACGTGCGAAAGGGATCTAGGAGTCCTAGTAGACCACAAGTTGAACATGAGCCAACAGTGTGATGCAGCAGCTAAAAAGGCCAATGCGATTTTGGGCTGTATCAATAGAAGTATAGTGTCTAGATCAAGGGAAGTAATAGTGCCACTCTATTCTGCCTTGGTCAGACCTCAGTTAGAATACTGTGTCCAGTTCTGGGCACCACAATTCAAAAAGGATATTGACAAATTGGAGCGTGTCCAGAGAAGGGCAACTAAAATGGTGAAAGGTCTGGAAACGATGCCTTATGAGGAGAGACTTAGGGAGCTGGGTATGTTTAGCCTGGAAAAAAGATGGTTAAGAGGCGATATGATAGCCCTGTTTAAGTATTTGAGGGGATGTCATGCTGAGGATGGAGCAGGCTTGTTTTCTGCTGCTCCAGAGACTGGAACACGGAGCAATGGATGCAAGCTCCAGGAACAGAGATTCCACCTCAACATGAGGAGGAACTTTTTGACAGTAAGAGCTGTTCGGCAGTGGAACACACTCCCTCGGAGCGTGGTGGGGTCTCCTTCCTTGGAGGTCTTTAAACAGAGGCTGGATTGCCATCTGTCGGGGATGCTTTGATCAAGATTTCCTGTGTGGCAGGGGGGTTGGACTGGATGGCCCTCGTGGTCTCTTCCAACTCTGCAATTCTATGATTCTATGCATGTGACCAGCCCTGTTTCATAACTGCAGAGAGAGAGGTGCAGATGGCTGTTGCAGCGATGGGCTGGCGTGCCTGTCTGGGTTCCTGTGGTCACATGAGGCCCAGTCCATTGTGGGGTTTTTTTGGCTGAAGCTTTTTTTTTTTTTTTTGCAGGTGTTATAGTACAAAGCTGTAATACAAAGCCCATACTGTCCATGGGCAAAACAGGGCAAAAGCCCTGCATCATTAGGCCTGCAGGTCTCCAAGATGGGGCCAAGACAGGGTAAATAGCCCACCTAGACAAGGCCATAGAGGGCCTTGAGTAGAATTGTATCCACCATGTTTTTGTGTCTTGTGCCATTCCTCTCCCCTAATCACCCAAGATACTATTAGATGTTATTTTTAACAATGCCAACAGTGGCCAGGTAGGGATGTATGTTATAATCTGCCAGCTTTGATTCCATTGAGTTTCTCCAAATTGCATCTGCTTTTCTTCTGTTCCTGGTTCTATATCGGGTTGTGGACTTTGTGTTCTACTCTTGTGCTGAAATGTGCACAATTTTCAATTCCACTGTTTCTAATTTGCACTTATTTGTGCAGTTTTATGAGTTTATGCAATGTTTGCCAAATGACTAAATGTCTTTTTGTGCAAATTAGCTATATGCATTTTAAAATATGTATATCAATTTTCCATATTTGTTTATTTTATTTTTCAGAAACACCCTGGAATTCTCTCAAATGTGAGAATGCTCAAGATAAGATGTGATTTCTTGTGATAAACCTCATGAGATGTGAAAATGTTACTTTCATTGAGACTGTCAGACTAATGGTGTTTCTTTCTGTGGTTGGGCTACCATTCCTGCTGCTCCACTACCCTCAGCCTCATTCCATTCTTTGTTTTGAATAAATAATTTTAAACAGATGTGCAAGGGTCATTTGATTCAGTTTGGTCCAGGTTTGGTTACTAGGAATTGGACATGGTTTAGTTGAAATAGATTTGAACCTGAATCCAACCAAATTAGAACCTGATTCTGAATTAAATTTGAAATTTGTGCAACAAAAAAAAATACCCATGCTCCCCTCCCCCATGTATGTGTATGAAATATGAAAACACAGTAGCACTCTGATGGGGGTTAGGCCTACCAAATTTTAGGAAACAGGTTGTGCCAGCCATTGTTAATGATGTCTCAGAAACTGCTTTAAAATTGTTTGCCTAAAAATAGCCATGGAAATTGCCACAACGTTTCCTGGACTTGGGATCACAGAAATCTGGTATCACAGAAATGAGTGGGGGGGTCACAAAAATGCATGTAATTTTGCAACATGATAGCAACTTCAGATGATATTAACCCTGAGCAATTGCAAACAGATACGCCCAAACACCTTTAAAGTTTGATTTAACATCTTTAAAGGTTGTTTATATATGCTGCTTGAACATCAAGGGTGGGAGAAGTTTCTTTTTCCCCTACAGAACAAACATTTAAAACAGTACAGACTGAAAACAAACCCAGACATAAACGTAAAATACTTGGAGTGGAGGGAGAGATAAGGTGGGGATAAGGATAAGGAAAATACTAAAATAATACAGAGACCAACCTAGAAACTCACCCAAATAACAAATATGTAATAAGGAAAACAGGGAAAACATTAGGAAAGGAACTCCAAAACTTGATATACAAGCTGAAGTCCACATGATATTATCAAGCTTCAAGTTTGGAAAGACTTTTTTCCTTCTAACAGAATTAGCACTAAATAGTATCAAAATTTATTTATTTATTGGATTTATATGCCGCTTTTCTGCCAAGATGGGACTCAAGGCAGCTTACAATAATTTAAAAAAACAACTAAAACAATACAATATTTTAAAAAGAATTAAATAACTATCATTGTTAAAAACAATTAAAAACAAAACAGATTAAAAACATAAATAATATCAATAAAAATTACAGACATCAAAAGACATTGAAAGCAGCACACCAGTTAAAATTCACATTTCAAAAGCCTACCTAAATAAAAATGTCTTCACCTCCCAGGGAAAAGAGAACAGGGAGGGTGGGCAACTGGACCTCCCATGGAAGGGAGTTCCACAGTCTGGGAGCAACCATGGAGAAGATTTAGCTAGTAGAGATAGCTTGCCAGGACATTATGATCAAAGACTAAACTTGAACAACAGCTGCAATACTCAGTTCTGAATTATAAAGTCCTTGGTTCAAATCTCAGGTCCCCTAGGAATGACAATAAAATTAAACTACTCTTTATTCCAGCCTCACTCTACCCACTTTTGCAATATAGGAGACAATAATTGCCTTACCTTAACAGCAGGGGTGGATAACGGTTGCGGGTTAGGGGTAGCATTTGCAAATTCTCTGTTTCTTGTCACCAGTGGCTCTCTTCCTCTCTCCGCCTCCACTTATGAGGCAATAGTTGTGTCAGGAGGAGTCCACTTCAACTGAAAATTAGGATTTGGAATGTGAGGTACCTTCTTCTCACATGGTGGAACTTTATGGCACCTTGTAATGCTCCAAGATCCATTAATGATTAAAGTTAGTAGAAGAGCCTCAACTTAGCTCCAGTCTGGCAACTCTAGCTGGGGGCACTTGCCTACCACACCAACCCTCTGGGAAAGTGCACTTGTCCCTCAGTCCAAAATTGGTAGCTGGCAAAATCTCAAAAGTGATCAGTTTCATAGAAGCATAGAATCATAGAGTTGGAAGAAGCCACGAGGACCATCCAGTCCAACCCCCTGCCATGCCATGCTACCTTTACTAGGGTTTTGGCATATTTCAGAGGCATGGCAACACATTAAAGGAAAAATAGTGGTGGTTTGGTTTTTTGTGTGTTTGTTTTTGATGCTGCTGACACTTTGGAAAATTCAGCAAGGACCATTCAGGCTATAAAGTAGCCAGGGGAACATGCAAGACATAGGCCAAGGGTAGTCCACCCCTGCTTTGCTGGGTAATTGTAAAGTTACCTATTAGATAACCTAAAATGACTTGAACGCTTGGCAGCATATTAAGATGTTGCTGTTTCAGCAACTGTTAGTTATGATAACAATATCTAAAAACACATATATGTATCTGCTTCTAATGTATCTGTTCAATTTTGTAAGTGAATAGTTTCTTACATAAAAGGCAGCCCCAGCATCCTCTCTTTTCTATGAAAATGAGGAAACTGCTTAGGAAGGCCCACCCACTTTTAACAATGGAAAGATTAGCCAATAATAAATGGAGTCACACTGTAGATTAGATGGAATTCATACAAACTTAGGCATTGTAAATTAATTGAGAAAATCAGTATAGTAACAACAGTAACAACAAAATCACATTTCATTGTGGATGCATTTTCCTTTTATTTTAAACCCAGTTAAAAACCACAACCATTTAAGTAAAGAAATTCTGCTGTGACTGCCACTCTTCATCCCAGTGATGAGAATAGTAGTAACTAATCATTATTATCATATCTTGGCATATAATATAACCCCCGGAAAGGATCTGCCAGCACAAAGTGGTAGAGAAGAACAGCTGGAAAGATGGTATTACAATTGTGATTGCCTATGATTTACCTGTGTACATTCCTCATTGCCAGGTGCACACAGGTCCTTTATCTTTTATTACCTTATTTTACTACCATCTGTAACCAAAGTAAGAAACAAATGTTCAGTAGGAAATTCTGGCACCATTTTGATATAGCAAACCAAGAATCAAAAGCAACAACAACAAAAATTAGAAGGTGCTGAGAAAAAATTATTTGGGGCATTTGAGTTAGATAATGAGAAGAACATACACAAATATTAATTTTGGTATTTAAAACACCCTTGCTTTGTGTGCTTCTATTTTCATAACAATCCTAGAGAATGAAGTTACAAGCAAGGCTATGTTGTATTTTTTAAAGTAATAATAAAGGAAAAAATAACATGGCTAGCAGTAGAAGCCAAACTCTTGTTTTTATTAATTGCCATCAAGCTGAGTTCCACTATGGATGAGAGAACTCCAAGTCACCCTTTCAGCCCTGCTCAGGTGTTGCAGATTCTGGGATGTGATTTCCTTCATTGACTCTATCCATCTGTAATGTGGCCTTCTTTTCCTACTGCTCTCTACCTTGCCAAGCATTATTATCTTTTCTAGTGAGTCATGTCTTCTCATGATATGGCCAAAGTATGACAGTTTGGGTTTAGTTATCTTGGCTTCTAGGGAGAGTTCAGCCTTGATTTGCTCTAGTACACATTCATTTGTCTTTTTAGCAGTCCACAGTATCTGTACAACTCGTCTCCGGTGCCACATTTCAAAGGAGTTGATTTGGCATGTAAAATAAAACATAAGTCATGCATTGGACAATCAAATGTAACACACCCATTTCTTTAAGAGCAATCCAGAGTTTTTCAGTTTCTACACAAAGGCTTTGCTATAAAGCACAGGCTGATTTTCTTTTGAAATTCTTTAGTGTGCTCCATTATCCAGCATATGTTTGCAATATGATCCCTAGTGCCTCTCCTCTTCTGAACCCAGCTTTGGACAGTTGGCTTTTCTCACTCCCTATATAGTCAAAGTCTTTGTTATAGAATTTTGAGCATCATCTTGCTTCCATGTGAAATTAATGCAATGGTCCTATGGTTACTGCAATCCCTGGTGTACCCTTTCTTGTGGATTGGAATGCATATGTGGGCATTTGTTTTATTTTCCATATTTGTTGACATATTTTATTTAGAAATAGAGTAGATTATATCTCTGTGGCTTGGAGCAGCTCTATTGGTACGCTGTTTGTTCCTGGTGATTTATTTCTTCCCAATGTTCTGAGTGCAGAGTCCCACTTCACTTTTTAAAATTGGAGGTTCATCTTTCTATGGTTCTTCTTTGAATGTATCTGCCAACATTTAATTTCTTTTCTATAGTTCTTCCCGGTATTGTTTCCATTGTCTTTCAAGCTACTTGTTCATATTTGAGGTGGTAGTGACAGAATCCATAGGAACCATGGTTTGCCTTCATGAAATTTAAGGCACTATTATTACTGCTCATGTTACTGGACCTTTGGTCTTAGTAGGGTCTGAAGTCTGTATCAAAGGAATGAGGAAGAAGACTGGATAAAATAGTTGCTGGGCTGGGGCTAGGGCTGGGGAATATGTGGGTCTCTAGATGTCCTTGAACTGCAGCTGTGTTGATTCTTCACCATTGGCTATGCTGGGCAGGGATATTATTGTTACAATCAAACAACAAATATAGAGACATATAATCCCCAACTTCATCCTAGGCAGTGCTTGACATTGCCCTTCTTTAACAGTTCACACAACAGAACCACCTGCTTTCCTTCAGATGCATGTATTTGTCTATATGTGAATGGAGAAACAAGTATACGACCCAGAAACACACATGATTGCAATTACATGATTGAAAAGATCACCACTGGATTAATCAAAAAGACCATCACTCTAAGAAAGTAGTATGACTACAGAAATTACTGTGCATAAATGTAACCAGGTATGTGTTGACAACCTTTGTGCTATTTTATTCAAACCACTCTGAGAATGTGAGAATTTGGGGACAGAAATGTATGAAGTACTGGATGCATTCTTCCACCTACAGTACTCCTTTTGATTGTGAGAACAGTTGAACCATGATAAAGGGAAAACTGTATGTATTTTATATAAAAATATTTCTGTCCCAACAGTCATGTACCACATATCCATACAATGTACAATAGACACCACAGTATTAAATTGACATAATGGGTAAAGCAAAACATGACCCAATAGCATAATCAGTTGGTCAAAAATTAAATAATCATTACAACAGAAATCATAAAACACTGAATGAAAAGGGAAATTGATCAATTTTCAAGGGACTGTTAAAGGAAGCTGCTTTGGGACCAGTGCTTTTTAATTTGTTCATAAGTGACCTGGAGCTATGAGCAAGTGGCGCAAGCTGTAAAATAGGCAACAAATATGATTATGACAAAATTACTTAGGGTGGCAAGAATAAAAACAGATCAAGAATTCCAAAAAGATCTTTCCAAACTAGAGGAAGGGAATTAAAATGGCAAGTGAGATTGAATGTACACAAGTTTTTGTATTATATTCACTACATTTTTTTTAAATATTACTGATAAAAGAATGATCAGAGAATAGAAAACAGGATATATGAAAGATGAGTTGACAGAGATTTCAATTATAGAACCTACATTAGTCATTTCACCTTTCCTTCAACTTACCACAATGAAAGGGAAAAGCTTCTTAATGCTGCCTTGGTCTTTGTTCAGACAATGTATTTTGGTAATAGTGATGCTGGTTTGGACCTACAAATGCCTGAACAGCTTGAGGCCAGGATATCTGACAAATGAGCCTCGCCAACAGGGGTGTAGTTACTGGGCGAGGGGGAAAATGAGTGCATAGTTCTCCAAATAAGAATTCTCCTTTCCAATGAAATGTTCCTTCACTCTTGAAACTTTCAGTAACTTAAAACATTCATTGAGCATTTAGAAATACAATTTAGGTGTCCAAAGAAAAGGAGATGGCAAAATTTTCCCAGTGGGGAGGGCTACAGAACATCCAATAACTTGGTGGAAACCAGACTTTGCCTGAACACGATCAAGAGGCAGGTAGTAACACCTCCTTTCTGCCCCCAGAGTCGGCATCATCAATCTCAGCTCACCCACATGTGCACCGCTTTATTAAGGGACTGAGTAACCTTGCTCCCCCAATGGTCCATAGGTTCCCATCGTGGGACTTGCACACGGTTTTGAAGGCCTGAATGATTCACCCATTCAAACCTTTGAGGGAAGTGTCCCTGAAACTCCTGACCTGGAATATGCTCTTCCGGGTAGCCATTACATCTGCACGTTGAATTTCGGAGTTGGTGGCACTATCAATTAGGCAAGACCTCTGTATATTTATAGCGGATTCAGTTGTCCTGTGATTACCCCTGGGTTTCAAACCCAAGGTGGATTCGGCGTTCCACAGAGCACAGGAGGTTATCCTTCCCTCATTCTGCCCGCATCCCTCCAGACAGTTGGAAAGAATCTGGCATACCTTGGATGTGGGCAGAGCTCTCCGTATTTACCTGAAGAGGATATGTGTTCTTTTCCATTCGTCGGAAGCGCTATTCGTTTCTCCACATAGCAAGTACTTGGGCAGAAGGGTTTCTCCATCGACCTTGGGGCATTGGATTAGAAACTGCATCACAGTGTGTTACGAAGCACTGAACCTGTCAGTCCCAGATGGGATACTGGCACATTCCACGAGAAGTGCGGTGACATTGGCGGCAAATATAAAAGTTCTACGTGTGGATGGTTTTCAATGTCTCATTCTTGCAAGGCAAGAAATTTAGAGACTGAAGGAAAATTTCATTGGAGGGGGAAGAATTCATATGGGGGTCAGTGCCCTCATCCCCCCCCATAGCTACAGCCCTGCTGCCTAGAATTTGAACCCTCTGCAAAAACCCTGTTTTATGTCCTAGACTACACAAGGCAGGGTTTTGTTCCATCTCCAGTTCTTTTGTTGTAGAAACAGCATCATTCTGAAGGAATTTCCACAGAAGAACTCTTTTGCATGTAAAACTAGAGCACTGAACTAGAAAAGTGAAATGAAACCCAGAGATCATCACCCAGGAGAAACATGAGAAGTGATATAGTGATATTGTGTCGAACTATTCAAGCAATGAATGTTGCCTGGAGCCTAAGGATTTTATCAGAGAAGCCTCTACAATTGTTTTTTTGCCGGCATATTTTGTACCATTTTTATGCTAGCAAAAGAACCTTTCTACCAGACCTACCTTTTTTCTCCATGAATAGGCAGCTCCAGCATTGACAGAGAGTGAATGGAGCTCCATTACAATCCAACAACACATACTCTGTGTTACAGTCCAACCACTCATCTGTGAGATCCATGCTCATGATCTCGCAGATTCTTACAAGAAGACACAAGCATGATAGATTTAAAAAATAAAGAAAAAGCAACACACAAAAAGTATACACAATCACAGAAACACACTTTACAACTTAAAAGTGAACTGAGGAGGATCATAAAAAGAACATCCTCTACCTGGCTGTCACAATCTCATCCTAAAGTGTTCTGTCATTGACGCTGTATTCATATGAGCACAATGGCGTGAGGTTTCAAATGCAGGCAATACCAGAAAAAAAAAGTTCCACAGAAGATCTATTGATGGCTTGGCCCACCAATAAAATAGAATGGCTCATTTACATTACATGATCACAAGAGGATGATGTCTTCTGATATATGTGCCCGTTCGTGTTTATTAGGCGACATTATGACACCGTATTTGTTGCATCTGATAAAGTCTGCACCTCTAGTAGTTTTTGAAGGTGAACAAGTAACTCTTTTCAGAGTTGCACCAACCGAAGTAGCTTTAAATGTACTGAAGTAAGTATGAAGTAACTGTAAACAAGAGCAGAAGGTAAATTCATGATGACATGCCATGATAGTTAGATGGAATGATAGGTTGGCATCTTGTTGGGTATGAATGCTAGTATAACTGCAGGTTATGCCTGCATATGTACTTTTCCAGACCCCACTCTAATGAGCAGCAAAACCAGGGACTTCTGTGTGCAGGAGCATCTTCCCAGTCACTCATCAGCTGTGTGAAGCAATGCATCAGACTCAGTCTAGTATCTCTTAAGAACCAAACAGGAAGGAACAGCCTTACTTTCCAGTCAGAAGCCAGAATGATATTAGGTGCATCCATGAAGCAAATTAGTGACCAGGGAGACGGAACTATAGCTGAGCTGCTACTTCCCAGCGAGAGAAGTATACCGGCAAAGGAATCAGCCTCTGCTATCTCCAGTAAGTACCATGTAGTAGACTTTGCCACTTTGTGGCACACTTTGCCAGCATTACATGGAATCTTGCCTATGGACTCCAAGTGGTGCAACAAGTCAAATACAATTGCTGAACTACTGATTTCCTTGAACATTCTCTGTTTTTCCCTCCTCTAGACCAGGTTTGGGAAACATATAGTCCATAAACTGTGCCCCCCCCCACAACCACCACATCCATTTCTGCAGTCCCTCTCACCTCCGCTTACTGTCACTGTTGATATAAGAGAACCATTAATATTTGGCACCACTACAAACAAAAGATCTTATCCTTCTCCCATTCCTTCTGGAAGGGAAGGTAACATTCTGCCATGCTAATCTTAAGAGCTTTATGACACACTCTAGCTTCCTGCATCATAGACAGGCATCATAGTTGCTGCTGAATGTAGGAGTCAACTGGTATGATGGCTGGAATCTTATGGTGGACTGGCCCATTTTGGGTTGGGAGAATCCAATGAAGCTCCCTACCACCTAGACATTGCAGAGTGTTATACACCTTTGCCCCTAGAATAATTTGACAGTGAATGATAGCAATAGAAATAGCATTTATATTTCTGTAGCGCTTATCAATGCAAAGCACTCCATAAGCGGTTTACAATTTGTTAGTTAATTGCCCCCAACAAGCTGGGTACTCATATTACCAACCTACAGAAGGATGGAAAGCTGAGTGAACCTTGGAACCCTGTAGGATTGAAATCATAATGTGGTGGCTGCAGTACTGGTATTTAACCACTGTGCCACTGGGCTCCTGATAGTGAGTGTAATACAATCAATAAATCCAGAAATGTGATTGTTTACTAAATGCAAGTTTAATCTATTCTGTCATATTATCAGCTGATAGTGATGATGAATCAGCACCCCCTCCCCCTATCACAACATTTGAACATGTCTCTACTATCAATTTATTTGGGAAATTGGGAGTCATCTATTTCAAACTGAACCTAGTAGCCAAGGACTATAAATGTAGTTCTAAGACAAGAGTAAAGTGGAAAACTCAGAATTTCAGTGGACACCAAGTGCTCACTCTTACTAACCTATAGGAGAAATAAATCTCTTTAATCACACTGAGTTCTATATCAACAACCAAATTAGATCATAGTTTCATCAAAATTTTTGTAGAGGGATGTGTGGCAAGATGTCATTCACAAACCATTTCCCTGGGGTTGTTTTAACCATTGCACTGGAACTCTGGAAAGATATTGAAATTCAGGTTGTTCACAGGTTGCAGCCAAAAGCATTTTGGAGAATTCTGATATGGCAAAAGCTAACTAAAATAGAAGCTTTTGTTCCATGGGATGCTGAAAGAGAAAGGACTTGAAAAGTGCATGCAGCTTTCAAGTAGCAGAATGCTGTAAATAAAACAGTCAAATATTATGAGTCAGGTCCTAATTTTAACAAATCAAGCGGTACATGAACAGATGCTTAATTTATTTAATGATATCCCATGTCTTGCTACACTGTGTTACACACACTCTGTTTCAAAACCAAGGCTTTTTGAAATTCATTTACAGAGGCTTAACTAATCTGCTTTCTTTACTAATGCATGCATAATATGCCTAAGTATTGCTAATTCAGCATCAAAAAATAAATTACACTTTTAAGCCAAACAATTAACCTCTGCTTTGAAAGGCAGCTTTCAACAACCATCAGGAGCACAAATACAGATGTTGACCCCTCTGCTGACCTCATCTTTTATAATCTATGAAAAATTCACCCAATCAAGTTAATATTAAATCAGGCTGCTATTGATTTGAGCCGCATGCACCAAATTGCTGTTCATCTAGGCTTATTCTGGATTTCTGTTTCACTTCCAAACTGCTGTGCCTTGGGATATTTTAGCAGAAGAGATACTAAGTACTGCAATTTGTAGGCCATTTCCAACACACTTTTAAGAACTCCAATGTGTGTTTACTCAAGTCAGGCTGGGATGCACTGGCCATATAGCTTTCTTGTATGTGGCAGCAGCTTGCAGGAACAAAGGTAAGAGGCTTTTTGTATGAGTGCAATTTAGATACATTCTCTTACAAAGCACTGTGGCAGGATAAACCCTAATTTGAAAAAGAAAAGTTAGCTGCAATCTGCCAGTGGAGGAGGGGTGAACTTTCCTTGTGCTGTTTGTTCTAAGCTGTCCCTGCTATTATGCAAAGCATTTTGGAATGGCACAGCTGGACCTTGAATGAGCAAATAAGACTCACTAGCTCTATAAAAGATCTGCTCTTAACAGAGTGGAAAACTGTTCATCCTGGTTTGTTTATATAGATCAGTGGCTCTTAACCTTTTCTTTACCAGTTACCCCCTTTAAATATCTTTTGCCGCCCCGGACTCCCAAGACTTAACTCAAGATTTAAAACACTAACAATAATACCTAACATCATCATCAACAACAATAATACTAATACAATCACACCATCTGTTAAACTTTCCCTCAGAGGCACTGGAGGGGGAGGGAAGACTTTTCTCCTGCTTTTTACTGAAAGTTTGTGGCTGGAGTTGATTGAATGGTAATGTGTAGGCCAAGTCAGCCAGCCAGCCTTTGCCTTGGCTCCTGTCACATGGCCACTCTACTGCAGGTAGGAGGTGGGCTGAGAAGCCTTCAAGCCTTTGTGGACCCACTGTGAGGGCATCACAGACTCCTAGTGGTACCTGGACCACAGGTTAAGAACTACTGATATAGATTAATACATCAGCATGGATTTTTTTTTAAAAAAAATCTCTCCTTAGGGGGTCTGGCTATGACTACTGTTGTGATGAGCATCAAGAATTCAATATTTAGTACTGTACCACTGCTTGTTTTTATATTAGGCAAACCCAGCTGGCATGATATCAATCAAAAAGAGTGACTCAGTTGAGAAGGAAATCTGTTGTTAGCCAGGAGGTCAGTAAACAAAGCTGTGCCAGCACCAAACCAAACCCACCTTACTCTCATAACATAGGATGAGAAGCATTTTTGGCTGCTTCACAGGTCAGGTGATGTTCTGAGAACAGTGTGTATCTGTGTTGTGTGTGTTGGGGGGTATACCTCACTTTAAGATGAGATGGTGAAGGTTCATTGCCCCATTTTTATTTTATATATATTTTTTAAGCCTCAGGATCACTCATAGCACCCTTCCTATGCTAGAAGCCCTGTGGGAATGACTCTTTTGAGCTTCTTGTATGAGAAACACATTCTAGACTGTCACTTCTGCTGCTCTGAGTTTTCACGGTACTGTACTTTGAGACTAAAGATGGGTGAGGAGAGAGTCCTTGGCTACACTGTCATTAAGTATGAATGCATGTGTATATGGCTGTATCATGCCCCAGCCCACTAACAGATAAATGCATGTACAACAGATGAAAAAAATATTTAAAACATTAAATATAGACAAATAAAACAGATAAAAATATTATTTAGAAACATACTTTAAACATTGTTTTTAAAAACCATACCCAATTAAACCAGCTTGGAGGATCCACCAGCAGTTTAAAGAACCAAAGGTGATAAGAAACCAAAGGTCATAACTGGCTGCCAGAAGCTCAAGAGGGATGGAATCAGCCTGCCATCCCTTGGGAGGGAGTTCTACAGCTGGGGTGCTACAACAGACAAAGCCTTATTATAGATTCACCAACTTACCCTCTTGGGTTAGTGGTAGGGATGGAAAGACTATTGGATAAAATACTAAAAGAGTGGGGTTACTAATGTGTTGCTTGAGTGTCAGGATGAGAAGAATCTTGGGGGTCGTTTATACGGCAAAATAAATCCTCAAAGAATGCAACAAGAAGCCTGATAGTTCCCATGCATTTTGAAGCAACAGCACCCTTTTCAGAAGGAGGTGGTACAAAAAACCCATAAGTTGCGCAGTATCAGCTTTCGCTAGTTTTCCACACTTTTTTGATTAAGTTCGCAAAAATGCGCATAATTTGTCATGGGAACTAACCATCGTGTAAACTGGCATCTACCTTTTCAAATTACTGTGAGCAGAGCTGAATCCTGATTGGTTGGAGTGACCATTCTGCTTTATCCGAATAGAGTGAGGCGTTGGAGAGAAGAAATTCACCCTCCTGCTTGCAGCCCACTTTGGAAAATCTGCTCTGAGCCCTTCCTGTATGTTTCAAAGGAAGGCTTTGGGGGTTGGGAAAATGATCGGGGAGGAGCCCCTGCTTCGCTGGTGTGTGTGTGTGCATTCGTGTGTGCGGGGAAACAGCCGATTGCATCTTCGTTCTTTTGTTTGTTTGTCCTTCCCTTCACTTGCCTTTATTCAAGGCTTCGGAGGGAGGGAAAACAATCAGGAATGAGGCAAGCCCTGCTTCTGTGGTGTGTGTTTGTGTGTGCATGCAAGAAGGGAAGGCAAATGTGGGCGATCCCCCCCCCCACATTTGCCTGTGTGAACTAAAGAAAACAGAAAGTGTATCTGGCTGCATCTTCTGAAAATGCCAGGAGTCGTGTGATTTATGCGTTCCTGATGCGAAAGAACGGTAATCCGGAATCTTGCAAACTTTTTCCTGTCGTGGAACCGGCCCCTTGGACTGATAGGAAATTTTTCAGTGTGGGACTCCTGTGCAAAAATTACACATGATCTTTTTGTGCAGAAAGCAATATTATCTGTGCAAAAAAAAAAAGAAAAAAAAGAGCACTTTCTGAACAGAAAATAATATTTATGTCCAGAAAAATGCTGGGTTTTACCCCCACACACACCCCACACCCCAAAAAAACCCACATGTGAATTTTGTGCAGTGTTTTTTTTTCTGTAGCAAACAGCATTTTCAGTGCAGAAAATATTTCTGTGTAGACACACTATGTTCTGCTCAGAAAAGGTTGTTTCTTCCATAGAAAATTATGTTTTCTGCACAATAAGTTTACACAGAAGTTTACACAGAAGAAGTCCCGAACTGCAAAATAGTCTGCACAGTTTTTGAATACTTTCTTACAGTGGGAGGAAAATTACTTTTGGTTGTCTTTGAGAACGAAATCAGTGAAGAATTACAACCCTAATTGCGGGAGATCCTCTGCTGAGAATCTCAAATTTCAGGCAGGCTCATAAGGGAGAATGCAGTCTTTCAAGTATCCTGCCCCCATGCCATTTAGGGCTTATCAGGCCAAAGCCACTACATTGAACTGGGCTTGGAAGCAACTAGAATCCAGTGCAATTGGTATGAGTCTGGTGAGAAGAGTGATGGTCTCTATTGATGATCAAAATATATAAGAGAAAGATCACATTCAGAGCTAGAAGAAATATGAGGGCACTACAATTGGCCACCCATTTGTGGGTTTGATTTTGCGGATTTATTATTCACAGATTATTTGCCTCCACTGCTGCTGCATGCCATCTTTCAGGTAGATTTGTAATTGGTTGACTGACCAAACCCAAAGGATAGTCACCAATGGTTCCTTTTCATCCTGGAGAGAAGTGACCAGTGGGGTGCCACAGCGTTCTGTCCTGGGCCCAGTGCTATTCAACATCTTTATCAGTGACTTGGATGAGGGAATAGAGGGTATGCTTATCAAATTTGCAGATGACACCAGATTAGGAGGGGTAGCTAATACCCCAGAAGACAGGATCAGAATCCAAAATGATTTGAACAGATTAGAAAGCTGGGCCAATACTAACAAAATGAATTTCAGGAGGGAGAAATTTAGAATACTACACTTGAGCAGTAAAAATGAAATGCATAGATATAGGATGGGTGACACATGGCTTGAGGGCAGTACATGCAAAAAGGATCTAGGAGTCTTAGTGGACCACAAGCTGCACATGAGTCAGCAGTGTGATGCAGCAGCTAAAAAAGCCAATGTGATTCTAGGCTGCATTAATAGGTGTATAGTGTCTAGATCAAGGGAAATAATAGTGCCACTATTCTGCTTTGGTCAGCCCTCACCTGGAATACTGTGTCCAGTTCTGGGCACCACAATTCAGGAAGGATATTGACAATCTGCAACACGACCAGGATGGTGGGAGGTCTGGAAGCCATGCCCTATGAGGAGCAGCTTAGGGAACTGGGCATGTTTAGTCTGGAGAAGAGAACGTTGAGAGGGGACATGATAGCCATGTTTCAGTATTTGAAGGGATGTCATACTGAGGATGGAGCAAGCTTGATTTCTGCCGCTCCAGAGACTAGGGACTTTTTCGGATGGCAATCTGTAACAGAAGTAGCCTCGTCCCCGTTGCAAGGCTGCTGCGCGGTAGGGGGTCAGTTTCTGATGACGCTGTCCCCCTACCGATACTGTTGCAGAAGAGCTGGGAGGCTGCAGCGCTATATTTAGTGATTTTCTAATCACGGTCAACTTCCATGATTAGAAAATCGCTAAATATAGCGCTGCAGCCTCCCAGCTCTTCTGCAACAGTATCGGTAGGGGGACAGCGTCATCTGAAATGGACCCCCTACCGCGCAGCAGCCTCGCAATGGGGATGAGGCTGCTTCCGTTACAGATCACCATCCGAAAAAGTCCTAGGACATGGAGCAATGGGTTCAAACTACAGAAGAAGAGATTCCACCTAAACATTAGGAAGAACCTATTGACAGTAAGAGCTGTTCAGAAGTGGAATACACTGCCTCGTAATGTGGTGGAATCTCCTTCTTTGGAGGCTTTTAAACAGGGGCTGGATGGCTATCTATCAGGAATTATTTGATTGTGTGTTCCTGCATGGCAGGGGGTTGAACTGGATGGCCCTTGTCTTCTTTTCCAACTGTATGATTCTATGATCTTTAATAGGGATTGCAAGCCTTGTGAGACTGAGAGATTGCAAATGTGCACCAAGGCCTGTTAAAAATGGTGTAGCCCTGCCAGCTGCCCACTTCTGCCTTCTAAAGGAACCCCACCATGTCAGAGGTATCCAGTGGGTTGAATCTGTGCATTGTACTTTGTGGGTGTGTTAAATATGGTTTTGTGGAGGGCTAGAGTTTTTGCCCTTACTTTTATGAGGGTCCTTTGCCCCTAGTCCCAGGGAATGTGGATGACTGACTGTTATTAGTATGGGTTCATTGAAAGACTAACTATATCTCTATATAGGAGAGGCTAACCAGAGTATGTGAGGAGAGGAAGCAAACTAGGGTTACATTATCTCTGTATCCTAGTGACAGTCTGAAGGGAGAGCTTTCATTTTTCAGACAGTCACTCCCCAAATGTGGGGAGCAGTAAAAGGCACAGCCAGCCTGCTATCTTACATTACACATTCAGGTAACCCTTATCCCAATAATGGCTAAAAGTCTTGCACAATGTAATATACACACCGAGGCATATTATATAGGTGTGCATGTGTATGTATATACATATTTTTTTCTGCACTAGCTGGACTTCATGATATTTTCAGAGCTTTGTTACAGCTGGCTTAGTGGATGTTTGGAGAATTGGTATTGGAAAATGTGATGCAACATTGTAGCAGCATAAGCTATGATGGTACACAACTGTGACATGAAGATACATAGGCAGATAAGAGCTGGAATGAATTTGCTCCCCAAAAATTTCCCCAGAACTCCCCTCTGCAAATGTGGAAATAAAACATTCCCCAAATATTCTGTGACTGCCCAAATATATGCTAAATTTTCACTACATATTTTATAATCTAATGATATGTGTTTTCAGTGTCCATCTTGTAGTATTTCATATTTCATAACATTTAAGCATTTAAGATCTGAGGTGCTTTATACTATTTTTTAAAAAATCAAGAAATACTGAACTGAGTTATGAGGTTAATATTAGGGCTGCATCTTTGAATCTCAAGTTTGAAAATAAACATTCAAATTTTGTCAATTGTTAAATATATGTGCATGCTCCTTTTGATTCTAGTAAAAAAGTTAAAGACTGGAATCTCCTCCTCCTAACTACAAAGCCTATACCTATATCAATAATAATTTCATATTATCAACACCCACAGCATCATCCAGTCACTCCTCAGTTACTGCTAAGTTTAGCACAGACCTGGGCAACTTCCAATTGACTGGGGGCTAAATCTGTTTCCCTGCAAAAGACTTTGGAGACCTACCCCACCACTTCAAGTCCCATGAGCCTTCCTATTTTCTCCCCCTCCTCTCTCTGGCTTTTCTTTGCAAATGAAGATTTAGGAAGGACTCATCACGCGCTTTCTGCAAGCGTGCTGATGACTGAAAAGGCCAATCTGAGATAAACAAATCCGGTTGCAGAAAGCACAGCAGAGGGTCTCCTTGGGTGATGGTTTCGGGTTGTGATTCTTTCTGCGTTGTCATTTCTCTTCAAAACTTGTTTGGCATGAATTCTCAAAAAAACTCTTGCTAGAGTTCTGTGCAGAACAACAGCTGACTATTACAAACACTATCTTTCAGCAGAAAGATAGCTTGAAGACAACCTGGAAGACATGAAAATGATGCAAACTCTTATAGCCAGAGCCAGCAGCCTTCTTGGCTACCCAATTCTGGAACTTCCTTCCCTAAAGTAACTTTTCCAAAATGTCCTTATATAATGTTAAATTTTTCAGGTCAGGAGATGCTTTATGAATGATTCTAATGCAACTGGATTGGTTACAGAAGCTATGCCAAGTATGTACTATCTGCTGATGAGGCTGACTCTGAAATGGGACTGAATAATGGATTCATCTATGTGGCATCGAAAGGTGGGATTTGGCATCCAATGTGATATCCAAAGCTGAGTCTAGTAGTAGCTCCTGCTGTTGAAACTCTAGAAGTACAGTGGGCCATCCATGGAACATTGGTTTCAGCCCACATGTACACAAATGAGCAGAAAACAGGCCTCTAGGACAGAAGGGAAGCATTTGACCTTTCCCATGCTGTTGGGATGCAACTCCCAGCAGACCTGGCCAGCTTAGCCAGTGGTGAGGAATTATGGGAAATGCAGTCAAACAACATCTGGAGGCTTTCATGCTTCCCATGCCAGCTTTAGAGTTTTGCTGAACGTCATCCCTACACAAACAGTTTCCACAGATAAAGTAAATTGTCCTCCCTAGCTTGTTTATATATAGTATTTGAAACCATTTATGTTTCAGATGCTTTCTTTGGAAAAAGAATATTAAGCTCATTAGAGTTGAGAAAACATATTTAGAAACCAGTCAAATAGTAAGAGTTCTTCTTTTCCCTCTTTGAATCACAGTCTTTATATCTTTAAAAGAAAAGCAACCTGGTGCTATTACTTCCAATCCTAAATGAACTGTTGTGTTATATAGAGTTCAGTGGAGCATGCTATTCTTTCAAGCTTTGTGAGTAATGACCACACTGCACTTTTTGCATTACAGTTCCCAGTTAAAATTCACCTGGAATATTAACCTTTAAAAAGATGTGAAAGCTCATTTTAATGAGAATGAGATTTCCCAGTCTTGATTGTTTCAAAATGATTCTTTTACTGGTGATCTCCAAAATAAAGAGAGGAAAATTTATCTCTCTCTTTAAAAAGAAGAAAGAAATCACCCAATTTTGTGATGTTTATTTCATTCTATTTTTCACAAGAGAAATAAGGGGAGGAGAAACATTTTGATTTCATTTTTTATAAAAACCTTGTATATCGTCCCAGAGATTTATGTCTTTTAATGATGTTAGAAGATAGGTAAAGTTACATCACTGTTTTGTCAAGTCTCATTGACTATAAGATAGATGAATGAAATAATCAGTTTTAGCAAATTTCTTCTCATCTTCTAATTTTAATAGGCAGTTTAAGTGCTCTATCTTAAATGTTTGAATGCATGAACCATGCTACTTGCTTTCTTGTGAATCCATGATATGTGCTTCATTCTTCATTGTAGTTCAGAAGGAATAAGGTACTATACCAGAAACTTGTTATGATTCATGCAGTCTACTTGCTGTAACTGATGGTTTCAAATCACATTCCCCATAAATAGTTCCACTATCTGTTCAACTCAAATTTAGGAATGTAATTCTTAATTAAAGTTGTTCTTGGGCTTGTCTAGATGCGAAGATATAATTCTGATATAATTCTGATTGTTGCACATTAATGCAAATTCACAGCAGTGTTCATTTGTCTCCACTTTTTTGTGGCAAAATCACTGGTATGTGAAGCTATCCATGTTTGATGTTCATACGGAGCCATGCCTGCAAATCAACACGGTGGCCAGGAGTGAATCACTTGTGTTATGATTCTCAACAAGTTGCTGCCACTGCACAGTATTTTTTTTTTTTTTTACTATAAATATAAGGTCTGCAAATGCAACCTTCCATTTAAAAAGCTCTTTGGTCACCTCAGTGTGGCAAAAAAGCACATGATCACTACCACCAAACTCCAAAATTGCACTTCCAGCCACTTCGTCACCAGCAAGCTTCGTGTTTTGAGATTTTGCCCCCCCCCCTTCCAAACACAGCTAATTGCCACAGGATCTCATTGGAACAAAAGGTATTCTTCTCAAATTATATGAGGAATTTTTTTCACCAACTGGACAACCCCCTTGAAGGAAGTTAACAAGTAATTTTAACAGTTCTCTTCTCACTTCAGAAAGGTCAGACGATTGTAGTTCAGGATTTATTCTGGGCAAAATTCACACATGGGTATTTTTGTGAAGTAAACAGGATATTATTCACAGAAATCATCATTTTCTGTGCTGTTTCCTGTACAGAAAATGCTGTAGTTTTCTATGCAGGCAACAGTATTTTCTGTGCAATATATATATATATATATATATATATATATATATATATATATATATATTTCTGTGCAAAAAATAATATTTTCTGCATAGATAATGCTGTTTTCTGCACAAGAAGGTGCAAAATCTGCACAAAATAAGTCTCAAATTGTGAAGATTTTCATCAGTCCAGGACTTTTCTTGTCAGTTTTTTCTGACAGTTGAGAAATACATTTTTAAACCATTGCTTTGATTATTTTTAAACATTTTTTTATTCGTTCTCCAGTTCTCAGGTTGATACCTATTGCCTTAGCCAAAAAAGCTCTAATTGCACAAAAAACACACATGGTACCCAAATGGGGCAAGCATATGTGAAATATCAGTTCAAATCAGTCCATTGATTTTTCAATTGATGTTCATCATTAATTCACCAGGCAAAAACTGCATTATGGGCAGCTCAGGTTACAGAAGCAGGCAAGAACAACAAAGAAGTCTAAGATACATTCTTTGTCATCAGCTAGAGCTTGGAATCGTGTAGCCTCACCACGCTCCATGTTGCTGCCCTAGCGTTACCCACTCACCTCCCAATCCCAATTGAAAACTTTTTATTGCCAAAACTTGAGGCCATAGTTTGTCATCAATATCACCAACAATGAGCATTTGAAGGCATCCTGCCTCGTGATAGAGGTACACTCTAGCTAAAGCGAATGGTAAATATACATAGTTGTATCTTCCATGATCTTGTCTAATTGTCTTTTAAAGCCTTGCATATTTGTGGCTATTGCTCTACACATCTATCATACTCTTCTGTACAAAATTATTTTTGTGCCAGCATGTTGCAGTGGTTTGAGCATTGGATTATGGCTCTTGAGAACAGGGCTTGAATTCCTGCTCAGCTGTGGAATCCCACTGGGTGACCTTGAGCAAGCCACATTCTCTCAGCCTCAGAGGAAGGCAAAGACAACCCCTCCTCTGAACAAATCTAGCTAAGAAAATGCTGTGTTAGGTTCACTTTAAGATTGGCATAAGTCGGAAATGACTTGAAGGCATACAGCAGCAGCAGCAACAACAACAATAACCATCAGCACTAAAGCTCTGGTTGCTGAAATCTCTGTCTTCAAAAGTATCAGGAACTGAAGAGTTGGTAGGTTCTGAGAGGGGTACAAGTAGCAAGGTTAGAGCTAAGAGGTGTGGCACTCTCTCTGGTGTAATCTATAGAAGAGCAGGTAAAAGATAGACACATTTATAACCCAAATCTAGATCCTTTTGAGAGCTTGTGTAGTTTGACAAACAGATACTTAGGACAACATTTTTTGAGTACAGGTGATTGAGAAGTAGTTTGTTCTTGATGAGAATTCACCAAAAATTCAGAATTTGTATTTTTTTGAGATGAAAAGAATTTGATAGTTTTTCTAAAAAGTGAGATTTAGGAGTCACCAAAACTGAAAACATGCCCACCCAAGCAGATGACCTTATATGCCTCATTCTGAATCCCCATGTAGGCTTTGAATCCCTGTGTAGTCAACAATGTTTTATGTTGACTAATGCTGAATGTTACCTCTTTTTTTCTGTTACAAGCTATTCAACTTTTACCACCCATAGGGCAGGCAAATACAATCTGGTCCTGTTTCCATGGTGCAAATAATTGAACCTATTGAATCCGGGTGGTGCAGATGCAGATATTCCTATTGTCTCTGTTGAATTTGTACCTACTGAATTTGGGAGTAAAGGTTTTCATTTCAGTTTATTTTGAAATATTTGAAAATTCTTCACATTCAGGATAGAAAGAATGTGAAGTTTAAAACATTTTAATCCAGGTAAAACATGACATATGAGTAGACAAAATTTCTCATCCCTGTTTTTAAATGACTGAGCAGCATAATAGCTTAGGACTTTATCAGACCACCACCCAAACCCTGTTCTTTTGCTGGCATAATTTTTCTGTTTTTATGCTGGCAAAAGAACTCCATATGCCACACTTACCTTCCTTCCTGTCCAAAGGCTTCCTTGGCAATGAAAGAGGAACTTCCTTGTTCAAAATCCCACATATTCTTGCAAGAATAGCATGGGAAA